>JBBBDQ010001966.1:1562500-1662500 GCA_037127315.1 Ascarosepion bandense
AGGTATAAATAAAGAGAAATCATGTAAACGTAACATTTGGTTTAACCAAACCTTCAGTCGTAAAGTTCAAACTAACATTGGTAAACTCTTCCTCTAACTTAATTCACAAACATTTCTACCATTCATTCAGTATAATTCTTTCCTACAAGGATTATATATCCAATTTAGATTAAAGCAAACAAAAGAAAATAAAAGGAGGGCAAAAAGAAGAAAAAAAAAAGAAATGCAAAAGGGACTCGTTTCGACATTGAATAACCCAGACACTACAGTATTGAAAGGTAATAAAAAAAAGAAAGTCCTACGTGTAATTTTAGTTATGTGTGATAAGGGAGATAATTACTTAATATATTGATACGCATGTAATTATCTCCCTTGTTTATTTTCATTTAAGGAAGGAAGAGAAAAGACAGTTATTTTTACTTCATCTTAATTCTTAATATTACTTTTTTTTATTTAACCACTCTGGTATGAGACACTCATTGTTCATTCGAGCAGGCAGTGCCAAACCTGGAAGAACATAGGTCATATCTAAATAACAAGTTCTGCCTCGTCAGCTCTGATGATTAAGCAACATTTTAACATCTTATCATTCTTCTACTAAGTCTGTTTCAGAATCCTTAGAAAATCATTGTTTTACTTCTGAGTTTTATTTTAAATTGGCTGAAAAGCCAAACTCTGGGCAAACTTTTGAGCCACTGGAGAAAACTAATTGAGCCTCTGGCCCAAAACTAAAGGGACCTCTGGTCCACTTTAGAAAACAGCAATGATAATTTTGAAGAAATAATTTTGATTTTCTCAATTCACTCCATGGAACTTCAAAACCTCACGTTCACTCTGATTCAGTCTATAATTTCAGTTCCGGCCAAAAGACCGATATTCTGATTCAGGTTGAACACTGACTTATTCAAATCACAAACTCCGCGGAACTTCATACACTCACGTCAAGAAACCTCGAACTTTAATTCCAGCTTTTAGCATTTTGAAGAAATAAAATTGATTTCCTCAAACCCTAAGTTTTAGAAATATTTTAAAGTGAATTTCAAACACTTTTTTTTTTTTTTTTTACTACAAAGGTTTTTGAACCTTTAAATAATATAAATTAAAAACTTTTAAGATCGCTTCTTTTTCTTTCAGTTATTTTACAATTTGAGTTTTTAAATGTTCCCTCTTGACCCGGATCAGTCAGTTAAGTGCCTACGTGATACACGCTTTGGGAGATCATGTCTCGAAAGAGACATGACTGACTGGACAGAATATTATCCTGCAGTATGTTGCCAATGCTTTCTGCGGTACACTGGTTGCCGACTAAGGCTGTAGAACCCAATCTGTCCTATTATTTAACCCATAACTGGAGGGAAGAGACGGATTAATACCTTTCCCAAGGGTATTTGTGCGTAAATGAATGCAAGGAATTCAACTGGAATTCGAACTCGGCTCCCCGATTTGTCGTTCCGAGTTGATATCCACTGCTCCACAACGCACATACCCGGATACAGATCCCAATACTGGATGTTCAAGCGTCAGATGAAAGGCAGATTTTAAATCCGGGATCATCTTGATTCCAAAAAGATATAATATGAAGAGCATGTGTGGCTCGAGTTAGAGGTTCTTAAAACACCCCGACGGAAAGACAAAACTTGCCGTTTATTTATGTTATTAAGAAGACGGATTAAAGAATTTCCTATTATTATAATTTCAGATAACCTGCCGATTTTCCGGCACTCCCTTGAATTACCGGATTATCGGTTTTTCCAATAAAACGTAAGTCACATCATAAAAATTTAACGATTTACTTCATTGCCCACTAATTTTACGTCTGTGAAGTCACCTAGAATTTGAATTCGGCACGGCGTTTCCTTGTGGTGCAGTGAATATCGGCTTGGAGCGAGAAATCAGGGAGACGCGTTCGAATTTCAGTTGAATTCCATGCATTCACTTACGCATAAATAACTTTTAGAAAGGTACTAATCCGTCTCTTCCCTCCACTCATGGGTTAAACAATAGGAAAAATTGAGTTCTTTAGCCTTGGTCGGCAACCAGTCTCCCGCAGAAAGTAATGGCAACCTACTGCGGGATAATCTTCTGCCCAGTCAGTCAAGTCTTTTTCGAGACATGATCGCTCAAGTGTGTATCACGTATGGCATTTAACTGACTGACTGAATATAATAGTTAGAACCATGATTAAGGCTTCTACTGAGGATAAAGTGGGGGATCGGTTTTCTATTGTTATGAAGTAATAAATTGATCCCCCACTAATTACTACTTATTAGTATAATGATATATCATAATTCATCTCTTCTCACTCCAGCTATGGGCTAAATGGTAAAACAGATTGGGTTCTCTAGCATTGGATGGCAACCAGTCTACCGCAGAAAGTAATGGCAACCTACTGCGGGATAATCTTCCGTCAAGTCAGTCAGTCATGTCTCTTTCGAGACATGATCGCCCAAGCATGTATCACGTATGGCACTTAACTGACTAACTGTTTCCTCTTTGTACACATCCGTTATATGCAGTAGCAACACGTAAGTACTGACCACGTACTATTTTGTTAAAAAAAAAGAAGGTTTCGTTATTGATATTATAGCATAAATAAAAATATTGTTAGCCAACCTACAGAAAATTACGAAATATTTTTATAAAATTAACTAGCAGTATAGCCCGGTGTTGCTCGGGTGTAATGAAAGCTTTAAAACTAATCCATGGTCCTGGAGCTCAGACACTTTGGACGTTGGCACGAAAGAATAAAAGGCAATAGTTGTTTCCAGTTAAAGTGAAACCATAGACTGAAAGAAAAATGAATGGATGTGAGTCAAATTTTGATTTCCTGGTATCGATATCAAACAAGTATTTTTCGTCGTAAATTGTATTTTAAAGGCTAAATAAGTCCTCTGAGTAAATGGTATCATGGCTGAGACTAAGAAATACAATTATACCTACTTAGAGCCAAACCCGAAGCAAAAACGAAAATAAAAGTGCTGAAAAACTGATTTTGATTAGACCCGGTAGGATATCGGGGTATCGATTTCCAATATGTCAAATAAGTAATCCAAGGATAGAACTGTAACCTTGAAACTTCTGAATATCGTTTCTTATGTCTTTGTCTATGAGTGTATCAAGTTTGATTAAAATCGGACCACTCCTTCTATAACCCGATTTTTTCGATATTTATCGGGGGTACTTCGACACAAATCCTAGCTAAGAACACTCGCAGACGCTTATCGTACAACTGTGTCAATTTTCAGGAACATCGGTTCAACCGTTTCGGAGTCTATAGGAAACGGACACAAACAGACAAAGTAACATTTATAAATAAGTTTAGATTGAGATCACTTTGCGTTTTTCATCAAAATGAAAAATACGTTTCAAATGTAAGGGACATAACTGCAATTAGATTTTTACATAACAGATTATTTCCCTTTAAGTGCATTGCAAACATGTGAACACACGCATTAACGATTATTGCCGAAAAAAAATTATGATGCTTAAAATAAAACTGGTAAAGTTCGGGTTAATGCTTTGGATATCTCGAAAGCGATTGTCAGTGTTTGGCATACCAATATTCTTCGTGAGTTGAAAAGCTATATTTCCTGGCGAATTTTTGAACTGATTCAGTCTTCTTATCAAATCACGAAATGAAAGCTGCCTAGAAGCAACTCCTTTAGATATTTTCTTAT
Source organism: Ascarosepion bandense (assembly GCA_037127315.1). NCBI lineage: Eukaryota > Metazoa > Mollusca > Cephalopoda > Sepiida > Sepiidae > Ascarosepion > Ascarosepion bandense. The sequence goes on from JBBBDQ010001966.1 coordinate 1,566,178, forward strand.
TAATGTAGGAATCTATCCTTGTACCTGGTTTATTTTTAGTTTTCATCAAGGACCTTCCTGGTGACATTAGTTCTCAACTTGATATCTATGTTGCTGACACAACAGTTTACTTAGTCTAATCAGATCAATAAGGTCAGATTGACAGCTGATCTAAAATTATGACTATTGTTAACTGGGACAAGGAATGGCTTGTTAATTTTAACGACTCCAAAACAAAAATTATATAAATCACCTTCCCTCTTCCCAGATGTTAACCTTTATGAAAGCGACTCGTTGTGCCTCCACAGACTATCATTCTCAGCGAACATGAAGTGGAATGATTATTTTGAATCAATTCTGTTGCTAAAAAGTTGGTTTACTGAGTCGTGATAGGCATTTTTTCTTAAATCTATATTATATATTCTTACCATTCGTCTCTGCTTTGAATACAGCTGTCGCATCTGGTCTGCTGCTCAAACTGTATATTTAAAGATCCTTGATAAAATCCAAAGAAGAATCAGCAATATTATTGGTCCTGATCTGGCATCTCGACTTCAGTCACTTTCCTACCATTTTAATGTTTCTTTTTTTTATAATCATATCAGTTCAAGCAAAGCATTTTATTGCCACTGTTTTGCAGGGGGTTACATAGGAGGAAATTATGGAAAAGAGTGACAGGTTATAGCGGGTGTCAGGAAGTGGGTAAGAGAAGGATGAGAATACTGATGAGAGTAGAGTGGGCGGAGAAAGGAGCATGAGAGAGAGGATGCAGGTTAGTGAGATAGGAGATGACTATAGACTTTACATTTAAATTCTTGGAGATTGTAGCTGTCGGGAAAGCGAGTAAATGGAAGGGAATTCCACAGGCGGGAAGTGCGAGAAAAGAAGCTGATGGAGTAGAATTTGCATTAATAATTTATTGGTTTCACAGTAAAAGGGTAGAACCTAGTTGCTAATCTTGTAGCTCGAGTAAATTTATATATAGGGGCACCAGTGATCTAAGTTCATCGGAGCAGAAGCCGTGAAAGTATTTGTAGAAGAGACAGAGGGAAGCCACATTGCGCCGGTGAGAAAGTAATGTAGCTTCTCTGTGACTTTTCTATAACTGCTTTTATGGTAATCGTTCTGATAAATTTTCCTCTATGACACGTAGACTTTATGAATTTAAGCGCAGTACTACTAGGATGTGCGGTGTGGTACAGTGGATATCGGCTCGGAACGAGAAACCGGGGAGCCGAGTTCGAATTCCAGTTGAATCCATTGTATTCACTTACGCGCAAATACCCTTGGGAAAGGTATTAATCCGTCTCTTTCTTCCAGTTATGGGTTAAATAATAGGACAGATTGGGTTCTATAGCCTTGGTCGGTAACCAGTCTATCACAGAAAGCAATGGCAACCTACTGCGGGATAATCTTCTGCCTAGTCAGTCATGTCTCTTTCGAGACATGATCGCCCAAACGTGTATCACGTATGCCACTTAACTGACTGACTGAATATAATAGAAACATGATTAAGGCTTCTACTGGGCATAAAGTGGGTGATCGGTTTTCTATTGTCATGAAGTAATAAACTGATCCCCCAATAATTACTACTTATTAATATAATAATACAATTCACCAGTCTATCACAGAAAGCAATGGCAACCTACTGCGGGATAATCTTCTGCCCAGTCAGTCATGTCTCTTTCGAGACATGATCGCCTAAAGCTTGTATCACGTATGGCACTTAACTGACTAGATTGAAGGCAAGATCTCATCAATTCAGAGTTGAATCGGCTAGATATAACCGTAAGTTTTATGCTAACAGTTATTTCTCGAAATTCTCCTTTATGGAACTCTCTTACGGCTCTTTAAGTTCCAGCCAACTTTGGTTTTCAAAAATCTAAATCCAATGCCAATCGTTATCTTCTGTCATCTTGATAATTCTTCTTTTATTGTTCTCACTCTTTAATAATGTTTCCTTTTTTTTCTTATTTTTTCACACTCAGTAACCTAATTGGCTTATTGCTTTATTACCTGACATTAGGTGATTTGATTAGAAAAATAAAAGACAAACTATAAAACTGTTTATGAACATTTTGAAAATTTTATTACAATTCTGTTTGTTCTTTAGTTAGCACGTACGTTACGCCGTCATTGCCTCGGGGAAACCATGAACCATTCCTGTTTGATTGCCGAGATAAACGGAAGAAAATATATATGAAACGCACTATTTGGTATGAGAGAAAAGACAGAAAGAACGGAACGAAATATAGGGTAGGCGGGTATTTCAAGTCTAAATGCATTAGATATATATACTGGCAGTATAGCCCGGCGTTGCTCGGGTGTAATGAAAGCTTTTAAACTAATCCATGGTCCTGGAGCTCAGACTCTTTGGACGTTGGCACGAAAGACTAAAAAGTAATAGTTGTTTCCAGTTAAAGCGAAACCGTAGACTGAAAGAAAAATGAATGAATGTAAGTCAAATTTTGATTTCCTGGTATCGATATCAAATAAGTTTTTTTCGTCGTAAACTGAATTTTGAAGGCTAAATAAGTCCTCTGAGTAAATGATATCATGGCTGAGACTAAGAACTACAATTATACTTACTTAGAGCCAAACCCGAAGCAAAAACTAAAATAAAAGGGGTGAAAGAAATACAGACATACAGTCAGATAAACAGACACACACACAAACATCTTGCCTGTTATATATATATATATATTAACGATTTTTTGCACTATTCTGGGAACTGCAACCTTGAAACTTCTGAATATCGTTTCTTATGTCTTTGTCTGTGAGTGTATGAAATTTGATTAAAATCAGACCACACTTTCTATAACCCGATTTTTTCGATTATCGATTTTCGATATTTATCGGGGGTACCTTAGCTAAGAACACTCGCAGACGCTTATCGTACAACTGTGTAAATTTTCAAGAAAATCGGTTCGGTGTCTATGAGTAATGGATACACACACAGAGACAAAGTTCCATTTATGAATAAGTTTATATATATATATATATATATATATATATATATATATATATAGTCCCAGACGGTCTTTAAGAACTACTCAGGCTGTTCAAAATTCAGCCATTCGACAACATTTACTTGATAATCACGACAGTGCCTCTAGGTATGAGGACTCATGTTTTTCTGCCTTGCACAGCGCCCGCTCGGCCCTTCATTTACGTGTTTTTGAGGCTGTTTACTTGAAAAACCATCTGCCTAGTAGGTGCAGACAGAAAGCATTTCATTCGCCCCTTACGATTGTTGGAGGGAATGTGAATTTTTCTTTTTCCATTTTATTACTCTTGTGGAAGTGTGCGTTTACACCCCCTAATATTCTAATTGTATTTTTGATTAAAATTATGGTTTAAAAGAGTTCCAACTTTCCCTTCTGTAAGTAATTTTTTTGTCCTGTCTATTATTAACAATAACGCCAACGAGCGCCTTTGGTAATAGGTTCGCTGAAAAGATCCTAAGGTCTACATGATGATGTCCAATTTTATTTAAGCATATATATATATATCCCTAATGTCACGCTCATGAAGAGAGACAATAGCTAGGCAGCATCAGCTCAGTCTATTCTCTTTACTACCAGTTATGAAAGCTCTTGTCGCGTGTTTGCCTTTTAACAGTGCCTTATTATTTTAAATGTATGTAATAATTATGACGTCGAGTAGTGAAGAATATATATATATATATATATATATATATATATATATATATATATTTTACACACCTAATTATAAGAAAAACCGTTGTGTATATATATCAGCATGCAGTGTGGGTATAGAAGAATCCAAAGGAGTATCCTGTACATACAGTGGTAGGATAACTCTCTAAGAGAGCTCTAAATATATATGTATATAAATACATATAGAGCAAATATAAAAAAAATTAAGGTAGACACGTTATTTCATGGTAAATCGGAATTATAGGCCTATTTCAGGCGAACCATCATCAGCTTCCGTGTTTATTTTACAAAGAATTTTACACGAATGAGATTCACGAAGACCTAAAAAAACGAATAAAATTAACCCTTTGTAAAATAAAGACGGAGGCTGATGATGGTTCGCCTGAAATAGGCTCACACTTCCGATTTATCATGAACTCACGTGTCTGCCTTAATTTTCCTTTATATATATATATATATATATATATATATATATAAAACGGTTTTTTATAATTAAGAGAAATATATATATATATATATATATATATATATATATATATATATATATATATATATATATTTGCCTTCTGTTAGGCTCAGAGGCATAACCTGTGAGGAAACCGCTAATAATCCACTCAAATAATATTTTGCTGTCATTTTTGACGCCTGGAATACACTCGTACTAGAAAAATAATTAATTCTCCCCGTGAAAATTTCACGGTTTTTCTATTTGGATTTTCTGATGAATCATAATTCGTAATTATTTTTCGATTTTCTAAGATGAGGAGTTATCATTATTTTACACGATTTACATTCGGACTATTTTCCTCATCTTTTTTATAGTATCACAATTAAAACGGAATAGTCCATTATTCATGAGGTAATAGTGAAGCGTAACGTACGTGCTAAAGAAGGTGATGCAAGAAAAAGCAGAACCATGATACAATGCCAAATGTTTTGGAGCTATACTTAACATCTCTTGGAGACAATATCCAGTTCTATGGTTCCATTGCTGATATTTCTACAATCTTAAAACCTAGAGTCATATAGTGGGTTATCCGTTCGAGTTAAGAGTGGTTGTGTGTTGAAGCAGATTAACTGAATTTGGCCTTATTAGGAGAGAGCCCACTATAAGTTATAAAAGGCGTTATAAAACAAGAAAATCAAATTGAGTATAGAAACAACATTTTATATATACATATATATCAATTACGGTTTTTACCAAAAAAGAATGTCTTTTGGATGAGTTCAAAGGACGTTAAAATGTTTATAGCAGGAAATACTGAAAGAGAGTTTGTGCGTATGTATATGTGGGAGCGTTTGTCTGTTAGGAATGTCTTTGATGTATCCGCTCCTTAGCTCGGGAAAGTAGCTCAGGGGGCAGCGAAGAAGAAGGTGAGAGGGAAAAGCGAGGCGAGCATAGTGGATCGCTTGACGAGGTCAAGGGATGTGCTAATTACGCTCGTATTTTCTCAACTAGCGATGCTTTCTGTGTCGGCTTTTTATTTCGTCTTTGTGGGTCCCAGCAGGTCATTTGGGAATTCACGCCCGTATTTAATTCTGGGCTTCCCATTAGATGATAAATAAAATTCGGGTAGACTTGCGAACTGGAATTTGATATTTAATTAATTTTTGGTTTTCTGCCGGAACATATGCGTGGAGCCGGGTGCGCACAGACCAGTTTTGGTCATTTGCTTCCTGGTCCTGAGAGTGCAAACATCTGGTCCCTCGCTTTGCTCGGTATCATCACAGTCTAAGCTTGAAGAGAGCGATTTATAGAAAACAACAAGTTATATTTCTGGAAAAAAAGTGTTTGTGTTCGGGGCTGACAATGTGATCGAATTGGCTAAACATTCACGTTTTCGGTCGGTCGGTCAGTCAGAAAGACGACAATTAAGCGAAAATTGGGGTAAGAAGTGGCTTGTAAATTTTAATGCGTTTAAGACCAAGCTGCTGTCTGTCAATCATCACAGGCAACCTCTCCTGTCTCCCATAAACATGGACCAAGCGAGTCTCCCCGAAAGCAATACACAGCGCCTTCCCAGGCTTATTCTCTTCTCTGATCTCAAGTGGAACCACTACATTCAGTCAATAGCGAAATCCACTGCTAGGAAGGTTGAATCACTGTGTCGGGCCAGAATGTTTTTTCCGCCTGAATCCATCCTGTATATATACACATCAACCATTCGTCCGTGTATAGAGTACTGCTGCCATATATGGTCAGGCGCCCCTGCTGTTCATCTTGTTCTTGACAGGATCCAAATGAGAATCAGTAATGTGATAGGTACCGACTTGGCGGCGGCTCGACTACAGCCACTTTCCCACCGACGGTATGTGGCTTCCCTTTGTATGTTCTATAAATACTTCCATGGCTTCTGCTCCAATGAACTCAAGTCACTGGTGCCTCCGCAACAGGTGTTTACTCGTGCAACAAGATTGGCAACTGGGTCTCACCCATTCACAGTTAGATCAACCAAATGCAGACGACAATTCTACTCCTGCAGCTTCTTTTCTCGCACTTCCCGCCTGTGGATCTTGCTTCCTTATTCTTGCTTTCCTGACGACTTCAACCTCCAGGAATTTAAATGCAAGGTCAATACTCATCTCTTAACCACCTGACTCTAGTTCTTTCTACACCACCCTGCATATCCTTTCCTTTCTCTCCACCCTTGCAACTGTCATCACACCTGTATTCCCATCCTTCTCTTGCTACTTTCTAACTGGTTAGTCCTTCTCTTCACTCTCCTCTAATCTTTTTACTCTTATGTAGCCACTTGCACATCAGTGGCGTTACCGCCTTGCTCGGGGTGATATGATTTAAAAAAAGGAAGAAAGTCAAACAAGTCACGATGTAACAGTCAAGCCGTTTCCCTACGATAATCACATTCGCTCACTCTCACATTTTCTATCGCTGATTTCTGTATCTTTCTTTTTCACCCAATCGCCGTAAACACAATGAAAAAAAGGGACAAAGTCGTCACACGAATCCACGATACTCAACTTCTTAGACTAATGTTAATATTTTATTAACACCAATACGGCTAATGAAACAATCTCTTTAACTTCTTCAAACGTTTACATCTCGATATCAACTCATCAAACAAGACGAGATACCAAAATTAACTCGAAAACACTGCATAAATACAATCAAAGTCAGACGACTATTCTGAATTAAACTATAAGTTGGTCGAACTTTCACCAACAATTTCTCAACAGCACAAACTGTTTAATTTCTGTGCAGATCACATTTCGCTAAAACTAATGAACTCTTTATTCTTTAAACTCCTGATTACACTTTTTCGTAAAACATTTTCACAGTTAATAATTTCATATATACAATTTGATGTCATGCTGTTCAATAAATAATTTTCATTTATTTATGCAAACGAAACACCATTATTCTTTCCAACCTTCTCTTTTGGAGAGTTCGGTTATGTTTGGCACAAGGCCAATTTAACGATCGAGCTCCCTACAGAGTCAATTAAAAGTGATAGAAAGGGAAAGAAAAACAAAAGCGTTTCTTCTACCACAATAAATTTTGATAAATGTTATTTGTTAACTAGTGGCTATTCCAGCCGATTGAGTGTTTGATCGCTAGAACGTTTCGGATAAATTAGAGCCGACATTTTTGGCTATAAAAATGCCAAGCAATACGACCCTCGGGGGGAATGGGAGACTTCCAAAACACCTGAAAACCTGACCGAGCATAGACTCAAAGAAACCCACTTCTCAACCAACGACAGTCTCTTTTTCACCCTAATTACTGCATGTGCGTTGTGGTACAGTGGATATCGGTTCGGAACGAGAAACCGGGGAGCCGAGTTCGAATTCCAGTTGAATCCATTGTATTCACTTACGCGCAAATACCCTTGGGAAAGGTATTAATCCGTCTCTTCCTTCCAGTTATGGGTTAAATAGCAGGACAGATTGGGTTCTATAGCCTTGGTCGGCAACCAGTCTACCGCAGAAAGCAATGGCAACCTACTGCGGGATAATCTTCTGCCCAGTCAGTCGTGTCTCTTTCGAGACATGATCGCCCAAGCGTGTATCACGTATGTCACTTTAACTGATTGACTATTGCATGTAGTAACTGTTTCTCGCAGTGTAGTTGGTAGAGGAATTAATGACCGCTTGGATCCGTTCCCCCAGCTGCTCCATGTAGAACCCGGAACACTGCTTCACTCGGGACTCCATTCCCTTCGCACCATAAACAAAACACCGTCCCCTGAACACCGGTGTAGCCATTACGAATCGCTGACTCCGAAACAGAAGTTGGGTTGGGTCTTTTCATGTGTTTTTTGGTCACGAACAAAAAACCGAAATTTCTCGCATGCGAGAGCCTCGCTTTCACCAAAGACGCATGCGCCGTGTCATTCCAAAAACTGCTTTGCATGAGCTCGCTTCACGGTTTCATGACGTCTACAAACGCATGTGCAGACAGACCGCCTTCTCCTGCTTCGGCGAGGCAAGTCTCCGCCACATTGCAACAATATAGTCGTCTTCATGACTGAGAATAAGTCAGTCAGGTGACATACGTAATACACATTTGAGCGATAATGTCTCTTTCGATCCATGACTGACTAAGCAGATGATTTTCCCGCAGTAGGTTTCCGTTTATTTCTGCTGCAGACTAGTTGCCAACCAAGGCTACAGAACCCAATCTGTCCTGCTCTCCATATATTCAACCAATATATGGAGAGCAGGACATGGAGGGAGAAGAGATATCTTTTTCAAAGGTATTTTTTTCGCGTATGTGAATGAAACGAATTTGACTGGAATTCGAACTCGGCTCTCCGATTTCTCATTCAGATATTCACTACACTACAACACAAAAGTACTGTTTTCAAAACAACGCTCAACGTTGAAGACTCTTAAGGCATAAACGGATTCTTTCCCGAACTTCAATATTAGTCACCATAGAGTACCATTCCTTCCTACCGTCAGAATGGATGACGTTAGTCTCCTAGAGAGAACAACAACGCATTGCGCCTCCTTGGCCTCGATCTCTCACATTTTCACAAGAATAATCTAACATTGCCTGATGATGAGGTAGAATTCTCGAAGCAGAAATTTCCTTATCGTAATGTATTTTTAATTAAAAAACATATATATATATATATATATATATATATATATATATATATATATATTAGCAGTATAGCCCGGTGTTGCTCGGGTGTAATGAAAGCATTAAAACTAGTCCATGTTCCTGGAGCTCAGACTCAGCTTAAAGAATATTTGTGTGAAGTTTAGTGAGAATCGGATAAAAATTGTGATAAAAGACATACAGACAGATAAACAGACACACACACACAAACATCTTGCCTTATATATATATATATATATATATATATATATATATTATCGATTTTCTGCGCTTTTGTAAGAACTGCCACCTTGAAACTTCTGAATATCGTTTCTTATGTCTTTGTCTATGAGTGTATCAAATTTGATTAAAATCGAACCACTCCTTCTATAACCCGATTTTTTCGATATTTATCGGGGATACCTCGACACAAAACCTAGCTAAGAACACTCGCAGACGCTTATAGTACAACTGTGTAAATTTTCAAGAACATCGGTTCATCCGTTTCGGAGTCTATAAGTAACGGACACACACACAGACACATATACACACACAGAGACACATATACACACAGAGACAAAGTTTAATTTATAAATAAGTTAAATTATATATATATATATATATATATATATATATATATGTCAGGGCCGTAGCTGATGCTAAAAAAAAAAATCACCGGGCAGAGAGAAAATTACCCGGATTTACTAGTTGACAATGTGATGACGTCATCAGTGTCATCCGTTTCCAGAAACTATGTTTTTTGCGGATTTTTTCTGCTATTCCAATGGAAATTAGGCACAGAACGTGAATGAAAGCAGGAAATCGGGTTCTGATTTTCTGAGTATAACCAGACTTTTCTCCCAAAATTAATAAATAAACGATTTTTACAGCGTTCATTCGAATGTTTTCTTCGTTTTTCTTTCTTTCTTTCTTTCTCCGTAAATTGTTTAGTTTGATTTCTGACGAAGACATTTTTCTTTGCCCGGATTTTCACTATGATTGCACGGATCGGCCCGGACCCGTGCCCGGTGTGCCCGGTAGTCATGTATGTATATATAAATATATTTTCTTGTTCTCATAAACGAGAAGTAAAAAGAAGAGAAAAAATAAAGCAACATTGTAGGCTTAACCACATACGTTATATCTTTGTATATCATTAAAGTGTAAATAAAATAACTTGGTAACCGTTAATCTGAGGTTGTACACACCATTGGATCAAGAGCGATCAAAAAGACTAAAAAATGATTTATATTTTCAGATGATTACATATATACTAAAGATCTAACATGTAAAAATAAAGTAAATAATTAAAAAAAAAAGAAAAGATATTCAGATTAAGGTTGGGCCTCCATGATCCAAACGAAGAAATCCGTGACTATGCGTCACATGAAAGCACCACCTAACCGTTCTCACGCGCCGAAGAAATACCACGAAAATACGATGGTGGCAGCCTGATGATTTCGATTAAAGTACACATTTAGGATGTCATGACTCAGAAAAAAAAAATTCGGGGCGGAAAAGGAAAAAAAACAAACAAAAAACCTCCATTCCCATAGTCCATTGGAGTAGATAGACTAAACTATCGCCCGATTCACACTCCACCCACATCTATTGAACGGGTGAAGAGGCTCATCCCTTGTTCCCTGTTTAGGATGCGGTTTCCGGCTTTTCTCGTTTCCATTCTTTTTACTCTTACGTACCCCCCTGCACATCAGTGGCATTATTGCCTTGCTTGGGGTGATATGGTTGAAAAAAAAAAGTCGAAACAAATAAACTGATTATAATAAAAAATTATAACTTTAACAACATTTACGTATAAACTAATTTTAACCCGTGAACGTTTCATCATTTTCCTCTTGAAATATCAGAATAATAATAAAAATAAACTTTTCCATTACACCCAATGGTGAGTCAGTCAGTTAATTAAGTGCCATATGTAAAACACGCCTGGGCGATCATGTCTCGAAAGAGACGTGACTGATTGGGCCGAATATTATCCCGTAGTAGGTTGCCATTGCTTTCTGCGGTAGACTGGTTGCCAGCCAAGGCTATAGAACCCAATCTATCCTGTTATTTAACCCATAACTGGAAGGAAGAGACGGATTAATACCTTTCCCAAGGGTATTTGCGCGTAAGTGAATGCAATGAATTCAACTGGAATTCGAACTCGGCTCCCCGATTTCTCATTCCGAGCCGATATTCACTGGACCACAACGCACATCCAATGGTGTGTAGGGCAGCGTTTATGAGGTTTCCGTCACAAACTGTTTTTTATGGGGCAGGGTTGTTAGCCCTGCGCCGAACCCCCAAAACCTGTAGGAAGGTGACTTTCTAAGCGGAGCCATAGACGTGACATACGGCCGAAAGTAGAGGGTACCCAGTGAGGATCGAACTCACTGCTCAGTTATAATGATTCTAGCGGGACGAACTTGCTATTACACCACGACGTTAAATATTTAAGCTTAAATTTTACAATTACAAACACACATATGAACGCTGTAGGAAGGTGATTTTCTAAGTGTATCTTAGACGTGACACACGGCCGAAAATAGGGGGTACCCAGTGAGGATCGAACCTCACTACTCAGTTATAATGTTTCTAGCGGGACGAGCTTGCTAACCATTACACCACACCGAGGTGCCCTAATATCAGCATGAATCTCATTAATTCTTCAGTTAATAATTAAATGAGTTCTACGCCAATAAAATATCCGTAAAATTTTCCCTATTGCAACGTTAAATATTTAAGCTGAACAACTTTTACAAAATTACAAACACACATATGAACGCTAGACGTTATTTTAAGAAGTAAGGAGGTACAAATACAAATATTTGAAACTGTCAACTTCTTCACTTAAACAGCTGTTAAACACTTATCTTATTTTCTTTCTGTCTTTAATTTTTTTATCACTGAAACCAGGTAGCGTACTTTTCCCGCTTAAAAAAAACAAAAACTAAGGGCTCAATTACCAAAGTCGACAACGTTTAAATATAGAGTATAATAATAATAATAATAATAATAATAATAATAATAATAATAAATAGAAGATGTCACCATTCTATGGGATTACACCATCTACACAGACAAAAAAATTGAAGCAAACAGGCCAGACATTATTGTTAAAAACCAGAAAGAAAAAAAACAAACTTGTCTATTAATTGATATGGCTTGTCCAGCGGATTGTAACATAGCAATCAAGGAATTTGAAAAACTGTCAAAATATAAAGACCTGGAAATTGAAATAGAAAAAATGTGGAAATTGAAAACAAGAGTTGTGCCAGTGATAGTAGGTGCACTTGGAATGATAAAAAATGGAACAAAACAACACATTGAAAGAATCCCTGGAAACCCCAGCTTAAGAGATATACAAAAAATTGTCTTATTAAGTACAGCCCACACACTACGGAGAATTTTGTCTATGTAACGCTAAGGATGATGGGGAAGATAGAAAAAAACATGAAATGAAGCCATAACAACACGCCACGACCTGCCTTAGGTCTTCCCGCAGATTTGGTTGGTAGTGCGACCATAGCAGAAATCGAAATATGATGAAAAATGACATAATAATAATAATGGTGGTGGTAATCAAAACTCCTTAACCAGGTTCATCCTATATAGAGGAAAATGTCTAACAAAATGGACTTTCCTCCAAAACCAGGGGTCGGCAACCTTTTGGAGAGTGAGGGCCAAAAACCTATGTAGAATCATGGAGGAGGGCCAAACAGCTATGGCTCCAGTGTCATGGAGAAGAATCATGTTATTAAATATGTGAATGAATTTTCTACGTGTTTGAAGAAAGCAAGGATTCAGTATAATTTAATATCTAACGGGAATTTTTAAAAAAATATTACATCTTAAAAATAATTGTTTCATAAATCAGTACGAAAAAAAATTCCATTAAAATCGGTTGAAAACACTATTTTATATTCATTTAAATGTGCCCGCTCACGAAAGTAATTTCACAGAAAAAGTAAAAGTGAGGCCGAACCCTAATTTTGGCGATCCCTACAAATAAAAAATAAAAACATTCATAAGGTAGACAGAAATATATATATTTTTTTAATTTCGACGCAATATTTTCAGAGTATCAACTGTCACTTTGATTTGGTTTACCTATATTTATATCGTGTCCAGAGTAAGGTAGCAGGCTGGACAAATATTATTCGAGGGCCGGATGTGGCCCGCGAGCCGGGGTTGCCGACCATTGTCCCAAACTGTTCTTATATATATATATATATATATATATATATATATATATATATATATAAATAAATGAAACTTTGTGTGTGTGTGTGTGTGTGTGTATCCGTTACCTATAGACTCCGAAACGGATGAACTGATTTTCTTGAAAATTTACACAGTTGTACTATAAGCGTCTGCGAGTGTTCTTAGCTAGGTTTTGTGTCGAGGTACCCCCGATAAATATCGAAAATCGAAAATCGATAATCGAAAAAATCGGGTTATAGAAGGAGTGGTCCGATTTTGATCCAATTTGATACACTCATAGACAAAGACATAAGAAACGATATTCAGAAGTTTCAAGGTTGCAGTTCTTACACTAGTGCAGAAAATTTGATATCGATACCAGAAAATCAAAATTTGACTTACGTTCATTTATTTTTCTTTCAGTCTACGGTTTCGCTTTAACTGGAAACAACTATTGCTTTTTAGTCTTTCTTGCCAACGTCCAAAGTGTCTGAGCTCCAGGACCATGGATTAGTTTTAAAGTTTTCATTACACCCGAGCAACGCCGGGCTTTACTGCTAGTATATATATATATATATATATATATATATATATATATATATATATGTGTGTGTGTGTGTGTGTGTGTGTTTGGCGGTACAAACTTTTTAAAAGCAAGGAATTTATTAACAGTCTCTAAGGCCCTTTCCTCCAACATCTCCCCAGGAGAAAAATCGTCGGAATATAAATTAAACGAAATGAACAGTAACGACGAAAATGAAGAGCAAAGAAAAAGGGAAACACTATAAAATAAATAAACATGGAAATATATATATATATTTATAACGAGGGGAGGGGAATTAACGTATGAATAATTCGTGAGGAGCAGTGAAAATAAAATATCTTACAACAAAATCACAGACTTCACAAAATCCTTCTGCCAACAAAGAGATGGTTTCCGTAATGATATGGAGACTGATTCCAAAATCTTTAAATGATTATTGGAACAAGCTACGTGTAAAATTTTGAACCACTCTTTCTTATATACTATTTGGCACAAATTAAATTATATATATAATTTAATTACTTAGTTTTTGTTCATAAAAAAATTAGACCAGTACACAGTTGTATTAAAAAAAATTGTTCAACACGATTATATTGTAGAACTTTTGAATATTCTTCATTTTTAAACGAGTTATTACGCGACCTAGAATTCTACCTTATGGTAGAAACCTAGGTCGCATAATAACTCGTTTACAAATGAAGAATATATATATATATATAGTGCATCGAGGCAGCAAATAATTTTCTAAACATATACTGTTAAATATAAGAGACAATGAATGTCTATCATGTTTAATCATGAGCCGTTATAAACGTCGTATTTTGGTTTTAATTTCAGTTGAAAATGAAGCCAAAAATTCTCCAACATTTGGATAATTTTTTATTATGCTGGTTTTTCTGTCTTTATTTTAACAGTACATGTTTAAAATATATATTATTTAATTACTTGGTTTTTGGTAATAAGAAAATTAAACCAGTACACAGATGTATTAAAATGTGTTCAGTACAATTATATTGTAAAACTTTTGAATATTCTTCATGGCTAAACGAGTTATTACGCAACCTAAGTTTCTACTATGTGGTGTTTTCAGGTGATTTTGCAATAAATGATTTTACCTTTTTTTTTTTTTTTGTAAAGAGCGCTCACGGATTTTTTTGAACGCGCCACTTTTAAAATTAGTAGAAATTATAACCTTTTCGTCCATGGTTGTATGAACCTAATAGGTATTTTCTGGTATGGTTACACTTAGTCATAATTTCTGTTCTTTCATTCAGTAATTCATTTTTGTTAAGGAATAACATAATAACTATCCTTCCTAGGTCGCATAACAACTCGTTTACAAATGAAGAATGTGTGTGCGTGTGTGTGTAGAAGTTTCTTTATTAGAAAATCTTCGTATATATATATATATATATATATATATATATATATATATATATACTGTCTAAACATATGCTGTTAGATATAAGAGACAATGAATGTCTATTATGTTTAATCATGAGTCATTCTAAACGTCGTATTTTTGATTACGTCACAGAAATCAAATCACACGTGTCAAACGCGACTAAAAAAAACAAAAAAAAACAAACAAATAAGCCATTATATTTAATTTTAAAAATTCATTTGGTCAACAAAAAAATGTGAATATTTTTCCCCGTAATTTTGTAACAAAAGAAATTTTTTTTTTTAAATTCTGAACTGAGAGCGTAATAATTTTTATATCTCTAATTTCAGTAAAACAAAATAAATAATTTTTATTTTTATGTTAAATTCATTTAGTCAACAAAAAATGCAAATATTTTCCTCCGTAATTTTGAAACAAAAAAAACGCTATGTTGTTTACAGTGTCACACAAAACACCAAATCACGTTTACGCAAAACAAAAGAAAATAGATCTTTTTAATGGAAATTTTTTTAACAATTTTTAAACAACAATTTTTTAATATAATTATTATTATTATTTTTTTACATATAACCGAGTCCTACTCCTAAAATGTTCTGAGTGGCACGGGCAATGCCGGGTTATGATGCTAGTTATCAATAGAATTCAGTCAATGCCTGTAAAAACTTTGAAGAGATTTAAAAAAATCTTTCAGCACTTTTGTGACAGAAAGGTTTCGAGACTGAACTGATATCTCTCCTATAACTATCTTTGCAGGTTATTTAAAGCCAGAAAATATTTTTAGATTTAAGTATTTTAGGGGAGATAAGGATTTGTTGATACAAGTCTTACTAATTAACTAACAGCCCGGGGGGTGGGGAAAGAAGAGGTGGATTTATGTTTTTTCCAACGATATTTCTGCCTAAAGTTTATATAACGAACCCAACTTTTTTTTTTAATCATATCACCCCAAGCAAGGCGAAAACGCCACTGATGCACAGGGGGCTACGTAAGAGTGAAAAGATTGGAAAAGAGAAAAACCGGAAACCACATCCTAAACAGGAAACAAGGGATGAGCCTCTTCACCTGTTCAATAGACGTGGGTGGAGTGTGAACCGGGCGATAGTTTAGTCTATCTAGTCCAATTGAAAGAAAAAATAAATAAATAAAATAGAGTGAAAAGATTGGAAAAGAGAAAAAGAGAAAAACCGGAAACCACATCCTAAACAGGAAACAAGGGATGAGCCTCCTCACCTGTTCAATTGACGTGGATGGAGTGTGAACCGGGCGATAGTTTCGTCTATCTAATCCAATTGAAAAAAAACAAATAAATAAATAAAAAAAGAGTGAAAAGATTGGAAAAGAGCAAAAGAGAAAAACCGGAAACCACATCTTAAACAGGAAACAAGGGATGAGCCTCCTCACCTGTTCAATAGACGTGGATGGAGTGTGAACCGGGCGATAGTTTAGTCTATCTACTCCAATTGAAAAAAAAATAAATAAAAAAATGAGTGAAAAGATTGGAAAAGAGAAAAGGCGGAAACCACATCCTAAACAGGAAACAAGGGATGAGCCTCTTCACCTGTTCAATAGACGTGGGTGGAGTTTGAATTGAAAGTCGACTGTCCGGCTTCCAATCCCGTGCCTTTGCACTACCAAGCATATATCACCTGGTATTCACAAGCGATTCCACATTTAGTTACTGTCCGGACTCGACGTTGTTGAACGCCGGTGATCGTATAGGAACAGATGTTCCAACGTGATATGGCCGTAAAAAAGAAATGTGGGAATTATTGACTGGGGAAGTTGATAGCATATTCTGATTTTTTGTTTAATTCCTGTAGGGTCAAATTTTTAAGAATCTCCAACTCTTGTGGCGTCAAAAATCAAATGAGAATCAACTCTTATGGAGTCAAAAATCCAAGAATATAACATAAAATTTGGTACCTCGAGGAAAAAAAAAAAAAAGAAAAAAAGAAAAAATATACCTAAAGTTTAAAATACATTTTAAAAATGAAAATATTTCTTGAAGTTTTTATTTTAGTTTTAATTTTAAGCGAATAGATTAAATTTAATATTTACAAATGCAAAATACATTGCTGTATTGAGAAAACTAATTTAAATTGACTGCAAGGAGTTATAATTTTTTTTTTGTTTCTAAAATAGCTGATTAGCATCTTTTCATCGCAATGTACTTCTCTTATTTAACAAAAATCTTCCAAAAATAAAATATACTTTTGAAACTTTATTTGAGGAATATTAGCTGAGTTAAATCAAAATTAATCTTATTTTAAACGAATATTATTTACTTTAAAATTAAAATATCGCAGAAATGCATATTTTAACATAGCGGTAGCTGTTTATGTTAACAGTATGATGACAGCGGATGTGTGCAGCGGATATCTGTTCGGAACAAGAAATTGAAGAGCTTTCGCGGTCCGTATTCGTACTGAAAATCGAGATCGAGCGAGCTTTTGCCCTTTTGCTCTACGCCACAAGCCAGTTATCCCTGTGGTAACTTTTCTGACACCTCTCGGCGGAACGGAGCTCTCCGCTCGGAAAGGATCGATGGGCCACGCTTTCGCGGTCCGTATTCATACTGAAAATCGAGATCGAGCGAGCTTTTGCCCTTTTGCTCTACGCGAGGTTTCCGTCCTCGCTGAGCTCGCCTTGGGACACCTGCGTTACCGTTTGACAGACGTACCGCCCCAGCCGAGTTCGAAACCCAGTCGAATATCTTGCATTCACATATGCACAAATATCCTTGGGAAAGGTATTAATCCGTCTCTTCCCTCCAGTTATGGGTTAAATAACCAAACAGACTGGGTTCTATAGCCTTGGCTGGCAACCAGTTTACCGCAGAAAGTAATGGCAATCTTCTGCTGGAAAATCTTCTGTCCAGTCAGTCATGTCTCTTTCGAAACATGGTCGCCTAATCGTGTATCGCGTATGGCATTTAACTGACTGATGATGACAGCTCTGTATAAGCTCGATGACAGATATTTATCTTATGCTGTTCTCTGGCGTCTTTACCCGTAAAAAAAAACTGATGAAGAATATAACGTGAGCGTCTTTATAGTACTAAGTAATCTTTAAAAATTAAGAAATTAACAGAAACAAGATTTACCAACCGAATAGCAGTAAGGAACCGTTTTATTGTCATTATAATTACTTTCGATCCAAGTCATGACCTCTTACTCGTCGTAAACGGGTACTTTACCTAGATGCAGAATAAAAGACAATTGCAATCTTAACTGCAAGGCTAACAATAAACCATTTGATTGACTAAAGTACAGGTTGTCACTTGAAAATAGAGTTGCCAGACTAGATTACCTCTAAAAGCCCAACGCCATTAAATTTTGAACTTGATCACCTGCGACATTTGAGTTTACAGATGAGAAGGCAATTCAAAATTTAGTAGCAGAAGGCTTTCAATTTAAGTCCAAGTTCGTTAATTGTTCACTTTAGCAACCCTTTAGATTATCAACATCGTTAATAAGTACGTTTAAGGATCACTTGTCTTTCATTCATTTATTAAGGGCTACAAAGAACAGGAAATTGTGGAGAGCCATAATCACCTACGTTCTGAAGAGACAAGGCTCATAGAAAGAAAATAAGCAGAAATATGGCTTGACTATTATTTATCAGGCACTTCCGTCCTGGAAAAATGAAGGCGACTGAAATAAATATCTATCGTATATACTTATGTATAAGACGACCCGTGATTTTTTTTTCTTTATATACATTGTTCGGACTGCTGCCCTTATCTTTATAGCCATATTTACAACATTGCGGGTGTTGTACGCTCCGGCCTTCTTCAGAGGCTAGGAATTTCGAACTGAACCCTTAAAGACCGAAACATCATAAAGGTGGCAATAAAGATGAGGACAACAGTCCGAACAATGTAAATAATGTCAATACTACCTCATCTCAGAAGTATAATAGACAAAGTGTACAACGGCCGAAACGTCGTAAACATGGCAAAAAAGATGAGGACAACAGTCCGAACAATGTAAATAATGTAAATACTACCTCATCTCAGAAGTATAATAGACAAAGCGTACAACGGCCGAAACGTCATAAACATGGCAATAAAGATGAGGACAACAGTCCGAACAATGTAAATAATGTAAATACTACCTCATCTCAGAAGTATAATAGACAAAGCGTACAACGGCCGAAACGTCATAAACATGGCAATAAAGATGAGGACAACAGTCCGAACAATGTAAATAATGTCAATACTACCTCATCTCAGAAGTATAATAGACAAAGCGTACAACGGCCGAAACGTCATAAACATGGCAATAAAGATGAGGACAACAGTCCGAACAATGTAAATAATGTCAATACTACCTCATCTCAGAAGTATAATAGACAAAGCGTACAACGGCCGAAACGTCATAAACATGGCAATAAAGATGAGGACAACAGTCCGAACAATGTAAATAATGTAAATACTACCTCATCTCAGAAGTATAATAGACAAAGCGTACAACGGCCGAAACGTCATAAACATGGCAATAAAGATGAGGACAACAGTCGGAACAATGTAAATACTACATCATCGCATTAACAAGTAGTGATTTTTTTCTGTTCTGAAAAACCGAATTTTTTACTATAGCTCGTGAATAATGCGCCCCAAGTTTACAGATGAGAAGGCAATTCAAAATTTAGTAGCAGAAGGCTTTCAATTTAAGTCCAGCGTAATCAAATATTAAAGTATTGGGCATCATTCTGAACATATCTTTAGCAGATAAATGGTCTTCATTCTTTTTTGTACAAAGCTACCACAAAATGGTGAGAAAAACCACTGATCATGTCGTACCAGAACGGAAAAATCAACGCTCCGAAAAGCAGTCTAAAGGATCTCGCCTCTATCCTTAAGGTCAGTCAAAAGTAGCGGGAGAATATAGGCCTACCTAATATATGTAACAGTAGAAAGAAAGAATCTAGGCCACGGGAGGCAGGCTAAATCACCTCACCTGTACTATTAAAGTCAGCCAAAGGTACCAGAAAAATGTAGGTCTACCCGGTAGGTTAGGGTCTATGTAACAGTAGAAAGAGAGAATCTAGGCTACGGGAGGCAGGCTAAAAACCTTAACTCTATCATTAACCCTCTAGGGCCATTTGTATCATATTTGATACAGTATTTCCCTGTAAGGAAACATTTGGTATTTCCCTATAAGGAAACATTTGGTATTCATTGACTGAGCAGTCAGTACTGCTTTCATTTGAAATTTATAAAATATTTGTCTTAAAAAATTTTTCAGGAAAATATTTCTTTCAAGGCTTGTTTTCATACTGTATCAAATATGATACGAATGGCCCTAGAGGGTTGAGGTCACCCTAAGGTACGGAGAGAATGTATGCCTACCTGATAGGTTAGAGTCAACAAAAATGCAGGAATTTTAATTTAACTCTTTCACAAAAAAATACCTGTGTATAGGGCAACCGGTTACCGGAAATACAGAATTTGTAACTTCAGAAAATTACCCGCGTGTAGCGTGACCACTATGTTTTAATTAAGAAAAAAAAAAACTGCTTATACAAATTCGCATTATACTCGAATATACACAGCAAATGCTAAATAGAATCAACAAACCCATGTATAGTGCTGATGATAACAATGGCAAAGAATAAATTCAAAGAATACTGATGAAAATAACTTAATTTAAATAAGATAACATCGCCTATTAATGTAATTGATCCACCGCTAATCAATAAGCAATTATAACTCAACCTGATTACAATTAACAAAGTATTAAGAATAGTTCAATGAGATCTGACGTATACTTGTCATAATATTGTGATGAGATTTCCAGATAGGTTTATTCCATTTAGTCAACTGATTTATTCAAGTCCTTATCTAATTTATGGCATTTTTTTAAATCATTTCACCCCAAGCAAGGCATTCCACTGCCACTATTGCGCATGGGGTTACATAGGGGAAGGTGAAGAGAAAGAGTGGTTAGATATAGGAAATGTCAGAAGGAGGGTGATGGGTAAGGATACCGAGGCTGGGGGTTAGGTAGATGGGAAGAGTGTTTGAAAGATGGTTAGTGTGTTAGGAGGTGTCTATTGACCTTACATTTCAACCCCTGGAGATTGTAGCCGTCGGGGAAGCAATCATGTGGAAGGGAAATCCACAGTCGGGAAGTGCGAGAAAAGAAACTGTCGGAGTAGAAATTGTGGTTGCATTTTATCGGTTTCACTGTAAAAGGGTGGGATCTAGTTGCTAATCTAGTATCTCGTGCAAATTCGTATCTAGTGGGCACCAGTGATCTAAGTTCATCGGAGCAGAAGTCGTGAAAGTCTTTATAGAATAGACACAGGGAAGCCACGTCGCGCCGGTGAGAGAGAGAGTATGCCTGGCCACACGTATCCGACTATACCTGTCTACCAAGGCGGTTAGCTAATCACCACTGCAGACACTGGCTCAAGCAAACTTGTGTCTGTTCAATACCCACAGAGCCCATCTGTGGTTTATACAGCAACTGAGTGGACCTTAGTTAGTTTCGGAGAGAAAAAGCGTTATAAATTTAAAACGTGTTTACAGAACAGCAGACTGAAAAAAATCCAGGACGCTCAAACCCTCAGTCACGATGACTTGGGACTTCGAGCTAACACAACCATCAACGGCTCCTAAAGGGACCCGGTAACCCAATTTCACTCAACCCGTGGTACGGTTTACAAGCATTTTCTAAAGGTACCGCATGCCTGGATCGCATCCTCCATAGCGTCAAGAAGTCACTGGTCTGACAAATCGACCATAGTTAGAGTAGAACCAAGACTTCATGGTCAGAAAGCAAACGTTCTAACCATTCGACCACGGTAAACAATAATTAATTCCTTCCTCATGTTACTAAAGCATATCCTATACATTTCTCTAAAACGTCTTCTATGTGACCTGTCCTTTCAGGACGTATGCGATCATGACCCTCCACGTCTCCCTATCAATGGTGGCTCTGAGCACGCCTTCTCCTGTTACACTATGCAATCCTTGTTCCGTCATCCACCTGATTAGGTCCTTCAAATATGTTATCCGATGCTTTTCCCTCTCTCTTTTTCTCTCTATCTGGCCTGTTAGTATCAGGTTCTCCAAGCCCTCCTTCCTCATTGCATGTCCCAGGAACTTTAGCTGTCTCTTTCTGATGCTTAGTATTAATTTTCTTTTCGTTGCCATTCTTTCCAACACCTCATCATTGCTCACATGCTCGGTCCATGATATCCGCAGCATCCTTCTGTAGAACCACATTTCCGCTGCGTTAAGTTTTTTCCTCATCTTCGATGATTCACTGCCGTAGTGAAGAACTGACATCACATAGCAATCCAGTACTCTCTTCTTTGTTTCTAGTGAAATTTTCCTGTGTCTTAATACTTTACTCAGTTTCTGGAACGCGTCCTTCGCCATGCCAATTCGCCTTTGGATCTCTGTGTTGCACTTTCCATCTCATGTTAGAACACTTCCTAGATATTTAAATTTTTGTACTTGCTTGATTCTAGTATTTCCCACCTATATTTAGCATTTTGGGTCCAGGGAAAAAAATCACATTAAAAACTCACATTATCCAGCAAGAGTTCGTCTACGCCATGTGCAGCTACAAGAACACCTTCGCAACTTGTGTGTTGCTCAACGGGAAGACGCCAAACTATGGCAGAGTCTCTTCCTGACATCGGCTGGAATATTCCGACTCGTGTTAATTATCAACATTAAAAACAATGAATGTACATGTAAATACAAATATTTAACATATAAATTACTAGCAGTATAGCCCGGCGTTGCTCGGGTGTAATGAAAGCTTTAAAACTATTTCATGGTCTTGGAGCTCAGACTCTGCCTATTTGTGTGAAGTTTGGTGAGAATCGGATAAAAATTGTGGATTTGTATAAAGGACATACAGACAGATAAACAGACACACACACAAACATTTTGCCTTATATATATATATATTATCGATTTTCTGCACTATTGTAAGAACTGCAACCTTGAAAGTTTTGAATATCGTTTCTTATGTCTTTGTCTATGAGTGTATCAAATTTGATTAAAATCGGACCACTCCTTCTATAACACGATTTTTTCGATAATCGATTTTCGATATTTATCGGGGGTACCCCGACACAAAACCTAGCTAAAAACACTCGCAGATGCTTATAGTACAACTGTGTACATTTTCAAGAAAATCGTTTCAGCCGTTTTGGAGTCTATAGGTAACGGATACACACACACAAAGTTCCATTTATAAATAAGTTTAGATATACATATAAAATAATTTACCCTATTTAGATTGTACTGTTGTCCTCCTATTTATTGTCTCATTCACAACGTTTCGGCCGTTGTACTCCCCGGCCTTCTTCAAGTGATACTTGTTGGCATTTCGAAGACTACCACCGTGGATTGTATAAAGGGTTCTGTTCGAAATTCCAACAAATACCACTTGAAGAAGCGTACAACTGTCGAAACGTCATGAATGTGATAGTGAAGATGAGGACAACAATCTGAATAAAGTAAATAGTTACAATACCTAATCTATAATATATCATAATGATGATCCACGTATACTGTCTTTATATGTATAGGAAAAACTACTAAAAAATTGTAAGTTTAAAAATGTATTTTTTACAGTATATATATATATATATATATATATATATATATATTTGATATTTCAGACCGGCCTCGACCTTTCATCAGAAACAAATGATTTTAAAATTTAATTTAGAAGCGTCCGTCGCGAGATGTTTGCATCACGTGACGTAGAAAGCGATAGAGTTTTTTTTAATATTTTTAAACGTAAACCTAACTGTTGGAGTAGATAGACCAAACTATCGCCCGGTTTTCACACTCCACCCACGTCTATTGAACAGGTTAAGAGGCTCATCCCTTGTTCCCTGTTTAGGTTGTGGTTTCCGGCTGTTTTCCAATCTTTTCACTTTTCTTTTTTTTTCTTTTTGTTTATTTTATCAATTGGAGTAGATAGACTAAACTATCGCCCGGTTCACACTCCACCCACGTCTATTGAACAGGTGAAGAGGCTCATCCCTTGTTCCCTGTTTAGGTTGTGGTTTCTGGCTTTCTCTTTTCCAATCTATTCACTCTTACGTAGCCCCCTGCACATCAGTGACGTTACCGCCTTGCTCGGAGTGATATGATTAACCCTCTAGGGCCATTCGTATCATATTTGATACAGTATTTCCCTATAAGGAAACATTTGTTATTTCCCTATGAGGAAACATTTGGTATTCATTGACTGAGCAGTCAGTACTGCTTTCATTTGAAATTTATAAAATATTTCTCTTAAAAAATTTTTCAGGAAAATATTTCTTTCAAGGCTTGTTTTCATACTGTATCAAATATGATACGAATGGCCCTAGAGGGTTAAAAAAAACCCCCAAAAAACAATACTTTTAAATGTTAATCGATAATATAGACATATGTAAATTAACTGTGATATTTGTTTTTGTGACAGTATTACTGGTCACGTACCAGACTGGGTTAGTAATGAAAGACCACTAACAATAATTTTGGATTACGTTACTAGTGAATTCCAAATTTTTTAAAAATAAGCTGGACTTACTTGGAATATTCAAGAAAAGAAACAAATTCAGGATTTTGTAGAGTTGAAATTTTCAATGTAATCCATCCAATACTTTACGGCAAAATTTGACAGCATTGTTTGAAAATAGAGATCCGATGGCAAAAAAACACATTCAAGAAGCTGAGTTAAAAGATAACAAAATTTCGCTAGAAACAAAGAAGAGAGTACTGGATTGCTATGTGATGTCTGTTCTTTGATATGGCAGTGACATTCTCCTCAAAGATGAAGGAGAGGCCTGAAGTAACCGAAATGTGGTTCTACAGAAGGATGCTGAGCATATTATGGATCGAGCATGTGAACAATGATGACATTTTGTAAAGGATGGAAACGAAAAGAAAATTAATACTGGGCATCAGGAAGAGACAGCTAACGTTCCTGGGAGATATAATGAGGAAGGAGGGCTTGGAGAATCTGATACTCACATACCAGATAGAGGAAAAGAGAGACAGGGGAAAGCAGTGGGTAACATACTTGACGGATTTGAGTAAGAGGATGACAGATCGGGGTTTGGATAGTGTAACAGGAGAAAGTGTGCTAAGAGCCACCAGAGATAGGGAGACGTTGATCGCCTTCGTCATGAAGGGAAATGGCACATAGAAAAAGTTTGAAAATGACGGGCATAAATTTTCAATATTTTCACACTCCACCCACATCAATTGAACAGGTGAAGAGGCTCATCCCTTGTTTCCTGTTTAGGATGTGGTTTCCGGTTTTCTCTTTTCTAATCTTCTCACTCTTATGTAGCCCCCTGCACATCAGTGGCGTTACCGCCTTGCTTGGGGTGATATGATTAAAAAAAAAAAAAAAAAAAAAAAAGCATCATACAATTCTTTTTTTTTTTTTTTTTTTTTTTAAATAAAACAACAGTTACGCAATTCACTATAATCAGAAAATGAAGTTATTAAAAATGCTATTATCTCATAAAAATAATCTAATAAAAATTAAATTTAAAATATGTTTACATGAACTTCTCTGCGGTTAGCTAATAATTTAATAAACAGAAAAACAGTATCTTTTCTGTTAATTCGCCCCAAATAATCTTAAGTTACTTATCGCAGTTCACCTCAAGAAATTACAAATTTGTTTGGCTTGCTTTTCAACCCTCAGAATGAAAAATTACCAAAATCAAAGAGTTATTCAGATTTCGTAAGTCTGGATGATATTCGAGGTACTCACAAGGAATTTACAATTTTAAAAAAACCTGTTTTTTTTTTTTTGTTTGTTTATCGGGGTGAACGCGATTGTAGACCCTACATTGAAATAGCGCACCCGAGTTGCCCACTTTTGGGGCGATCGCAAAGGTCAACCAAACCATAGTGCAATAGAAGGACCTCGCGCTGGGAGAATTTGGTGTGAATTTTAATAAATATAAGTTCTTAATATACTGGGGGCGAATTAAAGGAAAAGATATCAAGGGTAAATTGCAAAGCATGTCCAGAAATTATACAGCCATTTTAATATCTCAACAGACACTCTCCTGTGCAATTACTCAGAAATTAGACACCATTGTTTTTGTATGTCTAGTGTAGTTTATAATCTCAATGACAGAGCCAGTGGATGGATGTTTGTGACCTTAGGAAAAACATTGCAAAACGCTCGACAGTCCAGATATGGGCCCTTGTGAATCCAGGCTTTTCCTAAAAACTGAAATCGCCGTGGGTGAGATTAAGGAGAAGCTGAAGTCCGTCTGCCACTACATCAAATTAATAATTTAATTTATATTTAAAAATAAAATAAAATAAAATTTCACATCTGGAAGCAACAAAAGATTTTCAAACTCATTACAACATAGAATGCAAACGCTTTGATTTTTTTTCGTTAATTTCAAATCAGAAATAATAATTTCAAACAAGGTATAAACTTTAAAATATTTATTTATAATATATATTTGTGTGTGTGTGTGTGTGTATATATATATATATATACCGAACATTTACTAAAAAGACAAACATACCAAACTTGCTTTTGACTTATTTGAAAAACTATCCTGATTTTAAAAAATTAATAAATATACAGAACATTTAAAAATGTAATAAAATAGGTAAAAAGTGTATGTATATATAATATACATTTATGTATGTGTATATATTCCTATGTGTCTGTGCACACGTAGGTAGTTTCTTTTTAACAACATATTTGAAGATATTTACATGTCAGTTGTGGTAGATTAAAAAAAGAAAGAAAAGAAAACAAATATTATTTCATTAAAAAATCAAGTTTTGTAAATCGAACCTTACAGTTCCTCCAGTCCGACCCCGATTCTATTCTAACTTATTTTTAATCCGACCAAAACGTGACAAAACTTTTTTTCATTTATTCCTTCGCGTTTTTATTAGCTAGGGTATTTAAGGTCATGATCAGTGGATTGCAATTGGGCTGGGGAGGGAGTTAAAAGTGTTTTTTTAAAATTGTTTTTATATAATTTTTAACCCTGCTGACGGCGTTGTCTTAAATACATCCTCTAATCCGACATGGGTGGAAAATCGTAACATACCAAAGTTGCTTTTGACTTATTTGGAAAAGAATCTCATTTAAGTATTATCTGGGAATTTGTTGTAAAACCTGTTTATTTTTAAATAGATACTTCGCGTGAAAATCACAAATCATAAAATCAGCAGGTGTAATGTGCTGGAAAAAATAGGCACACAATAAAATATATAGGTGTGTGTATAAAATATACAGGTGTGTGTATAAAATATACAGGTGTATACACAGAGCTGGAGTTATATAAATCAAGAAATTACGTGGTAAAAAATATTAGGAATTTATATTTTTTCAATTAATGTGACTTGGTAAAAAAGGAGAAAAATATATATTTTTAAGATTTAACCGTAAATATTAAAAAGAAAATATATTATTTACTACTATTAAAAATTTTATACGTTTTTCTGAAGCCATAGATCATTTAAATTTTATACATTTACTTAGAACTAATTAAAAAAGTGTGCGTGTGTGGGGGGGGATGCAACAATTTTCAATAAAACTCTATTTAACACACGCGGCTAAAGAAGAAAGTTTCACTGTCCTCACCACGAAGACAAGATGGGTCATAAGATCTTTTTGGTATATGGGTGGTGGGGAGAAATACTCATAAAAAATTTATTGCTGTATTAAATTCAGTGATTTATTCGTATCTTTCATAATGTTTCCACGACAACTGCGGCAAGGGTTAATCTTCTTAATTCTTAACAGACGATATGAAAAAAAAAAAAAAACTGTTTCAAAATCATGAAAAAGGTTTGTTTTTATTTTGATAAAATTAAATCTTACGTCTTGTGTATATAAAAAAAGGGGCAAAGATAATCAATCGGGTACGAATGGACACATTTTAAAGGATATTTCCAGTGTGATTTAGCTAAAATTTTTTACAAATATTTATTTTTAAACGGAAGTTTATTTGTGTGTACGTATGTGGGGGTGGTTTTTTAAAAATATGATTTTAGGTTACGTATATAAATATCTGTTAACTGAACATCCAGATCGTGAATACAATGTTTTTTTTTTTTTGTTCTTTTTTTCTTCGTCTAGGTCTCATACATACTTAACCTTGTACAATACATATTTACTGCACAAATTATAAAGTTATATTGAAAGTGAGAATCGTAAATAAAATATGATTGGTCTTCAAATAAACGAAAAAATATCGGCACTCCCTTGCTATTGACAGCCAATTTTTTAAGAATTAAAGATTAATAAACAAAAATTTAAAACAACCTGTTTTTCACAACATTAAAAATATCTTCATTAAGTCAAGATATTTATTCTTAAAACCATTTTTTTTTTTTTTTTTATAAATAATAATATATTATTCCTTCGGTGAAAAAAATGGTTGTCAATAATATGGAAATACTGAAAATATATATTTAAATTACTCATTTACACGATAATATGAACAATGTTTTATATGACTGTTATATAACAACAGCTGCATTGGATAAAAAAAACGTTAAAAGAAAGGAAAAAAGAAAGTTGAATAAAGTTCAGAAGGAAGAAAAAAAGAATCCAATTTAAAAGTTCAAATTGGTTTGTTGCATAAACATCTCAAACATTCACTCAAAAAAGTTGCACAAGAAAGAAAGAAAGGAAAAAAAAACTTGAGTCACTTTTTTCTTTTTCTCATCGAAAGTTTCCATTCAGTTGACATAAAAAGAAGTTGAGTTTAAATTTTAAAAAAGACAATGGGAAAGTCATTCTTTAACGTCTTCATTTTCATCTTCTTGAGTAACTTTAATTTCAGGGGTATTAAATTGTTCCGATTCCGTGTCGGTGAAGCCGTTAACTTCAGCGTCTTCTTGAGTAATTTGAATTTCAGATGAAAATTGCTCCGATTCCGAGTTGACGGTATCGGAAAACTCCAGCATTCATATGGCTGTGAATTCCTTGCTGAATTTCAGTGGCCCTTACTTTTAGCTTGGCAATTCTCTCGTTGATTTGGTTTAGTCTCTCTGCAGCGATGGCTGCTCCTTCAGGGCCCGGCACGCAATACGGGTTCGAATCTACGCCGTAAAACTCCTGCATGGCACCATTTAAGCCCATCTCAGACATTGTAGCCATACGGGAGGCTTTGTAATCCTCGTTACTTATTAGGCGGTAACTTAAGTTAGGGCTACGAACGGGGTTGTTATCGAAAAGAGGAGGAAGAGGCGAGAGGGGTCGGTCGGTCCAGTTAGTTTCTTGCTCCTCTCGTTGACGAGTAATCTCTTTGAATGCGGCCATGTCTTCTTCAAGGCGTTTTCCATATTCGTCTAAATAACTGTAGTCTCCCTTGACGCCGATTTTTCGAACACTTTTACAGTCAAAGTATCTCCTTTCGCGTAGTTTTTCCAATTTCTTGATACGATTTTTTCGTTCTCGTTCAATGTTGCTAAATATGTCGTCAAAGACGTTGTCGAAATTTCCCGTGCTGAGACGAAACGCTGAGGGAGATATATTTTCCATTTTTTTTTTCCTTTTTTTCCTCACTCAAAAGAAAATAATTGGTATATATTATTTTTAGAAAGAAACAAAAAACACGGGCAGAGTTTCTTTAGCCACACATAACCCCGAAAACTGTAGTTTTGTAACTCTTGTTTCTTTAAATAGTAACACAAGTTATAATTTTTTAACGTTCAGATCAGTCCACAAGATCGTTCGGAAGTTTTTCTCCAAATGACAGGTTAGTCGATGAATCGCACCTTGTCAAGTCGAGTGTCACATGAAAATATGTAAATTTGAATTTCGAACTGATGTTTTCCAAACGATTGTACCGGTTTTTAAGAGACAAGCCAATCAGTTTTAAGTTGTCAGCCTACGTGTTTGAGGAAAGTTGACTAACGCCTTTTTACCGGTTTTCCTCCCAGTAAATTCACCTCACCTACCCGAAGCAGTTACCTAGCAAATAGGCTTGTTGTCGGCGAGCGAGTAGTTTGGCTTGTCAGGCCTGCGGATGAGGGAGACAGAGGAAGGACGGGTGTTAGTGAGAGTGTCGAGTTTAAGAGGAGCCAGTCATATGAGGTTGCGTTTCGGTTTAAATAAAGATTTTTGAAAAAAAAAATAAAATAAAAAATATTTTAGATTGAATGCAGATTGAAAAAATAAAAGTCTTTTTGGAAAGAGAAGACAGACAAGGAGAAATAAACGCAAATGATAGAGAAGTAAAAGGAAAGGTGAATAATAGAAGGAGTGGGAGAAAGAATGAATAACAAACAGGAGAAGAGAGACAGGATGGAGAGAAAAAGAGTATAAAAGAAGAAAAGAGAAGGAAGTAAAAAGGAAAAGAGAAAATAAAAAACAAGGAAAGAGAAGAAAGAGAAGAAAGAAAAAAGAAAAAGAAAAAGAAAAAGAGAAAAGAAAAAAGGAAAGAGATGAAGAAAGAAAAAGAGAAAGAAGAAGAGAAAAGAGAAAAGAAAGAAAGAAAAAAGAAGAGAAAAAAACGAGAAGAAAGAGAAAAAAAACAGAGAACAAAGAAGAGAAGAATAAAAAGAAGAAAGAAGAAGAAGAAAAGAAAAAGAGAAGAAAGAAAAAAGAGAAAAAGAAAAAGAAAAAGAAAAGAAAAAAGAAAAAGAAAAGAAAAAAGAAAAAAGAGAAAAGAAAAAAGAAAGAAAGAAAAAGAGAAGAAAGAAAAAGAGAAGAAAGAAAAAGAGAAGAAAGAAAAAGAGAAGAAAGAAAAAAAAAGAAAAAGAGAAAAGAAAGAAAGAAAAAAGAAGAGAAAAAAGACGAGAAGAAAGAGAAAAAAACAGAGAACAAAGAAGAGAAGAATAAGAAAGAAGAAAGAGGAGAGAAAAGGGAAAAAGAGAAGAAATCAAGAAAAAAGAGAGAAAAAGAAATAAAAAAAGGTGAAAACAAGGCGAAAATTGAAAAAAAAAGGAAAGAAGTATATAAACAAATCTACGTAATGAAAAGCAGTTAAAAATGATAACTGAAAAGAAAAAAAATTCGTTTGAGGCAAAATTTATTTATTTTTAGACACTCATGTTTTCTATATAAGGAAAAATAATGAGAAATCTGTAAAAATCGACGCCTGATTGATACTAAATAAATAACTAACAACATTCCTTCTCACCATTATGTAATAAACATATTTTACATCTGATCCAAGGCTAAAAAACTAAATGAATGGCCAGTGAGGATTTAACTCCTTAATTAACAATGCTTTTTTATGACCTTTATTTTCTAAGCTTAACTTGCCCTCATGTGTTCTGCCCCTAATAAGAATCAAACCTAAATCTCACTTGATGGATCATCTAATGGGTTAGGTGTCGACAGGCTCGAGCAAGTGTGCGTGAAACCCCAATTATAAACTCGGCCATGGGACACATTCTGTTTGAGTGGGCGCACGGATAGACTTAGTCGTAATGTTTTGCCAGACAACCTTACGAAAACATTAACTTCAGTGAAGTCTGATAAATGTAACACAATGTTGTAGTTTTAACAGTTTTATGCCAGACGTGTTTTTCATTCAAACAAGCAGTAATTCGAAAGAAGAAAAAAAAAGAAAAAATAACAAAACAAACCAACAAAACAAGAAAAGAAGGAAGAAAGTAAAAAAAAAAAACAACTTAAAAAAGGAGAAAAAAGAAAAATAATCTGATTTGGTCCGCGACAATTGCCATTTATGTCATCAAACTCGTTAAAGGGCAAATGAAGTATTCAAACTTGGGTGGATTTCGTTACTTGTTAAAAAATATTTAAAAATCAACAAAGGAATGACTCGGTCATTTAGACAAGACTGTGGTTCAATTTTTAATTGGCCATCAGTACTTTGTTTTCCCTGCCATCATTTCACTTGCATATCATCGTCACATATTTAATGTAAGAATATAGAAGAGTCTCAGATTAACATGTCACCCCCAAACTTAAAAAGTCTCAACTGACAAGATGCTTGAAAAATTACCCAAGTTCAAGGTTACCTTTCTTATTTAGTTCTCTATGTGCGTTATGGTGCAGTGGATATCGGCTCGGAACGAGAAATCAGAGAGCCGAGTTCGAATTCCAGTTGAATTCATTGCCTTCACTTACGCGCAAATAACCTTGGGAAAGTTATTAATCTGCCTCTTCCTTCCAGTCGTGGGTTAATAACAGGACAGATTGGGTTCTTTAGCCTTGGTTGGTAACCAGTCTACCGCAGAAAGTAATGAAAAATCTTCTGCCCTTCTCGAGATGGACATGATCACCCAATCGTATCACGTATGGCACTTAACTGGCTCTTGAGGAAGTGTCTCATCAGATAATCACAACGATACTTTATAAAATGTTTGTTCCGTTAAGTAAAATAAAAATATTTACATCAGTAACATTCAGACCTGAGCTTTGTTGTTATGATCGCAACGTTTCATTCATTGTACCTTCCGATCTTCAGATATTTTGCCAATTCGGATCTAGATACCCCCACTC
Organism: Ascarosepion bandense; assembly: GCA_037127315.1. NCBI lineage: Eukaryota > Metazoa > Mollusca > Cephalopoda > Sepiida > Sepiidae > Ascarosepion > Ascarosepion bandense. Next base: position 1,598,504 of record JBBBDQ010001966.1, read on the forward strand.
ATTTTCGATATCTAAATTCTAAACTGAATTTAGAAAAATAAAAAAGTTTTCTTAAAACTTTCAATTTAGTTTTAATTGAAAGTTAAATTTACTAATTCCAGTAAGCAAGATACTCTGGCGTATTTATATTGACTGGAATCTAAAATTATGAGATTAAAAAAAAATTCAATTTTTCGGCCATTTTTGAGCGATCGACACATTTGTAAACGAAAGTTAATTCTCCGTTTTAAAAATCTTGCAAAAATGAAATATACATCTGTGACACATGATGGAAAATTAGCAAATTTAATGTTAAATTAATCTGATTTACACAAGTATTACTTATCTATAGCATGAAATTTAAAATAAAACTATTTCTTTAACACAGAATTCAACTTTCTGACCTTTCCACCATGTGTGTTGACAGATTTACAAATGCCAATAAAAGTGTATGGCGATCACAAGTGACATAATTGTACAAATTATTTTCCGGTAAGGAGAAGAAACTCGGACACACATGAACTTTTAATTTACACATTGAAATTACCATATATACATACATATATATATATATATATATATATATATATATATATATATATATTAAAAACAGAAAAGCACAACGATTTGTATAAAACTTTTTATTTTTCGATTAGTAAATAGAATCTTTGTTTAATAATTTTATAAACTAACCCTGACAAATCTTTGAAGATTTTAAAAATATTTTTGAAATTCTATAAATTATTTTTAAAAGGAAAAATTAAAAGAATTCTTTTAAAATTTTATCATTAATCGAAAAACTTTTTTTTCAGACTATAATGTCCGTAATCTATGTTATTTATTCAAGCAATTAAAAGCTTATCAAATTAAATAATGTCATAGTTATATTGCATTTTTTTAATAGAGGGAAACTTTTTTCCAAAAAATAATAAAATGATTTGCATTCCCCAATGAGTCCTGCGTTGAACTAATAAAACCAATTTTTGCAACAAAATTTAATTTCTAAAAATGTCATGAATTTACGTTGAGGTGGGTAACAGATGTAAAAAATTATTTAAAATATAAATGCCAATTTTTAAAAAATAAATAATAGATGATTTACATTCCCCAATGAGTTCTAATGAGAATATTTTCCGAACACTATCAGCACATCGTGACCATGTTCATGTATGATATCGATGAGTGTTGGTTTTTTCTTTCTTTACTAATGATGCTTCCATTATCTCTAACCTATTTTTTACATTTTAGATAAATTATCTACTGAAAAGAAACATTAAATATAAAATCGCATGAAAAATTATATAAAAAAACTTAACCATAAAACCACTTCTGTCATTTTTAACGAAACTTGCATATATATATATATATATATATATATATATATATATATAATAATAATGAACTTAATCACAGTAAGGTAACACTAATAATTACAGACTAAACATCCGAAAATAATGCTAACTTAACAGTAATTTAAACCGTCTTGTAACCCGGCGAGAACTACCTTGTGGGTTAAATAATGGGGGAGAAAAAAAAAAAAAGAAACAAACAGCGTACAGGAACAATACGTCTAGTATCTGTCGGAAAGAAAAAAAACCCAAGACGAAACCTTAACAATAAAGTGCTCGATACGAAAGTAGAGCGAGAATACAATAAAATAAATCTAGAAGTGAGCCACTACCTACTGCTGATATGCTAACGACCATCACCGAGTACATATACCAGGCACTCGACAGGAATGACGAAGCCCGAACCGTTGCATTGGATATATCTAAGGCGTTCGACAGAGTTTGGCATGCTGGCCTTCTATGTAAACTGCGGAGCTATGGTATAACTGGACATTTGTTTCAACTAATCCAGTCATTCCTCTCTAACCGCACAATGAAGGTGGTATTAAACGGACATGCTTCTCAGAACTACCATACAAATGCAGGTGTCCCCCAAGGCTCCATCTTAGGTCCTACACCCTTCTTGATATACATTAATGATCTCCCTGATTCCATAAGAGCCCAAATAGGTTTGTACGCCGATAACACCACAGTTTACTCTCGCCTCCTACAAAAATCTGGTGTAGGCGTCAAAGCTAACCTCGCAGCCAAGATTGAAAAAGACCTCCAATCCATATTGGACTGGGGTAAGAAATGGTTAATAAATTTTAATGCTTCTAAAACGAAGCTACTCTCAATTAACCATCATTGACAATCTCACCTACCTCCCATTAGCATGGACCAGGCTTGCCTCCCAGAGAGTAAAACACTGCGCCTCCTTGGTCTCACACTTTCAGCGGACCTCAAATGGAATGACTATATCGAATCCATTGCTAAATCCACTGCTATGAAAGTCGGTTCTCTGTGTAGGGCCCGGAAGTTTTTTCCGTCTGAATCTATCCTGCACATTTATAAATCTACCATCCGCCCGTGCATTGAATACTGCTGCCATATCTGGTCGGGTGCCCCTGCTATTCTCCTCGGGCTTCTCGATAAGGTTCAGAGGAGGGTCTGTAATGTGATAGATACCGACTTGGCAGACCACCTGCAGTCTCTCTCCCACCGGCGCGACGTGGCTTCCCTGTGTCTCTTCTATAAATACTTTCACGGCTTCTGCTCCGATGAACTTAGATCACTAGTGTCCCCTAAATACGTATTTGAACGAGATACTAGATTAGCAACTAGATCCCACCCTTTTACAGTGAAACCGATAAAATGCAGCCGTAACTTCTACTCCAACAGTTTCTTTCCTTGCACTTCCCGACTGTGGAATTCTCTTCCAAACGATTGCTTCCCCGACGGCTACAATCTCCAGGAGTTTAAATGTAAGGTCAATAGACACCTCCTAACACACTAACCTGCTCCCATTCAATCAAACACACTTCCCATCTGCCCAACCCTCATCCTCGCTATCCTTACTCATCTGTCATCTTCCTCCTGACAATAGTGGCAGTGGAATGCCTTGCTTGGGGTGAGATGATTTAAAAAAAAAAAAAAGATTACCCTGAAGAACCGTTGTGTGAAATCGCGGTAGGTGGTGGCTCACTTATATATATATATATATATATATATATATATATACACGTGTGTTTTTGCTCTACTATTGTATTTTTGTATTTTAGTACTTTCGTATTGAGCACTTTTTCTTGTGCTTGGTTCCGTTTGGGTTTTTTTTTTTCTTTACTGTGGAATCTTGAATGTTTTGTTCTTGTTCCGCTGGTTTCTTTTTTTCTCCCCATTTATCCGACGACTTAGTACGCCGGATTGTAACGGATTTACGTTCTGTTTGTTAATGGTTTTTTCGAGAGTTTATATAGGCATAAATTTACGGAGTGCATTCTTACAGAGTCTAAGTAGTTATTATTATCATTATATATATATATATATATATATATATATGATAATAATAACTACTTAGACACTAAGAAGTATATATATAGTGTATCGAGGCAGCAGATAATTTTCTAAACATATACTGTTAAATATAATAGACAATGAATGTCTATTATGTTTAATCACGAGCCGTTCTAAACATCGTATTTTGGCTTTAATTTCAGGTGAAAATAAAGACAAAAATTCTCTAACATTTGGATATTTTTTATTATGCTGTTTCGGCTCACATGAGCCATCTTCAGAGAGCTTACAGGGACGTTAACAATAAAGACATCCACCATGAAAGATGATTTTAACTTGTGCTAACAGAACACATTGCTATACAACTTAACAGTCACAAAAAATAGCAAATGCAGCTCGTAAATATGTAATGCGGTTCTATGACGTCACACCGCGTGAAAGACTGAAATGTTTACACAACCATTTTATCTAAATGCATTTTAATGTGTTGTGACCAGATTGAAATGTGATTTTTTTAAGTGTAAGTTGTTTCGATTTAATATAGAATTGTAAACGCAATGTCAACAAATGTAAACATTACGATACATTTCAGAGCAGATATGGCTATTGCGATAAATCGAAAACTGTGTTATATAGGCTTGATTAAAACCTCGTTTAGACTAATGGTCATTTGTGGTCGAGAGGTCTAAGACGTGCCAGATCACATGGTAGTTTCCCCTATGTGGATAGGGGTCGCAGGTTCGAATCTTGCCGAATTTTTCGTATTAAAAATTTATCGTAAATAATCAGGCCAGTAGATATAAATATATAATACTGTTTAATTAAAAACAGAATATCTACTTAAATACGAGTATCGATAAAAAATAATGTTCAAACAACTCATTTCAAATTGTCGGTTGTTTATAACTAAGTTTCGTTAATTTCCGTAATATATATATATATATGTATATATATATGCTTTTAAAGGTATAAAATCAATTATATATATATGCAATTAAAGATGCTTTTAAAGGTACAAAATCTAATTATATATACATACATACATACATACATACATACATACATACACTCCCGATCAAAAATTTAAGACCACTTAAAAATCTTTAAAAAGAATTTTGTTTTTACAGATAGATTTTAAACTCCTCTCACTTAAGGTTACCAATACTACAATCTAAAAGGTTATGGAAACAAAAAGCTACATTCCAAACATTTTATTTAGAAATTTACATTTTTATAAAATGAGGCGATTTACACATGATCAAAATTATAAGACCAGGGGTATAAATTGTTAGATCTATGGTAATTCCAATGTTTTTAGTTCAGTTAGAGATTAGCAATCACTGCGTAAAGGTGTTACTATGCCTAAAGCAAGCAAACTTACCAAAGTTGAGCGTTTTCTCGAATTCTCGAATTCCATAAGCAAGGTTTGTCACAGCGGGAGATCGCAGCTAAGGTAAATCGCAGTAAAACTGTGATTTGCAACTTTCTAAAGAACAGTGAGAATTGTGGAAAAGCAAAATCCTCTGGTAGGCCCCCCCAAAATTTCTCCTGCATTGAGTAGGAGAATAAGACGGGTTGTTATGAAAGACGGGGGACTTTCTTCTAGTCAAATTAAGGCAGTCACAGATGCTGATTGCAGTCCCATAACCATCAGACGACACTTACGACAAAAAGGCATGGTAAATAAAAAGCGTAAACAAATTCCTCGGCTGCTTCCACATCACAAGGTGGACCACTTAAAGTTTGGTCGTGAATACCAAACATGGGACGTTGAGAAGTGGAAGAAAGTCCTGTTTTCTGATGAGAAAAAATTCAATCTAGATGGTCCTGACGGCTTCCAACGATATTGGCATAACAAAAACATGCCTCCTGAAATTTTCTCAACACGTCATAGTGGTGGAGGGTCCTTAATGGTATGGGGTGCCTTTTCTTACAGAGGGACGATGGAGCTCCAGGTGGTGCAGGGTTGTCAAACAGTGGCTGGTTATGTTAGCATGCTACAAAAAGATCTTTGATGACGGAGGGCCATCGTTTGTGTGGGGATGGATGGTTATTCCAACAGGATAATGCTGCAGTTCATGCTGCAAGACGGACCTTGACCTTTCTACAAGAAAATGGGGTTCATCTCTTGTGAAATCCTGCATTCTCACCGGACTTGAACCCAATTGAAAATGTTTGGGGATGTTTATCAAAATGGCAAACAATATTCAACAAAAAATGAACTTCGTGAAGCCATCTTCAGAAGCTGGAGCAACATCCCACGCACCTTAATGGAAACGCTTATTTCTAGTATGCCCCAAAAGCAGTGGAGGTAGACTTCATTATTAAATTTGGTTGTTGAATATTTTCATACACTTTTTGTACAATTTCGTAGAATTTTTGTCTCCGGTCTTATAATTTTGATCATGTGTAAATCGCCTCATTTTATAAAAATGTAAATTTCTAAATAAAATGTTTGGAATGTAGCTTTTTGTTTCCATAACCCTTTAGATTGTAGTATTGGTAACCTTAAGTGGGAGGAGTTTAAAATCTATTTGTAAAAAAATATTTCTTTTTAAAGATTTTTAAGTGGTCTTAAATTTTTGATCGGGAGTGTATATATATATATATATATATATATATATATATATATATATTTAAATATGCTTTTAAAGGTACAAAATCTAATTATATATACATATATATATGCATTTAAAAATGCTTTTAAAGGTACAAAATCTAATTATATATATATATATATATGCATTTAAAAATGCTTTCAAATGTACAAAATCTAATTTATATAATTATTTAATTATTTAGTTTTTGTTCATAATTAAATTAGACCAGTACACAATTGTATTAAAAATTCTTCAATACATTTAGATTTTAGAACTTATGAATATTTTTATTATTGGAAACGAGTTATTACGTGGCCTAGGTTTCTACCATTTGTGGTGTCTTTAGGTGATTTACAGTGACAGATTTTACCGTGTTTTTTTTTTTTTTTTTTTTTAAGAGCGCTCACGTAACGGAGATTTTCAAAAATTATAAGTTATAACGTTTTCATCCATGGTTTTATGAGCCTAGTAGGTATTTTATGGTATGGTACGGTTCAACGGAGCAGTGAATCCTTTCTGTTATAATAAAAGCTGTTGTGTGTGTGTATATATATATATATATATATATATATATATATATATATATATTACGAAGATTAACGAAACTAGGTTATAAACAAATGACAATTTGAAATGATTTGTTTGAACATTATTTTTGATCGATACTCGTATTTAATTTAAGTAGATATTCTGTATATAATCAAACAGTATTAAATATTTATTTCTACCTGGCTTGATTATTTACGATAAATGTTTGTTACGTATGACACACATTTATGTAACAAAAATCTATCGTAAATGATCAGGCCAGTAGAAATTAATATATAATAAAACTGAATATCTACTTAAATACGAGTATCGATAAAAAATAATGTTCAAACAAATCATTTCTTTTATTTTATATATATATATATATATATATATATATATATATATAGATACGCAAACAAATAAATACATAACGGAGAGGCTTCACGTAATTTAGCTTCACTGCTCCGTTGAACCCTTACATAATGTCATCTCCTGTTTTAGGAGTTAAGATTAGTTAGCATGACAGTTACGTCCTGTCAATACCTCAATAATAGATGATTTTGTTTTTTCATTGATTTCTCGGAACGAGAAATCGGGGAACCGAGTTCGAATTACAACTGAATTCATTGCATTCACTTACGCGCAAATACCCTTGGGAAAGGTATTAATCCGCCTATTCCTTCCAGTTATGGGTTTAAATAACAAGACAGATTGGGTTCTATAGCCTTGGTCGGCAACCAGTCTACCGCAGAAAGCAATGGCAACCTACTGCGGGATAATCTTCTGCACAGTCAGTCATGTCTCTTTCCAGACATGATCGCCCAAAGCGTGGATCACGTATGGCACTTAACTGACTGACTTCGCTAGAAACAAAGAGGAGAGTACTGAATTGCTATGTGATGCCAGGTCTTCAATATGACAGTAAATGTTGGACAATATCCTCAAAGATGAAGGAAAAACTTGAAGTAGCTAAAATGTGGTTCTACAGAAGGATGCTGGGGATATCATGGACCGAGCATGTGAGCAATGACGAGATTTTGGAAAGGATGGAGACGAAAAGGAAATTAATACTGAGCACCAGGAAGAGACAACTGAAGTTCCTGGGACATGCAACGAGGAAGGAGGGCATGGAGAATTTGATACTAACAGGCCAGATAGAGTGAAAAAGAGACAGGGGAAAGCAACGGATAACATATTTGAAGGACCTGATCAGGTGAATGATGGAACGAGGGTTGCATGGTGTAACAGGAAAAAACGTGCTAAGAGCCACCAGGGACAGGGAGATGTGGAAAGCGATGATCGCCTACGTCCTGAAAGGACAGGGCACATAAAAGAAGAAGACATATGCTAACTATAAAAAATTATAATGTGAATATAAAGTGGGGGATCAAATCTATATTATAATCAATATATAAAATGATCCCTGATTTTGTGGCCATGCTAGTTTCTATACATTTATATTCTTGGGCTAGTGGATGGCAGAGCGGGGTTTTGGTGGTGTAACAGGAGAAAGCGTGTTAAGAGTTACCAGGACAGGCATATGTGGAAAGCCATGATCGCCTACGTCCTGAAAGGTCAGGGCACATAAAAAAGAAGAAGAAGAAGAAGAAAAAGACGACTTACTGAGTGCCTGAGTCCGCTATGTTTCAAGATAAATTCAACCTCTTTAAGACGTTTTCTAACAATTCTACGGTCACATATTCGATATATTTCATAGTTAGGGAGTCCTAGTTTTCAACGGAACCCGACTTTGTGATGAAAGCCTTAAGAAAGCTGGGTTTTTTTCTTAAAATTTCACTTAAACGAGTCACAGAGATCATATATACAAATAGATATTATACGGAATTAAGTGTTTCAATAAAGATTTTATTTAGGAAATAACTTTCATGTACATTTTTTATATGTTGGATATTATTATTATTGTTGTAGTTTCAAACTGAAATTAAATTTGAATTAAAAACTTCTTGATTTCTCAGTGCCAAATTTGTTTCTTGTTAGACTTTCATTTAAGAGACTGGGATTTGATACAGGAGGGAATATATATATATATATATATATATATATATATATATATATAATATTAACTATAGTAATAACAATACCAATAGTAACAGAATTAACTCTGTCGAAACTAGTATTAAGCTATAATTTAAATCGTCTTGTAGAACCTAACGAGAACGAACTCGGGGGGAAAAGAAGGGGGGGAAAAAAGAAACAAACGAAGTACATGAACAAAAAGTCAAGCACTCGTAAGAAAGAAAAACCCCAAGACGAAAACCCTAACACTAAAGCGCTCAATACGAAAGTAGAGCATATATATATATATATATATATATATATATATATATATATATATGACGGTCTTTATTATAATAGAGAGAATATATATTCTTCACTACTCGGCATAATCATTGAAAAAGAAATAGTCAGGAGCAAACACGCAGCAAGAGCTTTAATAACTGGTAGTAAAGTTTAATAACTGGTAGTAAAGAGAATGAATTGAGCCGACGCTGCCTCGCTATTGTCTCTCTCTCTCCGTCAGCGTGACAGGAAAGAAATTATATATATATATATATATATATATATATATATATATATATATATATAATGATTTAATTACTTAGTTTTTATTCATAATTAAATTAAACCAGTGCACAGTTGTATTAAAAAGTCTTCAGTATATTTGATTGTAGAACTTATGAATATTTTTTTTTCATTTGGAAACAAGTTATTACTCGACCTAGGTTTCTACCACATGGTATCTTCAGGTGATTTACAATAACTGATTTTATCGTTTGTTTTTTTAAATGCTCACGTAACGGAAATTTTTTATGAACGCGCAATTTTCAAAAATTATAAATTATAACGTTTTCATCCATGGTTGTCGAGCCTAATATGTATTTTATGGTATGGTACGGTTGAACGGATGGAGTTCGGTCCTGCTATCGTCAGAGACAATACACAGTGTACCCTCAGATACACGGGTACCTTGTGTGCTAGTGAAAAAAATCAATAATATTAATGAAATCTTAAGAAACTGGTCAACGGTTAACTGCAGCAATTCAGTTCGTATGTGTCTAAAAAACCAAGACGGAGCTGCTGACACTAGAGTCAAAAAAGCATCATAATTCTGAAGAAAAATATTATGAGAACAGAATTTCAAACCGGAAATATCTTAATAAATTAGTATTTTCTATTAAATTATCAAAACGGTTTAATTCTTTTTGATATTATAAAACGATTCTCAGATTGAAAAGAAAATAAGCAGAAAGCCTTTATCGAATTGGTTTATGGAAATTTAGGATATCATTTATTGGGTTAACCAGACGATACTCTATCTCGACAAATAAAAAAAAAGTTAAGTTAAAACCCCTTTATGTTTGAAAAGCAGAGATACAATTCCTAATTTCCCCCTAAAAAAGAAACAAAGAAAATAAAAACTATGAATCACTTTCTCCCAATTATCACTTCCTCCTCTTTACATCGTTAACAAATTGTCCAGTTGTCCAGACAGTTTTTCGAATGTCAACTGTAGTTGAACCTAAAAATTGGAACATGACATTAAAATAGGTTGTATGTACTGAAAATAATTCTCGCTACTAAAAACATTTGACGATTTCATCTGCTTATTAGGTTGTTGCCTATTTCTCATGCGTGAGGAATTTGAATGACAAATAAGATAGATTTACCCTTCGGAAACGACTAAATACAATCTTCTCCCACTTAGTCCTTTGAAGATTAGATGCGTGCGCACTGTACTGTTACGCATGCGCATACACGCAAAACATACCCTAACCTTCTTTATACCACCCCAGAAAATGAACAACCCCAGCTGCCATGTTTTTACTTTACAAGAGTCAGATCAGACCAAAAATGGAGTATTGCTATCATAGCTAAGCTGGGATTACTCAATCCTCTCTTTCCGATCTCAATAAAGTTCAAAAAGTGTTCACGTGGTAATGAATTATTTTTCACCCTGCAACCCGTTTCCTCATAGACGTAAAGTCTCAAACTTATTGAAATTTCAATAGAAAATGTACTAACAAGCGACAACTCAGAATTCCACCAGTTCTTTCACAACTAATACTCACCACATACACAGAATCGTATCATCCACTCCCTCTTATTCCATTGGTAAGGAGGATGTTCCATTCGGAACAGTTTTTTTTTTTTTATAATCATATCGCCCCAAGCAACGCATTTTACTGCCACTGTTTTGCAGGGGGTTACATAGGAAGAAAGTTATGAGAAAAAGTGACAGGTTATACGGGTTTTCAGGAAGTGGGTAAGAGAAGGATGAGAATACTGATGAGAGTGGAGTGGATGGAGAAAGGAGCATGAGAGAGAGGATGCAGGTTAGTGAGATAGGAGATGACTATTGACTTTACATGTAAATTCTTGGAGATTGTAGCTGTCGGGAAAGCAAGTAAACGGAAGGAAATTCCACAGGCGGGAAGTGCGAGAAAAGAAGCTGCTGGAGTAGAATTTGCGTTTACATTTTATTGGTTTCACAGACTCGCGAGCAGATACTTGCTCGACCACTACAATCTTAACCTCTTCAAGTTTAGATTTATTTTGATTTGTTTTTTTACGGCTTATCAACCTTTTGAAGGTTATTTAACGCCATAAAATATTTTTAAATTTTAAGAATTTTTTCGAGACAATAATGATTTAGTGATACAAGTCTTACTAATTAACCCACGGCTGGAGGAAGATGTGGATCCATACCTTTCTCAGGATTAAGTAAATATAACGCCCCGACTTGAATTAGAACTCAGCTCTCCGATTAACAATTACGAGTCGTTATCCATTACACCACCCACACATCTATCGGTACTTTCAGGCAGTTACCCATCTAGCTGCTGATCAGCCTCGACGTTGCTGAACTTCGGTGACTATAGGGGAACCGGTCTCTTCAAGACTAGGGTTAATCATTATATATCCAATACAGGGTACGATGGGTACATTTTCGCCATTTTATATTTTTAATTTCATACATTCACTTTGTTTTTGTCGACTGAACAATATAATAGGGTCAGTTGGGCACCACCTGTGAGAAAAAGAGCACCATGTCCCAATTCACTATGTCAGAAATTTGGAAACGACATGATATACTGCTTGACATTCGTTGGTTGGTTGGTTGTTTTGTTTTTATGGTATATCAACCTCAGCGGGTCATTTATTGCCAACTAAATTTTATTTATTTATTTATTGCTGGTTATACCTTTTTCTTTCAACAATTTATTGTTTTTATATAAGTTTTGTGTCTAGTAATACTTTTTTCTTTTCGAGTATCAAGATTCATTGGGACTTGTTTTTAAGGGCTGGGTCCCCAAGTCCTACCCTTGTTATTTAACCCATAACTGGAGGGAAGGGACGGGTTAATACCTTTCCCAAGGGTACCAGTGCTTAAGTGAATGCAGGGTATTCAACTGGAATTCGAGCTCGGCTCCCCGATTTCTCATTCCGGGCCGATATCCACTGCACCACAACGCATATCCGTCACTAAACGCTTACAGCACCTGGTATTACCAAGCGGTCACCCATCTAAATACTGACCAGGCTCAATGTTGCTTAACTTCGATGATCGAGCAAGAACCGGTGTATTCAACGTGACAGGCCGTAAGCGCTTGACATTCGTGCCGTAAGCGCTTGACATTCGTGCCGTAAGCGCTTGACATTCGCGCCAGAAGCTCTAATTCTGCTCCGTCGAACTTAACTCCCCGCCACTAGAATTTACTCGTGCAACCAGACTGCCAACAAGATCCCATCCACTTACAGTTAGATCAAACAAATGCAGCCGACAATTCTACTCCACCATCTTCTTTTCTCGCACTTCCCATCTGTGGAATTCCCTTCCGTATACTTGCTTTCCTGACGGCTACAACCTCCAGGAATTTAAATGCAAGGTCAATACCCATCTCTTATTTACTTGACTCCAGTTTTTTTCTACATCACCCTGTATATCTTGTTCTTTTCCTTTCTCTCTACCTTTGCAACTAACTTCACACCTGTGTTTCCATCCTTCTCTTGCCCTTTCTCTGACACCCCCTGTAACTGGTCAGTCTTTCTCTTCACTCTCCTCCTGTCTAAACTTTTACTCTTATGTAGCCCCCTGCGCATCAGTGGCGGTACTGCCTTGCTTGGGGTGAACCGATTAAAAATACGAATATTTCAGATTGTTTGATAGTGCAGATGATTCAGAAAGAGTTGGATGAGTCTAATGGTGATTACGAAAATACGGCAGCTGGGAAAACTCACTCTGATAGTTATAATAAGAAAAGAGCTACCGATTTTGTTAATGAGAGTCTACGATCCAACACGGAGGCCTACATCAAGTGCCTTGAGGAGGTAGTGCTACCCTGGGCCAAGAGGATGGCTGCTGGAAACGCTTATGGCAATAAAAATCCGTATAAATGCCACACAAACAGTAGAACCTAGTCATGACTATCAGACAATTTCTGCGACCACATTACCCCTTACCTCTGACCACCTAACTTCCCCAGATCCAAGCCTCTTGATTATTATACATGTGGAGCCCAACTGCGCGAGAGACCAATAAAACTCCTTGTAGCACCAAAGCTTTAGTGAAGGCAAGGATTATAGAAGTATTCTCCAATTTAAACAAGGAGACCGTCCAGTACAGTTATAGAAGATTCCGAATTCGTCTAGAGGCCGTGATTAAAACTAATGGCAATTTTATTAAATAAATTTACTCTTTCGTATTTCAAGATATTTTTGTGTAATTTTGGTAAATATATTTGTTAAAATAAGATGTCAGTGTTATTTTCATTTTTGCATAATTTATACGACACTTTATCCATCGCACTCTGCATATCTTCATAACCTACAAATCTTTCGTTCATAAAGGAAGCCGATCACTGCTTTGACTGTCTCTTGAGCCTTGTATTGGGGAAAACAATAGCTTAAAAATATCAGGTAACTTTTCGAGACACAGTTTTTAACAGAAAGTAAAACCCAAACGATTATTACTTGAGTGAATTTATTTCTCACTGGGTGACGTTGTTTAAAAAGCATTTCAAGCTTGTGTACGTATGTAACATTCGCGTTTCGATTATGAGACCCGGGTTCGAATCACGCCGTAGTCGTCAAGATTTTGATTGTGTGTGTGTGTGTGTGTGTGTGTTTGTGGCTGTTCTTTTTTTTTAATACAGCTTAAGAACCCTTTGTGGGTTATTTAAAGCCAAAGAAAAGGGTCACAATTTGGACAAGAAGAAAAGGTCACAATTTGGCAAGGAATAGTCAATCTTGATTTTGCCAGTGATATGTTTCGTATGCATGAACCTAGCTTATTACTGTCAATAATTTCCATGGTCTTATTTATGTGCCGTGCCACTTCAGGACGTAGACGATCATACCTCTCCACAACTTCATATCCCTTGTAGCGCTTTAATAAATTTGGTTTGTTTTTTTTCTCCTAAACCCTATTCAGCTATTCCATTACACAAGCTAAGTATATTATGCATTAGTTTTTTCTTACCCATTTGTCTTCTATCTGTTCTGTGAGTATCGAATTTTCCAAGCCCTCTTTCCTTGGTGTGCTCACCACGTGGTGTGTAACTTTCTTCGTTATGTGCCCTAGAAATTTCAACTGTCTCGTCCTGATATTAAATATGTTTCCTTTTGGTTCCCATTTTCTTTAACATTTCGTTATGGCTCTCATATTCTGTTCATGGCATCCCCAGCCTCCTTCTGTAGAACGACATTTCTGCTGCTTCAAGTATCTCCTTAATCTTTGAGAAGATTGTCCATCATTCGCTGCCATACAGGAGGATAGATATCACGTACCAGGTTAGTATTTGTTTCTTGTTTCTTTCGATGTTTTTCTTTTTCTTACGTATTCTGCTTAGCTTCTGGAAAGCATCTTTGGCCATCTCAGTGTGTCTTTAGATTTTTTAGTGTCGCAATTTCCGTCCTCTGATAAAACACTTTCCACATATTTAAATTGTATTTGTTTGATTTTACTATCTTCGATTTGTAATTTATACCTTCGGTACACTCTTTTGCTAACAATCGCGACAGGAGGCGTAGATGATATATATTTCTTTTCACTATATTTAAGTTATGGTTGATATATACACTACCGGCTATAATTATTAGACCACCCCAGTTTTTTTTTTTTTTTTTTTTTTTTTAGAAATGATGTATTTCATACTATTTTTATATTTATTGCCAAATGAAAATAGAACGGTTCTTTTGTTATTATTACTTTGCAAAACTCTACAAGGCAAAGAAGTAAAGATGAATTCTTCCGAATTGCCTTAAATTTTCTTCATTCTTTCATTTATGAAAATTGCAATATATGTCAGTCAGTCAGTTAAATGCCATACGTGAAACACGCCTGGGCGATCATGTCTCGAAAGAGACATGACTGACTGGGCAGAAGATTATCCCGCAGTAGGTTGCCATTGCTTTCTACGATAGACTGGTTGCCGACTAAGGCTATAGAACCCAATCTGTCCTGTTATTTAACCCATAACTGGAAGGAATAGACGAATTAATACTTTTCCCAAGGGTATTTGCGCTAAGTGAATGCAATGAATTTGGCTGGAATTCGAACTCGGCTCCCCGATTTCTAGTTCCGAGCCGATATCCAATGCTCCACAACGCACATCAATCAAGGTAGAGGGTCAGTGTGTAGTGAACAGGAAGTTATCTCCTCAATAACTTAAAACTAAAACCTAATGACATATGAGTATCTACACAAGGCTCCCTGCAGATCTTCTGATTGAAAAACAATATAAAAGATATATATATATATATATATATATATATATATATACACACACACTACCGGCCATAATTGTTAGGCCACCTAAGTTTTTTAAAAAGAAATGATGTATTTCATACTATCTTTAGAATTTATTGCCAAATGAAAATAGAATGGTGCTTTTGTTATTATTACTTTGCAAAACTGGTTGCCATCCAAGGCTATAGAACCCAATCTGTCTTATCATTGAACCCATAACTGGAAGGAAGAGACGGATTAATACATTTCCTAAGGGTATTTGCGAGTAAATTAAAAAAAAAAAGAAAAACAACAAATTTAAAGGTGATAGTAGTAGATAGATCTATCTATCGCCCGGTTCACACTCCACCCATGTCTATTGAATAGGTGAATAGGCTCAGCCCTTGTTCCCTGTTTAGGATATGGTTTCCGGCTTTATCTTTTCCAATCTTCTCACTTTGTTTTTTTTTCAATTGGAGTAGATAGAGCTATCTATCGCCCGGTTCACACTCCACCCATGTCTATTGAATAGGTGAATAGGCTCATCCCTTGTTCCCTGTTTAGGATATGGTTTCCGGCTTTATCTTTTCCAATCTTCTCACTTTGTTTTTTTTTCAATTGGAGTAGATAGAGCTATCTATCGCCCGGTTCACACTCCACCCATGTCTATTGAATAGGTGAATAGGCTCATCCCTTGTTCCCTGTTTAGGATATGGTTTCTGGCTTTATCTTTTCCAATCTTCTCACTTTTTTTTTTTCAATTGGAGTAGATAGAGCTATCTATCGCCCGGTTCACACTCCACCCATGTCTATTGAACAGGTTAAGAGGCTCATCCCTTGTTCCCTGTTTAGGATATGGTTTCCGGCTTTATCTTTTCCAATCTTTTCACTATTACGTAGCCCCCTGCACATCAGCGGCGTCACCGCCTTGCTTGGGCTGATACGATTAAAAACAAAAAATACTCTCTTTCAGGTCCGCCGAGAGGACTTCTCAGCGAGTAACAGTGAACAGGCTTAAAATAAAGACAATAAATTGAATGAGATTGGTTACGCGGTTAAGCCAAATGTCTAAATTTATCGGATTTAAAAAAAAAAAAAGCCGTTGTACACGCTTAAAATTTAAATTTAAAACTTTCAATGTAAAATATATGCGACATTTTGTAATATTTCTTCTCTTCCCGCCATTAGATTTTGATTTTCTCTCTCATACACAAAAGAAAGAAAGAAAACAGGAAAGGAAGGAAAAGAGAGAAAAGTGGAAAGGAAAAAAATAGAATAGATAGAAAAATAAAAGAACAAAGGAAGAAAAGAAAGAAAGAAAAGAAAAGAAAAGAAAAACGTGCATAAAATGATAATTAAAATGAATTAATTTATTTCTTAATAATGGACACGCGGACACGTTCGGTACGAAAGTAAAAAAAAAGCAATTAACCGTCGAAAGTAGTAAAAAAAATGAGAGAAATACTCAGATTCAAAATCAGTCAGTTAAAGTGCCATACGTGATACACACTTTGGGCGATCATGTGTCGAAAGAGACATGACTGACAGGGCAGAAGATTATCCCGCAGTAGGTTGCCATTGCTTTCTGCAGTAGACTAGGTTGCCAGCCAAGGCTATAGAACCCAATCTGTCCTATTATTTAACCCATAACTAGAGGGAGAAGACATGTACAGTTTAACCCTGATATAAGAGAGCTCTCTGGACATGATAAACGTTCTCTTATAGCGGGGTTTATCTTATATCCGGGTTTGGTCTATTTTATATACATTACCACATGCTCTAATTTTGGACCAGAGAAAATCTATCTTATATCAGAGTTTCTCTTATGTCAGGGTCTCTTATATCCGGGTTATACTGTATTATATTATTAAGTATAATTAGAGGGTGATCAGTTTACTACTTCATAACTATAAAACTGATCACCCACTTTATGCCCAGTAGAAGCCTTAATCATGTTTCTAACTATTATATTCAGTCATACGTTATACACGCTTTGGACGATCATGTCTCTTTCTAGACATGACAGACTGGGCAGTAGATTATCCCTCAGTAGGCTGCCATTACTTTCTGCGGTAGAATGGTTGCCGACTAAGGCTATAGAACCCAATCTGTCCTGTTATTTAACCCATATCTGGAAGGAAGAGAAGGATTATTACCTTTCCCAAGGGTATTTGTGCGTAAGTGAATGCAAGGAATTCAACTGGAATTTGAACTCGGCTCCCTGATTTCTCGTTCCGAGCCGATATCCACTGCATCACAACGCACATCCGTTTGAAAATCACTTAACGTAAAACAGAGCTTCAAAGGCGAAAATAAAAATTTTATTTTCTACGTTAAAAAGCTATTTTGGGTTAAGTGAAGGTGTAAGACAAGGATGTGTCTTTTCACCGGATTTGTTCAACCTATACAGCGAGAATATTTTGAGGACCCTAGATGTCACGCCAGGATTTGTTATTGGAGGCCACAATCTGAACAACATAAGGTATGCAGACGATACAGTTCTGATTGCGGACACGGAAAAGAAACTATAAGATCTCATACAGAAAGTAGCAGTGGAGAGTGACAAGAAGGGACTACAAATAAACTTTTAGAAAACTGAGTGCATGGTCATCAGCAAAAGATACAACCCAAAATGCCAAATACAGGTGGGGGATAACAGAATCAAACAAGTTCAAGAATTTAAGTACCTAGGAAGTGTTCTAACAGGAGATGGAAAGTGCGACACGGAGATCCGAAGGCGAATTGGCATGGCAAAGGACGCGTTCCAGAAGATGAGCAAAATACTAACACACAGGAAGATCTCAATAGAAACGAAGAAAAGAGTGCTAGACTGCTATGTGATGTCAGTTCTTCAATCCGGCAGTGAATGCTGGACAATATCATCGAAAATGAGGACAAAACTGGAAGCGGCCGAAATGTGGTTCTACAGAAGGATGCTACGGATATCGTGGACTGAGCATGCAAGCAACGAGGAGGTGTTGGAAAGAATGGCAACAAAAAGGAAATTGATGCTGAGCATCAGGAAGAGACAACTGAAGTTCCTGGGACATGCAATGAGGAAAGAGAGCCTAGAGAGCCTAGAGAACCTGATACTGACTGGTCAGATAGAAGGAAGGAGAGACAGTGGAAGGCAGCGGATAACATATTTGCAGGGTTTGATCAGGTGGATGACGGAACGGGGGTTGCCAGGAGCAACAGGCTCAAACATACTAAGAGCCATAAGGGATAGGGAGACGTGGAGAACCATGATCGCCTACGTCCTGAAGGGACAGGGCACATAGAAGAAGAAGAAGAAAAGAGCACACGTATATATGCAAGAAAACGGAACATAAAACAATAGACGCTCTGTCGACAATCTGTTTTATGCTTCAACGACATATTCAGGCTAGGGCAGAGATAGCGGGTCACTGTATGGAGTTGGTGTATGAAGGTAAGAGAAGAAAGAATATGCACATTATTTTGGGCGATCATGTCTCGAAAGAGGTATAGCTGACTGGGCAGAAGATTTTCCCTCAGTAGGTTGCCATTACTTTCTGAAGTAGAATGTTTGTCAGCCAATGTTATATAACCCAATCTGTCCTGTTATTTGACTCATAGCTAGAAGGAGAATATATGTATTATATTATTAAGTAGTAATTAGAGGGGGGTCAGTTTATTACTTCATAACAATAGAAAACTGATCACCCACTTTATGTCCAGTAGAAGTCTTAATCATGTTTCTAACTATTATATTCAGTCAGTTAAGTGCGATACGTGATACACGCTTTGGGAGATCATGTCTCGAAAGAGACATGACTGACTGGGCAGAAGATTTTCCCCTCAGTAGATTGCCATTTCTTTCTGCGGTAGACTGGTTGCCAACCAAGGCTTTAGAACCCAATCTGTTCTGTTATTTAATCCATGGCTGGAGAGAAATGCGGTATATTAATAACTTTACCAAGGATATTTGTGCGTAAGTAAATGCAACCAATTCGACTGAAAAATCGGCATCGGCTCTCCGATATTTCGTTCTGAGCCGATATTCAGTGAAAAAGCAAAAAAACACCCAGACAATTAAGTTTCCTTAATTTTTTTTTGAAAATGAATGGCTCGAATAATGATTTCGAAATAGTACGGTTCTGCTGAACAGCGTTGTCAGACCGATAACAAATTCAGTCGTCTGTTTTGTTCTCACTTGGGGCAAAAAGTAAAGTGGGATCACTGAAGCCCAAATGCCAGTCACCCTTAAAGCTTCATGATGTGTAACATGTCTTCGTATTTTTCTACTTTTCTTTTCATGCTTTTTACTGACCTAAATAATAATTTACGTGGTTGAGGAGATTTGATGAATTGAGCCAGTGTCTCATAGAATTAACTAGAAACATACAAGTCGGTCTGAATTTAAATGAAAGCGGAACTAATGAAAAAAACCGTTAGCATTTAAAGTAGGTACCTCCACTCATTTTCTATAGCTAACTTTTAAATTGAATTTTTAAAAACAAAAACGTTTTCTGGAAACTTTAGTCTTTCTTTCTGGAAACTTTAGTCTTTCTTTCTGGAAACTTTAGTCTTTCTTTCTGGAAACTTTACTTTTAATTGAAAGCTAAATGATTAAATTTACTATTTACAGTACGCAAAAGAGAAATTATACTGACTGGAATCTCAAATTTTTATAGATATTTTTTTTTCAAATTTTCGGCCATTTTCGAGCGATCGACACATTTGTACACAGGAGTTAATTCACGGTTTTAAAAATCTTGCAAAAATAAAATATACATCTGTAACACGTTAATTTTGGGAAAATTAGCAAATTTAATGTTAAATTAATCGGATTTACACAAGTAGTATTTATTTATAGCACGAGATTTAGAATAAAACTATTGCTTAAACAGAGTTTTTGAACTTTCTGACCTTTCCCCCGTATGATTTTACCTTGAATATGATGACAGCCGAACAGATGCAAGATGTGTATGGCGACAAGAACTGACAAAATTGTCCAAAGTTTTTCCTTCTAAGTGGAAAAAACTGTGAAGCACATGACCTTTTAATGTACACACAGAAATTACCATACAAAACACACACACACAAATACAAATTATTGTAAAAATACGAAAACACGACGATGTCTACTAAACTTTTCAATTAGTAAAGATAGTCTTAATAACCTAACGCCATCAAATCTTTGAAGTATTTTAGAATAGTTTTGAAACTTTATAAATTATTATAATTAAAAAATTCTAAAATGAAAATAATTCTTTTAAAAGTTCATTATTAACCGAATTTTTTTTTCTTCAGACTATAATGTCCTTATTATATATTATTTATGAAAGCAATTAAAACCCTTATCAAATTAAAGTTTTATCGCATTTTTTTATTTTACTAATGGGAGCAGATTTTCAGAAATAAAAGCCAAATGTTTGAAATAAATAATAGATGATTTAGATTCCTTAATGAGTCCTGAGTTTAACTAATAAAACCATTTATCGCAACAAAATTTAATTTCTTAAAATTTCATGAATTTACGTGGAGCAGGTGTGACAAACGCAAAAAAAAAAAAAATTACCAAGATTTTTTAAAAAAATAATAATTTCAAAATGATTTCATTCATTTGTGAATAAGTCCTGACAGTTTTATCAAAATATGACAGTTATTTGATTTTGTAAGAATTTCCAAATTAATGTTTTTCACCGAAAAAACAAAAAAACAAAAAACAAAAACAAAAAAGAACAAAAAAAACAAAAACAAAAAGAACAAAACAAAAAAAACAAAAACAAAAAGAACAAAACAAAAAAAACAAAAAACAAAAAAAACTGAGTTATGTTTTCATTTTCCATTGTAAACTCTCATAACAATTTGGCTAACTGGTAATGAAAATCAAAACAAGATTTTTTAACAAAATTTTGAACGTGTTACAAAAATTAAAAAAAAGATTAAAAATACTTTGATCTTTCCACTAAATCTAAATATAAACTTATTTATAAATGGAACTTTGTGTGTGTGTCCATTACTTATAGAATCCGAAACGGCTAAACCGATTTTCTTGAAAATTTACACAGTTGTACTATAAGCGTTTGCAAGTGTTCTTAGCTAGGTTTTATGTCGAGGTACCACCGATAAATATCGAAAATTGATAATCGAAAAAATCGGGTTATAGAAGGAGTCGTCCGATTTTAATCAAATTTCATACACTCATAGACAAAGACATAAGAAACGATATTCAGAAGTTTGAAGGCTGCAGTTCTTAGAATAGTGCAGAAAATCGCTAATATATATATATAAAAGGCAAGATGTTTGTGTGTGTGTCTGTTTATCTGCCTCTATGTCTGTATTTTTTCAGCCTTTTTATTTTACTTTTTGCTTCGGGTTTGACTATAAGTAGGTATAATTGTAGTTCTTAGTCTCAGCCATGATATCATTTACTCAGAGGACTTATTAAGCCTTCAAAATTCAGTTTACGACGAAAAAAATCTTATTTGATATCGATACCAGGAAATCAAAATTTGACTTACATCCATTCATTTTTCTTTCAGTCTACGGTTTCGCTTTAACTGGAAACAACTATTGCTTTTCAGTCTTTCGTGCCAACGTCCAAAGAGTCTGAGCTCCAGGACCATAGATTAGTTTTAAAGCTTTCATTACACCCGAGTAACGCCAGGCTATACTGCTAGTAATAGCATAAACAGTTTGATGGAAAAACATTATTTTTATTAAGTTTGGGTCCTTTTTTCTTCATACTATGCTGTACTTTTTCTGCAATTTAGTGGAGATACCTAATTTAAAGTAAGCACAAACAGAAACAATATTAATCAAATGCAAATAATGTTTTATTTGTCAAAGTTCAAAACTCATAAATTAGCCACATGATTACAATTGAAGTCTGATTAATATCATATTAGAGAAATCCAATTTGATGGAAGGTGACGTGGCACACATGATTTGATTCATAACGTCAGACTCACGTCTTTTGATGTCTGCTATTATTTATGCAAATAACAATGTTTTAAAGATTTCAAACAGGTATGAAGACAAAGCAACGGTTTATTAGCAGTTACCAAGCCTTTTTTTTTTAAACAAAGCCTAGGAACGCTGTATCAAAGCAAGATGAAAGAAGCAGACGACTATTTATATGCTGACATAAATTGAAAAAATAACCCACTTATAAACTGTGAGAAAAGCGAGTTTCAGTCAGATGCAGAAAAACCTGTTGTACAATAAGAGAAATTCACTGAACCACTTTTTATATCAAGTTACCACTTTAAGTATTGACATTGGGCGACTATAAAATGGAGTAGTAGCAGGTAAATCGTGTCCAGGTTCGGATGTCCAACAGAGAACCTGGGAGTGAAAGGGACACAAGAATTACCAGGGATCATAGAAAATGTAGAAGAAAAAAAAAAAATCAACCAGTCTCTTTTGGAATGTAATTAACATTAACGAATTCTTATTTTATCACTTATCACGAAGCCATTTCATAATCAGATTTTTAAATTATAGAGCGAAGCGGGAAATAAGCAGCAAGACAATCAGGACAAACACCAAATGACCGAAAAATGGTTTCAGCGTTAGAGGATTCGCCCATTTTTCCGGTTAATAAATTAATTCTTTAAAAAAATATTTAACATTTTTTAACCAACGTGTTGCGTTCCTGATGAAAATAAAATAAGAAAAAAGTTTCATGATCCCTTTGAAGAGTATATAAACAAAGTTTCTAGATCAGACAAGGAGTAAAGGACATTCTCTGACATATTCACCAGTCTTCTTCACCAAACTATGTGACACTTACACTTTCCTCATCACTTTCTCTCACACATACACGCGAAGAAATCATATTTCTTTTCATGTTAACAAGCAAGGACTGTAAGAATACTCATACATGCCAAGAAAAAAATTATTGTAAAAAAAAAAAAAAAAAAATTCGAAAATAAAAATATTTTATGTTTTTTACTTTAAAAACTTCCTCGACATTTTTTCTGTTGTGGTTTGATTCAAATTCAAGACAAAACAAAAACTGTATTTGACTACCACCACCTTTAAAGTTGTTTTTTGTTTATTTATTTATTTTTATTTTTTTACTTTTTTCCGGTGCAAACTTATCGATTACACCCTAATATTTCCGATTGACAAAAAAAAAAAAAAAAAAAAATGGAATAATTTCATTATTTAAACAATTTTAGGAGGAGGGATCAGTTTTTCATACAACATTATAGTAAATCGATCCTCCATAATGGAACCACTCGTCGGTACGACATTTACCACCATCTGTAAATTTGTTGATTACCGATTTTTTTTTTTTTACTTTTTTCAGTGCAATTTTAACGATTAAACCCTCAACTTCTCGATTGACAAAAAACATTTGTAAAAATTTCAACATTTAAACAATGAGGATGCATTTATATATAAAAATAATATTAATAATGCATAAAAAATTACAGTAATGGATTCTATTGAGTCCTAAGTGTTATTCCAAGAATATTTTAATTCATGAAGTAGTCGTAAAAATAAGTAAATTAGAAATAGAACGTTTAAAAGATGCTAGAAGGTTCCAGTAAAACCAAGAGAGTTCTAAAAGTTCTAGAAATATGCAAATTAAGTTTTAGCCCCTATAAAAACAGGTTTTGGGCAGAGAGTAGTCACTTGTTATTAGGTTTTGCTGTTATCAACTCCGGTTGTGATTCAAGGATTTATATTCAGCCGAAAGAATCTATAAGTTGCCAACCAACGAAAACCTGAAAGAGAACCTCATGGAACTATATTGGTAAATACATATTCTTGACTCTTTCATCGACCATACTTTATATACTCATTTAAGGATTTCCAAAAAGTATAGCATTTTATTTCTTCGCCAACTTAACTGGGTAAAGATAATTGACACCTTACCTTCCCTTTCTCTCCTTGTAACACTTACCAGTACTAAACTCTCTCTTGTTTTGAATGCAACAAAAATTGTATATTTGTAAATATTTCATTTGGTGTGTTTTGTAAATTAAATATTTGTCTGTGATTTATCTTTGAGTTTTGGTCAATCATTTTTTTCCTTTTGTAACACTTAACACGTAAGACGTCTCATATCACCTTCTTTGTGTTGTTTCAATTTTTAACAGTCAGGTTTCATATAGTTTTGTACTTTTCCTCTCTGAGCTCACTAGAATAAAAACATTTTCTTTTTAATTTTAAACGAGAACAGTTTTATTGTTTCGTTTCATTTATTTACGAGTGGGTCCGTGCCGTCTAAAATGATGTCAAAATATTTACATCGCTATGTCGTCTGTAATGACGGAAACATATGTATCAATTTACCACTATTGAGTATCTTACATTAAGACTTAAAAAAATCCAAACCTCTAAACGTGACAGGAGCGAAATATAATTCATATGCAAATCATTGAGTAGATAGACTAAACTATCGCCCGGTTCACACTCCACCCATGTCTATTGATCAGGTGAAGAGGCTCATCCCTTGTTCCCTGATTAAGATGTGGTTTCCAGCTTTCACTTTTCCAATCTTTTTACTCTTTCTTCTTTTTTTTTTCCATTGGAGTAGATAGACTAAACTATCGCCGATTCACACTCCACCCACGTCTATTGAACAGGTGAAGAGGCTCATCCCTTGTTCCCTGTTTAGGATGTCGTCTCCGGCTTTTTCTTTTCCAATCTTTTTACTCTTTCTTTTTCATTTTTTTCCATTGGAGTAGATAGACTAAACTATCGCCCGGTTCACACTCCACCCACGTCTATTGAACAGGTGAAGAGGCTCATCCCTTGTTCAGGATGTGGTCTCCGGCTTTCTCTTTTCCAATCTCTTCACTCCTACGTAGCCCCCTGCACATCCGTGGCGGTCTTTTCAGTCTTCATCCGGTGCTTATCGATCCGAATAGTTTTTAAAGTATTTCGAACCCTTTTAAGAAAGAGATATGACAGCAAAGCTGCAACAGCAGCAGCAGTACAAAAGACGTACCATTTTATCTGAACCGGAATTCAAGTGCTGCCAGAAGGATTGGAAAATGTAGTAGCTAGCGATGAACAGTACTTTTTGAGGGCAAACATCCGGTCCCTCGCTTGCTCGGTATCACCACAGACATTCAGAGTCACCATTCATGGTCCACATAAAATGTAGCAAAGTTTTTGAACTTTTTGAATTGACTCCTTCAAACGAGATTTGTTGGGATTTTAAAATTAGATTAAAGCGTAAAATCAACAAATCGTTAATTTCATTTCACGAGAAATTGTTATCGGTTTTTGACAATTTTTTTGAATAATATAGAAAACGGAAAGATATATATTTTCCAATATGGTTTACAAAATACAAAATAAATAAATAAAAAGCTTGCTTTGTTGTGTTTTTAATAGGTTGTATTGAAATATTTTATGAGATCTAAATCTAAACTAATTTATAAATGGACATTTGTCTGTGTGTGTGTGTGTGTGTGTGTATGCGCGCGCCTGTGTATCCGTTACCTATAGACTCCGAAACGGCTGAACCGATTTTCTTGAAAATTTACAGAGTCGTACTATAAGCGTTTGATAGTGTTCTTAGCTAGGTTTTGTGTCGAGATATCCCCGATAAATATCAAAAATCGATAATCGAAAAAATCGGGTTATAGAAGGAGTCGTCCGATTTTAATCAAATTTCATACACTCATAGAGAAAGACATAAGAAATGATATTCAGAAGTTTCATGGTTGCAGTTCTTACAATAGTGCAGAAAATCGATAATATATATATAAAAGGCAAGATGTTTGGGTGTGTGTCTGTTTATCTGCTTGTATGTATGTATTTTTTCAGCCCTTTTATTTTAGTTTTTGCTTCGGGTTTGGCTCTACGTAGGTATAATTGTAGTTCTTAGTCTCAGCCATGATACCATTTACTCAGAGGACTTATTTAGCCTTCAAAATTCAGTTTACGACGAAAAAACTTATTTGATATTGATACCAGGAAATCAAAATTTGACTTAGATCCATTCATTTTTCTTTCAGTCTACGGTTTCGCTTTAACTGGAAACAACTATTGCTTTTTAGTCTTTCGTGCCAACGTCAAAAGAGCCTGAGCTCCAGGACCATAGATTAGTTTTAAAGCTTTCATTACACCCGAGAAACGCCGTGCTATACTGCTACTATATATATATATATATATATATATATTGTCCTACATCGATGGCACGACTCAGAGTTTCATGCGTTATGCTATCTTTAGGTGCATATTAGAAACTGACCCTTTTAATAGATTTGAATTGAAGTTCACACGATTTTCATGGGGATTAGATCTTACAAAGTTGGGATACTATTTTATGAAATTCCAGAAATTCTTTTTTCTTATTGCTTAATGTTGATATTGGTTATACGGACAGGTCCGAGGGAAAATTCGAAGGACCATAGATGCTGACAATCTATTACATAACGTCTCGTCGACACACATTCGTTCTCCCTTTTCTTTCT
Organism: Ascarosepion bandense; assembly: GCA_037127315.1. Classification (NCBI taxonomy): domain Eukaryota; kingdom Metazoa; phylum Mollusca; class Cephalopoda; order Sepiida; family Sepiidae; genus Ascarosepion; species Ascarosepion bandense. Next base: position 1,625,115 of record JBBBDQ010001966.1, read on the forward strand.
TGCGTGCTATTCTTCTTTTTCTCTTCTTCGTCTTCACCATTCTCGACAACAACAACAACAACAACAACAATAAGACACTACAACTGACTCCTAAAAATTAACGTCGATAAGTACAATTTTCTTTTATTGCTTTACTAGCAGTATAGCCCGGTGTTGCTCGGGTGTAATGAAAGCTTTAAAACTAATCCATGGTCCTGGAGCTCAGACTCAGCCTAAAGAATATTTGACATAATAAAATAATTGCGACAATTTACCAATCGCACCTAGTGTGTGTGTATATATATATATATATATATATACTAGCAGTATAGCTCAGCATTGCTCGGGTGTAATGAAAGCTTTAAAACTAATCCATGGTCCTGGAGCTCAGACTCCTTGGACGTTGGCGCGAAAGACTAAAAACCAATAGTTGTTTCCAGTTAAAGTGAAACAGTAGACTGAAAAAAAAAATGAATGGATGTAAGTCAAATTTTGATTTCCTGCTATCGATATCAAATAAGTTTTTTTCTTCGTAAACTGAATTTTGAAGGCTAAATAAGTCCTCTGAGTAAATGGTATTATGACTGAGACTAAGAACTACAATTATACCTACTTAGAGCCAAACCTGAAGCAAAAACTAAAATAAAAGGCCTTAAAAACATCCAGACATACAGGCAGATAAACAGACACACACACAAACATCTTGCCTTTTATATATATATATATATATATATATATATAATCGATTTTCTGCACTATTGTAAGAACTGCAACCTTGAAACTTCTGAATATCGTTTCTTATGTCTTTGTCTATGAGTGTATCAGATTTGATTAAAATCGGACGACTCCTTCTATAACCCGATTGTTTCGATTTTTGATATTTATCGGGGGTACTTCGACACAAAACCTAGCTACGAACACTCGCAAACGCTTATAGTACAATTGTGTAAATTTTCAAGAAAATCGGTTCAGCCGTTTTGAAGTCCATAGGTAACGGACACACACACACACAGTTCCATTTATAATTAAGTTTAGATGTTCTTTTTCGCTTTCTCGCCGGCCATAAAAAGAAAGAGACACAGACTTTATTACTACCCTGTTAATCCTTGCATACACACATTCGCTCCCTATAACTACAAACTCTGGATTCATTTAACTACGTACTACACTTTCTCTTTGAACAGTTACACATTTAATACTTTCACTTCCTACAGAATTGATGTTATTCTGTTCGGCAAATAAATTTCAATTTAAACATACAAACGAAATTCCTTTATTCTTCCAACTTTCTGACAATCTTAAGTTTTAGGGAGTTCGGTTACGATTGTGTTATATCCCGAGGGGAGGGGATAAACAGAGAAAGAATAGTGCAAGAAATAACTCTTAACACTGAGGATATATGAATAGGGATTTATTATTCCTCAGTACAATAAACCAAATACACGTACCCCAACGAACAGTTAACAAGAATAACAATCAAGAAGGCAATGTCTCTGTATAGGACGTATGCGTCCGTCTTGAGAAGAAGGCTTCCGTCTAGTGACATCTAACTTTCGTCTAAGGCCAATGGCCCTTGACTAAAGTCGACGACTCTAGTATAATCACGCTTACTCTCGTATAATGACGAAGGCTCGACTACAGCCACTTCCCCACCGACGAAATGTGGCCTCCCTTTGTCTGTTCTATAAATAGTTCCATGGCTTCTGCTCCAACGAACTCAAGTCACTGGTGCCTCCGCAAAGGGTGTTTACTCGTGCAACCAGACTGGCAACTGGGTCCCACCCATTCACAGATTAACCAAATGCAGACGACAATTCTACTCCTGCAGCTTCTTCCCTCGCACTTCCCGCCTGTGGAACTCGCTTCCATATTCTTGCTTTCCTGACGGCTACAACCTCCAGGAATTTAAATGCAATGTCAATACCCATCTCTTATCCAATTGACTCCAGTTCTTTCTACATCACCCTGAACAGACTCTTCTATTAACCACTTGACTCTAGTTCTTTCACCAACCCGTATATCCTTTCCTTTCTCTCCACCTTTGCAACTGTCATCACACCTGCATTCACATCCTTCTCTTGCTCCTTTCCAACTGGTTCGTCTTCCTTTTCACTCTCTTCAACTTAATCTTGTTACTCTCGTGTAGCCCTCTGCACATCAGTGGCATTACCGCCTTGCTCGGGCTGATACGATTAAAAAAAAAAGAAAAAAGGCTCCCGTATAATCACGAACACTCTCGACCACTCTGTAGTTCGTTCTAGTCCCGGTCTTTTATAACCCGGGCCATACCCATTCCTGGGTAGAACAGGATATTTCACTACAACAGTTTGTCACAAGGCCAATTTAATAAACATACTCGAAAACCGTGCTTCAAATCCATTTTAAACTTTAAGGTAATCATTTATTTTTTGGAGGGCCAACTTTTTCTTCTCTCTGTGGCTGTTTTTCTTTCGACTCGACAAATTTATAATGCTTCTCTTTTTAACCTAAGTTTTTATTTTCTTTAAGATGCAACCAGGGAAATCAGGTTAAGTTTGTTTTATATTTTTGTTTATATTAAACCCACGTGAGTTTTATTCAGACAGCTTGAAAGAAATTGTTTATTATAGAAAATTATTTATTATAGAAAAAAAAGGAAACAAACAAACAAAAACAACTACAACAACAAAAGGAGAAGAAAAAGAAAAAAACAGTGTTTTCAAACTATTCAAAAATAAAGGTCATTTTGTATGCAGTTTTTAAGAACAGACGAGTTCGTGGTCGTCACGTGACAGACATGTGAGCAAATGAATAAGATATTTGAGGAATTGTTGTCTATAAATACAGGGTGCAACCGATAAATTGTCGTCTAAATATATACAAATATACATAGTGCGGTGAATAAAATGTCGACAATATACAGTGCGATGAATGAACTGTCGTCTAATTTACACACACACACACACACACAAAATAAATAATAAAAAAAATAACACTGACATCTAATTTTAACGGATATGTATATCTGTTAAAATTCGGTGTCCATGAAGTTCGTGTGCACTTTAAAAAATTTATAACTTCATTTGTATTTGTGACAGAAATAATTTGTAAAAAGTATTAGAAAAAAGTAAATCTATAATTTTGAAGGTTTTATTGAAATTTTATTTAAGTTTCCACATGTCCTCCATCATTAGCAATATAAAGGGTAATACGATTTTGCAGTTCATATATTTTTTTTTTTACTTAACTAACAATTTTTGCAAATTTTGTGATAAAGAATTATTCAATAACTATAGATATAACGTTTTTTTAAAAGATTATCGCCCGGTTCACACTCCACCCACGTCTATTGAACAGGTGAAGAGGCTCATCCCTTGTTTCCTGTTTAGGATGCGGTTTCCGGTTTTCTCTTTTTCAATCTTTCCACTCTTTTCCTTATTTTTTTTTTTCAATTGGAGTAGATAGACTAAACTATCGCCCGGTCCACACTCCACCCACGTCTATTGAACAGGTGAAGAGGCTCATCCCTTGTTTCCTGCTTAGGATGCAATTTCCGGTTTTCTCTTTTCCAATCTTTTTACTCTTACGTAGCCCTCTGCGCATCAGTGGCATTATCGCCTTGCTTGGGGTGATATGATTAAAAAAAAAAAAATTCCAAATACAAATAAAGTTATATTTTTTTTAAAGTGCATATGTATTTACCAAAATTACACAAAAAATATCCTGAAATGCTAAGGAGAAAATTTAGTCAATAAAATCGCCATTGGTTCTAATCACGAATTCCAGAAGACAATGAAATCTCTTAAAGTAGATGAATTCTGCCTAATCCTTGCCTTCAGCTCATCTTTGGTGTTACACGTTTATCTCTAGCTCATCTCCGCCCCACCCTCATAAGAGAGTGGCAGTCTGGGGAGTTAGGTGGCCAGATGCAAGGGTCGATGTGGTCGCGGAAATTGTCTGACAGCCTTGACTGGATCCTCTTGATTGTGTGGCGTGGTAACCTATTGCCAGTCATAGGGTCTTCCAGCATCTGCTCTCTTGACCCAGGGCAGCACTACCTCTTCATGGCACTGTAGGTCTCCGTGTTGAGTATGAGGCTCTCACTAACAAATTCAGAAGTTCTTTTCTTATCAGAATGAGTTTTCCGAGTTGCCGTACCCCTGTAATCACAATTAGACTCATCCAACTCTTTCCGGATCCTCCGCACTGAGTTTGAGTTTGAACTTTGTTTAACGGCATATCAACTTCTGTGGGTTATTCACTACCAAAAAAGGTGGGGGTTTTAAGGTCAGTCAGTCAAGTGCCATACGTGATACACGCTTTGGGCGATCGTGTCTCGAAAGAGACATGACTGACTGGGCAGTAGATTATCCCGCAGTAGGTTGCCATTGCTTTCTGCGGTAGATTGGTTGCCGACCAAGGCTATAGAACCTAATCTGTCCTGTTATTTAACCCATAACTGGAGGAAAGAGACGGATTAACAACTTTCCCAAGGGTATTTGTTCGTAAGTGAATGCAAGAAATTCAGCTGGAATTTGAACTCGGCTTCCCGATTTGTCATTCCGAGTCGATATCCACTGCACCACAACGCACATAGTGCACCACAACGCATATATATTTTTTTTAATATTCGGTTATAGTGAGAAGGTTGAGTTAGTCAGATTTTGATAAAAAAATTTATTTTTTTATTTTCTTTTTCTTTTAGAAAACTGAAAATGTTTTTTAGTTTTGTATTCAAAAATGCATTTTTGTAATATATTTTTTCTTCAAAAATGTATTATGGCAATAACTTTTTTCCTTCAATTTTCCTTTTTTCCTTCAAAAATGTATATTTTTCTATAAAAGTCTATTTTTATACTTTCATAGTGTTTTGACCCCAGTTTGGAGGTTAACTATTTGCCTATAGCCGGGACCCTAACAGGTGCTACCACTCCGGGTCAGGGTGGACTTGGGAACACCAGCAATTAAGAAGTGGTTCCATGCTCTCAACCTCCCAGTCAGAGGCCCATACCCAGGACCCTTTTGCATTGATCTCAGATTGACACCCAAACACTCTGAAATGTACGTATTGAGCTTCAGGAGCAAACTGCAAAAAGTACAGCATGCCGTTTCCAAATTTCAGGCGGAATGAACTGCAACATGATGTTTGTTTTCTTCCAAACGGTGCCCAACTAACCCTACCATAGTGTGCAGTCGACTAAATAAAAAAGAACGCGCATATATATATAATTTATTTTATAGGAAAATAGTATCCACATTTTCAAAAATATATAATTTGACTGACATAAAAACAAACTTAAAATAAATTGATTTTTTTTCTATATGCCATTTTCAACGCAAGTTACCTATCAGCCATGTAGGAAACCCAACAACAAACCATTTTACATAAACTGATCTTCTGACCAGAGAATATTTGACAATTCTAGAGAAACCATCTTTAATAAAAGCAAAAGAATTATGAAACAGCTATAGATGAAACACACCACACAGTACAAAACAAGTCCACAGAAAAGGCAACACCATCTGGTTTTACAACAAAAATATAAAAACTAAAGTTGGAAAAATATTCAAACATATCCACAAACACTTCCCTTCAACAATCACTCTCCACAAAATATTCAACAGAAACACATTAAAAATTAGCTATAGTTGCACCAAGAGCACGACACAGATAATAAAAAAGCACAAAAGTAAAATAACCAACAAATCAACAAACAAACCACTTGTAACTGCAGAGCAAAATATAAATGTACCTTAAATCGAAATTGCCTGCAAAGCAATATAATATACAAAGCCACTGTAAACCAGCAGATAATGAAAAAAATCTGCATAAGTGTAACTGAAGTTCCAAAGAATCAGAGACATTACACACAAAATTTAACCAGAGTAAATAAATAAATAGCACAACACTCTCTAAAATATATGCGTACTTGAAAACAAAATGCAGAAAAAACATAATAGAAAATTAGGAAAACTGCACCAGCCTACAAAAATAATTCTAAAAACTATAAACTATTTCTCTGCAGGAGTAAACAGCTATAATTATCTTCATAAACCAACACAAATTACTAAATAAACATATGGAACTTCATATAAAATTCTGTGACTTCAGTTAGTCCGTCTGTCCGTGCGTCACACACTCTAAAATAGACGTACATTGACCAATGAAAACGAATTTCGGAGAGAAAAGCTAACAGTTAAGTGGGTAAAAAGTACAGTTTTTTAGATTAAGGTGTGTAAAAATTCGTGAAGGAGGGTTTTTGTCAAAGTATTTTTCCAAACAAATCGGCTTATTCAGATTGAACGAAACGTAGTTTTTACACCTTGAGAAAAATATTAGAGGTAACTTCAGCAATATTAAATACTGCGAGGATTTCAACACGCTGACGTAGAAATTTGTTACTATTACATCCCAAACAAGAAATGATTAGTCAATATTAAACCAAACAATAGGCTATAACCTGGAGGAGGAGATTACTCCTTCGCTTGTAACAACTAGATTTTCTGATATCACAATGTGGGATACCTACTAACAAAAGTGATAGAAACAAAAACTAGAATAATTCGGCTATATATATATATATATATATATATATATAATTCCCAGCATTCCTCATTCGTGCGCATGAGTACTCGTATCAAAATTAACAAATTTAGTCAGATGAAGTCCTGAAGGACGAAACGTCCCACAAGTAAACTTTTCTACAAACTATATATATATATATATATATATATATATATATATATATATATATATATATATATATATATATATATATATATATATATATATATATATATATATATATATTTTAGAACATGTCGTTGTGGTACAGTGGATATCGGCTTGGAACGAGAAGCCGGGGAGCCGAGTTCGGATTCCAGCTGAAACCATTGTATTCCCTTACGCGCAAATACCCTTGGGAAAGGTATTAATCCGTCTCTTCCTTCCAGTTATGGGTTAAATAGCAGGACAGATTGGGTTCTATAGCCTTGGTCGGCAACCAGTCTACCGCAGAAAGCAATGCCAACCTACTGCGAAATAATCTTCTGCCCAGTTAGTCATGTCTCTTTCGAGACATGATCGCCCAAGCGTGTATCACGTATGGCGCTTAACTGACTGACATAATTATTTCTATAAATAGAAAAATTATGTACATGTTATAAAACAATTTATAATAAATATTCACAGCTCTATATCGAGCACTGTTTTAAATTAATGTTTTGGACGGTGAAAAATAATTCTTTCTTCGTTCTGTACTCACTCGGATATAACAATATATATATTGTTAAAAATAAGAGACAATGAATGTCAATTATGTTTAATCATGAGCAGTTCTAAACATCGTATTTTTGCTTTAATTTCGGGTGAAAATAAAGACAAAAATTCTCCAAAATTTAAATACTTTTTATTAAGTTGGTTCTAAGCTTTCGGCTCACATGAGTCATCTTCATGAGTGAGTATTATTGTATTACTGTTGTAGGTAACATCAGACATATTTTAGTCAACAATACAATAATACTCACTCATATACACAGTAAAAAGAACCTTCAGATATTGGAGGCCATCTACATTAAATCAAAACAACCCACCCTTAATAAAATTACGTTTAAATGTGGTCATAACATATTACATTGCATTTAAATATATGGTTCTGTTAACATTTGGGGCTCTCGCGCAGTGTGACGTCATAGAACCTCATTACAAATTTACGAGCTGCGTTTGCTATTTTGTGACTCTTGTCGTTGCTTAGCAAAGTTTTATGTCAACACGAGATAAAATCGTCTTTGATGGTAGGTGTTTTTGTGTTAAAACCTCTGTAACCTCTCTGAAGATGGCTCATGTGAGCCGAAAGCTTAGAACCAACTTAATAAAAAATTATCCAAATGTTGGAGAATTTTTGTCTTTATTTTCACCTGAAATTAAAGCGAAAATACGATGTTTAGAACAGCTCATGATTAAACATTAGACATTCACTGTCTCTTATATTTAACAATATATGTGTAAAAATTTATCTGCTGCCTCGATACACTATATATGTATTTGTGGGTGGGTATGTGGATACTGAATAAAATTGTTAAGAAAGAAATGCATAATTTGTCTGACTATAAAGGATTAAATTATATATATATATATATATATATATATATATATATATACTACCGGCCATAATTATTACGCAACCCAACTATTTTTTAATATTTATTGCCAAGTGAGTAATTGTAAATGAAAATAGAATGGTTCTTATGTTAATATTGCACAATAACATGTGCCTCAAATGAATTTATAAATATTTAATCATTACCTACATTGCAGTTTCATCAATGAAAGAATGAAGAAAATTTAAGCTGATTCGGACGAGTTTATCTTTGCTTCTTTGGCTTGTAAAATTTTGCAAAGTAATCATAACAAAAAAACATTCTATTTTCATTTGGCAATGAATACTAAAAATAGTATCAATTAAAAAACTGGGGTGGCCTAATAATTATGGCCGGTAGAATATATATATATATATATATATATAAGATAAAGAACAAATAGGAAGCGTTTATCAATCTTTTTTTTTTTAATCATTTCACCCTGAGCAAGGCGGAAACGCCACTGATGTGCAATTTAACATGTTCCTTTTGCTAAAACATCATCAGAAACTTAGGAAAAAAAATAAAGAAATTCTGTGTGTTTGATTTTCGTTGGTTAATCTGGCTTCACGAGTATTTGACTTGTTAAGCAACGTGAATATTATTTATGGCTTTTGTATACCTACCTATATACCTACCTATATACAAGAATGAAATGTTACTATTTTTTTTTAAATAAGTGGACAATATTGTAGTAGAGGAGAGTAATTATACTGACTAGCTGCAATCGCTATCTTCCTCACTGCCTACGAGCAGGAGGAACCTAGACGGGTCTCCGCCGAAGGATAGAGCTTCATCTGGGGAAAATCGACCCAGCCTTGTGCAAGGTCAACGGGATATTTTCGGCCTTAGCTTAATGGCTCGGAGACCTCACTTTAACAATGGCCTTGTGCCGTATTCCGCCTATGTGTGGAGGCAGATAAATACAGAGTTACTATACTGACTAGTATTTTCCAAGCAGTGTATTTAATTCACGCAGCGTGCGAGTTTTGTCTTTATTGATATCGTCGTCCTGCGGCCTCGGCCGGGATAGAACACACTACACCCCTCCAGTATTCCCTGTGCATTTGGAACCCTGGCGCAGTTTATAGCGAAATTCATAATCTTGTCAAATAACTGAATACTTGATCCTTCGCCAGGGCTACCAAGGGTGTTTTTATTGTGACACCAACACTGGATGGGCTGCCTCCAGGCCCCATCCCGTTATTTAATCCATAACTGGAGGGAAGTACGAATTAATACCTTTCCCAAGAGTACCAGTGCTTAAGTGAATGCAGGATACTCAAACTGGAATTTGAACTCGACTCACCGATTTCTCTTTCCAAGCCGACGTCCACTGCACCCCAACGCACATCTGTCAAAGAACGCTTACAGCGCCTGGTCTTTCCAAACGGTCACCCATCTAAGTTCTGACCAGGCTTACGTTGCTTAACTTCGGTGATCGAACGAGAACCGGTGTATTCAACGTGATATGCCGTAAGCATTGATATACTATTATTCCCAACCTCTGTTTAGATGATTACTCACACAGAAGACGGAAAGTGCGACACAGAGATCTGAAGGCGAATTGGCATGGCGAAGGAAGCATTTCAGAAGTTGAGTAAGGTATTAAGAAACAGGAAAATTTTGCTAGAAACTAGGAAGAGAGTACTGGATTACTACGTGATGTCCATCCTTCAACATGGCAGTGAATGCTGGACAATACCATCAAAGACGAAGGAAAAACTTGAAGCAACTGAAATGTGGTTCGACAGAAGGATGCTGCGAATATAATGGATCGAGCATGTGAGCAATGATGAGGTTTTAGAAATGATGGAAACAAAAAGGAAATTAATACTGATCATCAGGAAGAGACAGCTGAAGTTCCGAGGACACGCAATGAGGAAGGAGGGCTTAGAGAATCTGATACTAACAGGCAAGATAGAGGGAAAAAGAGACAGGAGAAAGCAACGGATAACATATTTGAAGGACCTAATCAGGTGGATGATGGAACGAGGATTGCATGGTGTGCTAGGAGAAGGCGTGCTCAGAGCCACCAGGGATAGGGAAAAGTGGAAAACCATGATCGCCTCCGTTCTAAAGGGACAGGGCACACAGAAGAAGAACCTTTTAGGGTTACAAAAAATTCTGAAACCAAAGAGAGACGAAGCATCTTTTCATTAAAAAAAAAAAAGAAAAAAGAAAAAAGAAAAAAAGAGCCACTAAATATGTATATTCGGTCAAAATTGGGAGATGAAAAGAAATTTTAAAAATATTTTAATATTTTCACTTCTTCATCTTCAGATCAAAAAGAAATTAGAGAATTCTGTAGAAAAAAAAATTCAATACGTTTACCTCTAAAACGTTTTATTTCTATTTCTTGGAGTAGATAGACTAAACTATCACCCGGTTCACACTCCACCCACGTCTATTGAACAGGTGAAGAGGCTCATCCCTTGTTTCCTGTTTAGGATGCGGTTTCCGGTTTTCTCTTTTTCAATCTTTTTACTCTTACGTAGCCCCCTGCGCATCAGTGGCATTATCGCCTTGCTTGGGGTGATATGATTAAAACAAAAAAACCTCTCTTCAGGTCAATATTTTTATTTTTCACTGCCTCTAAAGCATGCATCTTTTTATAACTTACCTGTCACGATAAAATACTTGGCTTGAATTCGACACCATAAGAAATAAAAGGAATGCTAGCTATTCAGAGCGCATAGAGGCCATTTAATGAACCTTCGTTTAATGACAGTATTTATGTTAAGCCCAAGTCAAAAATCATTCTACCAAATAATTGCAGATTATGATAAAAACAGAATACAGTGATGCAGTTCTATTTTGTACAAAGAATATTATTAGCTAGTAACCAATGACCGAAGCAGAGTCTATTATTAGTAAGTACTAATAATGACAGACATGTATATTTGATGACTCAATGCTTCTTCTTTGAATTGCAAAGACGTATCAAGCTAAATTTGTAACAAAACAAAATATAAGAGAAACAGAAGCAAAAGAAACAAAAGCAAAACAAAAGAAACTACAAAAAACTTCAAAAAGAAAATAAAAAACCTGCAAAACAAAAAACTTAAAAAAAGAAAAAGAAACAAAATACAAAAACAAAAATCTGAAAAAACAAAATGCAAAAAAAAGCAAAATGTTAAAAAACAAAATGTAAAAAACAAAAATCAGCAAAAACTGAAAAAAAAGGCATAAAACTAAAAAACAAAACAACTACAAAAACAAAATGAAAAAATCAGGATTAACATAATGCTATTAATTTCTTGCAATTAAAGCCGGAATTAAAACATTAAATGTATTTAAAATGTGGTAATACTTTAAGAAATAAAATATTATAAATGTCCACAATCATTGATTAAATTTTAATGTATTTAGTACTTAAAAAGTTCAGATAAGCGACATTTAATTCATTTGGCTTGCAAAATCGATCCAAGTGGACATTTGTAGCTTTTGTGCCCGCTTAATGATATTCGGTTATGGAACGGTATTAATGTTATTATTGTCATGGCAAAGGAAGCATTCCAGAAGTTGAGTAAAGTATTAAGAAACAGGACATTTTCGCTAGAAACTAGGAAGAGAGTACTGGATTGCTACGTGCAGTCCGTCGTTCAATATGGCAGTGAATGCTGGACATTACCATCAAAGATGAAGGAAAAACTTGAAGCAACTGAAATGTGGTTCTACAGAAGGATGCTGCGAATCTCATGGATCGAGCATGGTAGCAATGATGGAAATACTGAGCATCAGGAAGAAACAGCTGAAGTTCCTGGGACACGCAATAAGGAAGGAGGGCTTGGAGAATCTGATACTAACAGGCAAGATAGAGGGAAAGCGAGACAGGGGAAAGCGACGGATAACATATTTGAAGGACCTAATCAGGTGGATGACGGAACGAGGATTGCATGGTGTGCTAGAAGAAGGAGTGCTCACAGCCACCACAGATAGGGAAACGTGAAAAACCATGATCGCCTACGTCCTGAAGGGACAGGGCACATAGAAGAAGTACATAAGCCAGATATTAAAAGAAACTTTCGGTGTTAATAAAGCGTCAAGTCTACCACAGCATCGAACTATAATATAATATTATGTGTGTACATATTTATTTAAACCTCTTACTAATATTTATATTTTTACTAGCAGTATAGCCCGGCGTTGCTCGGGTGTAATGAAAGCATTAAAACTAATCCATGGTCTTGGAGCTCAGACTCTTTAGACGTTGGCACGAAAGACTAAAAAGCAATAGTTGTTTCCAGTTAAAGCGAAACCGTAGACTGAAAAAAAAAAAAAAAATGAATGGATGTAAGTCAAATTTTGATTTCCTGGTATCGAATTCAAATAAGTTTTTTTCGTCGTAAACTGAATTTTGAAGGCTAAATAAGTTCTCTGAGTAAATGATATCATGGCTGAGACTAAGAACTACAATTATACCTACTTATAGCCGAAGCCGAAGCAAAATCTAAAATAAAAGGGCTGAAAAAAATAGACATGCAGGCAGATAAACAGACACACACACAAACATGCCTTATATATATATATATATATATATTATCGATTTTCTGCACTATTGTAAGAACTGCAACCTTGAAACTTCTGAATATCGTTTCTTATGTCTTTGTCTATGAGTGTATGAAATTTGATTAAAATTGGATCATTTTTTTTTTTGTAAAATCAGCCAAGCCTTACAATGGTGGACAAATATGTAGAAGAAAAAAAATTAGAAATTATGCTATTCCCAAATAAAGACGAATTGTTAAATGAAAAAAAAAAAAACGGAAATTATGACTAAATGCATCCACACTAAGAAATACCTCTTAGATTCATACAATCCGTTTGATTTTAAAAATTGCGCGTTCACAAATTCCCTGACACGTGAACGTTCAAATAAAACACTGTTACAAGAGTGTTCTTTAAAAAAAAAACAAAAAACGATAAACAGTAAAATCAGTTTTTAAAAATCACCTGAAGATAACACTCGTGGTAGAAACCTGGGTAGCGAAATAACTCGTTTTAAAAATTGAAAATATTCAAAAGTATCGAACACTTTTTAAAACAAATGTGTCTAACCCTATTATGACTAAAAACTAAGTAATAATCAATCAAAAAATCAATCAATTAATATATATATATATATATATATATATATATATATATATATATATTGTCATTCGCAGACAGATCTGTTTCGCTGTATTACAGCTCATCAGTACGGTTAGACTCCGATTGCTTTTTAACCCAGGATTGAAACCCGATCGAATTGGCGTCAGTCGGCGATTCTACCTCTGGCCCATGGGCATTCGGTAGAAGAAGGCAGACATTTTAGCATGTATATTATCACTATTCACGCCCAATAGCCAGAGTGCTCTCATTCATTATTGAATGAGCGATGCGTACATGCCGGAGTAGCTACTGTTTTTCAAAGTCTACCATTCTTCCAGAGTGCTCAATGTAAAATAATATTTTTTTCTCTCCCTCACGAATTTCCTATCCTATTCTGTTTTGGGTTTCGGTTTGAATCTAACTAAATTATATATTTAATAAATAAAAATATTCGTACACCTGATTTATAATTTATAATGACCTTAACTGAAGGAACGCTAATAATATCTTAATTCAAATCGAAAAACGGTCAGTTCATATTATGCACTTAATCATTGCATTATGCATGAAACTCCGAGTCGTGTTTAAATATACAGATTATTAAAGATTATCTATATTTTACGAAGCTTTCCGGAAACTTACAAAATTGATATTAACCGACATATTTATTTAAATTTGTTTCAACACACACACGCATATATATATATATATATATATATACTATTTCCTGTCAGTGGAATAGGATATTTTTAGCACCAGATGTTGTCTGCTGAGAAGCTCTCCTATGGAAAGAACAATGAAAATAAAAATCAATCCGTCCCTGATGGTCACATCTTTGATAGTAAACTAAAGTTATTGGTAGGTGTGGTGAATGATTTTATTTGTATTTTTTTTTATCGAGGCACGCTTTCCACCTTATTTGAGAGAGAGAGAGAGAGAGAGAGAGAAGAAAGAAAACTCAAAATATGCAGAATTGTAAAAAGATCAGTATTATGAAAATCTTAGCTTGCCAGTCTATAGGCCCAACACCCACCCAGAAATTCTAAAATTCCTTTTCATTGAGAACCGCCACGTCATGGGATTTTTAATACAATAAAACCTACATTTAAGGTTATAATTTTTGAATAAGCCGATATTCCTGATTCTAAACTTATTTAGAAATGGAACTTTGTGTGTGTGTGTATCTGTTACCTATAGACTCCGAAACGGTTGAAAAGATTTTCTTGGAAATTTACACAGTTGTACTATAAGCGTTTGCGAGTGTTCTTAGCTAGGTTTTGTGTCGAGGTACCCCCGATAAATATCGAAAATCGATAATCGAAAAAATCGGGTTATAGAAGGAATGGTCCGATTTTAATCAAATTTGATACACTCATAGACAAAGACATAAGAAACGATATTCAGAAGTTTCAAGGTTGCAGTTCTTACAATAGTACAGAAAATCGATAATATATATAAGGCAAGATGTTTGTGTGTGTCTCTGTTTATCTACCTGTATGTCCTTTATACAAATCCACAATTTTTATCCGCTTCTCACCAAACTTCACACAAATATTCTTTAGGCTGTTTATGTGAAAGTGGGGTTGGGAGCTGATTCTGATTCTGTCGATCGGTCGTATTGTAGTCTTAGATATATGGGTTAGGAGGGGTGGCTTAGTTTAAGACAGATTCCTTTATTTATTTTATCTGGATTTTCGTGGAAGTGGCGTCGCTGTTTATGAGAGCGATGTAAATTTATGTGGTATAGGGAATTTTAGAATTTAGTTCCCAACCCCACATCCACTTAAACATCATATCACCACAAATAAACCGTTTTCACCATTTAATTTCCATTTCAACTTTGTCACCCGATGAGAAGCACGTAAAGTAGCTTCGAAACGCGAAAATTATTGTGTAGTGATACTATGAATTTATAAACCATTGTAACAACTATTACAATATAATGCTCTACATTGTATTGAGCACTCTTTATAAAAATAAATGCATGAACAGCAGGTAAAAACCTACGAGTTTCACAACTTTGTTACAATATATATATATATGAGCTTAAGTCACTTATGCCTCCTCAACAGGTGTTTACCCGTGCAACCAGACTGGCAACTGGGTCCCACCCATTCACAGTCAGGTTAGCCAAATGCAGACGACAATTCTACTCCTGCAGCTTCCTCTCTCGCACTTCCCGCCTGTGGAACTCACTCCCGTATTCTTGCTTTCCTGACGGTTACAACCTCCAGAAATTTAAATGCAAAGTCAATACTCATCTACTAACCACTGGCCTCTAGCTCTCTCCCCTCCCCTGTATAACCTTCCCTTTCTCTCCACCGATGAATCTGTCATCGCACCTGCTTTCTCAGCTTTCTATTGTTCCTTTCTAACTAGCTTGTACTCCTCACTCTTTTCTAATTAATCTTTTTACATTTATGTAACCCCCTGCACATCAGTGGCGTTTCTGCCTTGCTCGGGGTGAAATGATTAAATATATATATATATATATATATATATATATATATATATATATATGATGCCAAGGATTAATGTAGAGAAGTTTGTAACTTAACTGAGCAGATTCATAGCGACTTCCGAGTATCGTAAAGGCACCGTTATGATGTTTTCACTCGAAAATTCGAAGTCGGCATGACTGGGGTATATAATTCTTATTCCATGTGCAATGCCACTTCCGGACACCATGTAGTTTTCTCCCTTTAACTCAACTCTCTAAATTATTTGTTCAACACAGATCGAAATAAAGGGTTCGGTTCAAAATGCCGAGCACCTGAAGACGGCCGGAGAGTACAATGACCGAAACGTCGTAAACATGACAATAAAGATAGAGACAACAGCGTAATTACTATCTTATCCCGAAAATACAGCCAAATATAAAATTAACCGATAGTTATTTTTTTAATATAAATATGATTTGTTGGTAATTTTTATATAAAAATATACTGCTGGTATTTTTACGATAAAAATGCATTTTTATACTTTCATAGTGTTTTTTTGTTTTAGTGGGGTCAAAATTTGCTTATAGAAGAGGCTTTAACAGGTACTCCCACCTCGGGTCAGGGTGAACCCGGGAATAACAGCAAGTAAGACATGGTTCCACGCTCCTCAAAGCCTCCAATTTCCTAATCGGAAGCCTTATTTTAGGCTGTAGTTTATCATCCTACCCAGGATTTCTGCCTGTCTATAGGCACAACATCCAGCCAAAAATTCTTAAGATACCCATTTCATTGAGGACCACCATATCATGGAATTATTTCGAACAATATAACACACATCATAACTATATATATATATATATATATATATATATATATATATATACACACACATATATATGTATGTACACACGCACACACACATATGTATGTACACACACATGTATGTACACACACATATATATACAGACAAACACACATATATGTATGTACACACACACATATATATACAGACAAACACATATATATGTATGTACACACACACACACACACATATATATACAGACAAACATACATATATATATGTACACACACACACACATATATATATACAGACAAACACACATATATATATGTATGTACACACACACACATATATATACAGACAAACACACATACACACATATATATACAGACAAACACACATATATATATGTATGTACACACACACACACACATATACAGACAAACACACATATATATATGTATGTATGTACACACACACACACACACATATACAGACAAACACATATATATATATGTATGTACACACACACACACACACACACACACACATATATATATATATATCCGGTGTTGGTGTATGTTGTAATGTTTTGTAATTTCCTCACTTCATACCTGACGATACTTAACGGTTGAAACCCGTGTTTATTCCTTTCTTACTGTATATATGTATATATTATCCTGCGTCAGTGGCACGTCTCAGATTTTTATGCCCTAACATTAGGTGCATATTACAAAATTTGTAATATGCACTCGATGATTGCGAAGTGTATGAAACTCGGAGTCGTTCCACCGATGTAAGGTAATACGTATATTTATTAATATATAATATTTTTATACTACATTGTGTACTGTTTTATTAATATTGGAATAATATTTTATACTTGTGTGTATACTCATCTAAATAAATAAATATATATATATATATATATATATATATATATATATATATAAATTCACACGCGCATATATAACTGGATATACAAGTCTGATGACATTCTATCTGACTTCCACTTTACCTACTTTTAAATTGAATATTAATAAAAAAATTAATCTTTGATGTTCATTTTTAGCTGTGATGAGACTTAATAACTATTCAATTTTAATATGGAAAAAATTATTTTATTTAACAAAGAATCTATGAAGGTCGATGGGAAACACATTCTCATGTTCTTCTTCTTCTATGTGCCCTGTCCCTTCAGGACGTAGGCGATCATGGCTCTCCACGTCTCCCTATCCCTTGTGGCTCTTAGCATGTTTGCTCCTGTTGCTCCTGGCAACCCCCGTTCAGTCATCCACCTGATCAGGCCCTGCAAATATGTTATCCGCTGCCTTCCTCTGTCTCTCCTTCCTTCTATCTGACCAGTCAGTATCAGGTTCTCCAGGCCCTCCTTCCTCACTGCATGTCCCAGGAACTTCAGTTGTCTCTTCCTGATGCTCAGCATCAATTTCCTTTTTGTTGCCATTCTTTCCAAGACCTCGTCGTTGCTTGCATGCTAAGTTCACGATATCCGCAGCATCCTTCTGTAGAACCACATTTCGGCCGCTTCTAGTTTTGTCCTCATTTTCGATGATATTGTCCAGCGTTCACTGCCGTATTGAAGAACTGACATCACGTAGCAGTCTAGCACTCTTTTCTTTGTTTCTATTGAGATTTTCCTGTGTGTTAGTATTTTGCTCATCTTCTGGAACGCGTCCTTTGCCATGCCAATTCGCCTTCGGATGTCCGTGTCGCACTTTCCATCTCCTGTTAGAACACTTCCTAGGTACTTAAATTTTTGTACTTGCTTGATTCTGTTATCCCCTACCTGTATTTGGCATTTTGGGTTGTATCTTTTGCTGATGACCATGCACTCAGTTTTCTTAAAGTTTATTTGTAGTCCCTTCTTGTCACTCTCCACTGCTACTGTCTGTATGAGGTCTTGTAGTTTCCTTTCCGTGTCCGCAATCAGCAGTGTATCGTCCGCATACCTTATGTTGTTCAGGTTGTGGCCTCCAATAACAAATTCTGGCGTGTCATCTAGGGTCCTCAAAATATTCTCGCTGTATAGGTTGAACAAATCCGGTGAAAAGACACATCCTTGTCTTACGCCTTTTTCTATCTTTGTGTATCTACTGAGGTCGTTACCTGTCCGTATGCAGGCCGTTTGCTGCCAGTAGAGATTCTTGATTATTCTTATGTCTTTGCCGAAAATGTCGAGGTTGCCTAGCATCTCCATCAATTCTTTGTGTCGTATTTTGTCGAATGCGTAGTCAATGAAGCATAGGTACAAGTCTTTCTTCATTTGCTGTGATAGAGATATTATAAAATGTGTATTCTGTGAGACTTAGCAATATTTTGATTAATACATCTTAATTAAAAAATGTTATATTTAATTTATAGTAATAATATTTTCAAGTATATATTCAGTCAGTTAAGTGCCATACGTGATACACGCTCTTTGCCATTGCTTTCTGCGGTAGACTGATTGCCATCCAAGGCTATAGAACCCAAACTGTCCTGCTATTTAACCCATAACTGGAAGGAAGAGACGGATTAATACCTTTCCCAAGGGTATTTGCGCGTAAGTGAATACAATGGATTCAACTGGAATTCGAACTCGGCTCCCCGGTTTCTCGTTCCGAGCCGATATGCACTGTACCACAACACACATCCTAATCAGTCAGTTAAGTGCCATACGTGAAACACGCTTGGGCGATCATGCCTCGAAAGAGACATGACTGACTGGGCAGAAGATTATCCCGCAGTAGGTTGCCATTGCTTTCTGCGGTAGACTGGTTGCCATCCAAGGCTATAGAACCCAATCTGTCCTGTTATTTAACCCATAACTGGAAGGAAGAGACGGATTAATACCTTTCCCAAGGGTATTTGCGTGTAAGTGAATGCAATGAATTCAACTGGAATTCGAACTCGGCTCTCCGATTTCTTGTTCCGAGCTTATATCCACTGGACCACCACGCACAAGTATATATATATATATATATATATATATATATATATATATATATATAAACACGTAGCACACTTGGTATACTATCCAGGTAAATTCCGATAGAGACGAACTCAAAAGAACTCATTGTTAAATCCATTTATTAAATTTAACAGAGTAATATAATTTAGGAAAGATTTTAGATTTTTATTACAATGGGTAATACATATTTTACCGTATATTGCAGCTCGTCAGACCCAAATGGTACAACAGTTGATCTTCAAAATTTTGAGGATTAGCTGTTGTACCATTTGGGACTGACGAGCTGCAATATGCAGTAAAATATGTATTACCAATCGTAATAAGTCCAATATATATATATATATATATATATATATATATATAATATTAACTATAGCAACAACAATACGAATAGTAAGAGAACTAACTCTACCAAAACTAGTATTAATCAAGCCACGGAAATTTCCCTGACGAGCCGTTAGGCGAAACCGTGGTCGGTAGTTGGCTCTTGCTTAGATTTTCTGTCTGTCTGTCTGTCTCTCTCTCTATATATATATATACACTCCTGTCTCGTTCAGAGGAGGGGATAGCTTGTAGAGAAACAGCTAATAATCCTCTCAAATCATTTGCCAAAAACCGAAACGCCTAACCACGGTTAGGCGAAACCGTGGTCGGTTGTTGGCTCTTGCTTAGATTTTGTCTCTCTCTCTCTCTCTCTATATATATATATATAGATATATACTCCTGTCTCGTTCAGAGGGGGGATAACTTGTGGAGAAACAGCTAATAATCCTCTCAAATCATTTGCCGTTATTTTTTACAACAGGGTTACACTCGTATTTTAATAATCTCTTAAATCTTATTTCATTTTCAAATTAAATATAACATACGTCGGGCTAGATGAACAGGGATAAAACAGTAGGAACAGACTGAATTGTACTCGAGAAGTTGTTAGCGTGAGACAATATTTTATATAATTTCACCCCATGAAAGGCAATAAAGGCACTAAGATGCATATAAGTTATTGAGTGTGAGAAAATATGAGAAAAAAAATTAAGAAGAAAGGTGAATTTCTAAGCGAATCTTAGATGTGGTACAAAGCCGAGGGTATGAGACTCCCGGTGAGGCTCGAACTCACTACTCAATTGTAATGATTCTAGAGAGACAAACTTGCTAACCATAACACCACATCGAGCTGCCCTCACAATATATATATATATATATATATATATATATATAACACGCTAAAATTTCCCTTCTCTGACTCCATGTGCCAACCTATGGCTTAGAGACTAGCGACCTCTACTGACAGCAAACCCGTTCAGAGGTAAGTGGATGTATAGCCAGATTGATGAGCTGTGATATAGTGAAACAGGCTTGTATATGGATACGAATATATATATATGTAATCATATAATTATGAATTCAAGATACATTGCGACACGGAAATTTCTATGTTTCGAGATTTCTATCTCGTCATCAGGAAATGTTGGATGTTGATTGTGAAATTCATAATTATATGATTACATTATGCTCTACAATATTTATGGTATTGAACACTTTTTATGAAAAAGTAAATGCTAGAGTACTCTCAATCGTAAAACCTTGGATTCTCGTCACCTGGATTTATATATATATATATATATATATATATATATAGAGAGAGAGAGAGAGAGAGAGAGAACTAAATAAATACGTACTGAGAAAAAAAAGTAAATTTACTGAAAAGCCCCCTTAAGTTTGAATATAATATAATAAGTTCTTTCCTTTCTTCATCCTTTCCTGTTTTCTATAAGAAGAGGTCAAAATATGGAGAAAGCAGAAAGAACATTTTTGGTAATAGAATAGATATATCAAAGAAAATACGATATAGGGAGAAGCAATAAAAATTAAAATTAAAAGGGGACATAAAATTAGGTCAACAGTAGGTTGACACTGACCGTTATGGAGACAAAAAAAAAAAAGAAAGAAAAAAGAAAGAAGGAAAAACTAAGTACTGGCCAAATTTAAAAGTGAATCTTTATTCTGATTAGTTAAAAGGAACACACACATAAATTTTATATCTTCCCACTTGCATAAATAGCAAACCGATGATTTTTTTTTGTATTTAAATGTAAATCATTTTCACAACTCACATCCAACATTGTAATGAGCGCTTTTTATAAAAAAAAGTAAATGCCAGGGAACTCAGAAACGTAAAACTTTGGGTCCTCTTGACCTGGATTTATATATTTATAAAAAAGAGAGAGAACGATAAAAAGAACAAATATATATATATATATATATATATATATATATATACTTAGTTTTTGGACATAATAGGATTGCACCAGTACCCATTTGCATTAAAAAGTGTTTTATACAATTATATTGTAAAACTTTTGAATATTTTCTATTTTTAAACGAGTTATTTCGCTACCTTGGTTTCCACCATGAGTGGTGTCTTAAAAAGTAAAAGATAAAATCAGTTATTAAAAATCGTCTGAAGACACCACTCATCGTAGAAACCTGGGTAGCGAAATAACTCGTTTAAAATGGAATATATATATATGAATTTACTCGAGCCACAAGATTAGCAACTAGGTACCACCCTTTTACTGTGAAATCAATAAAATGTAAACGCAAATTCTTCTCCCACAGCTTTTTTTCTCGCGCTTCCCGCCTGTGGAATTCCCTTCCGTTTACTTGCTTCCTTCACAACTACAATCTCCAAGAATTTAAATGTAAAGTCAATAGTCATCTCTTATCTCATTAACCTGCATCCTCTCTCTCATGCTCCTTTCTCCGTCCACTCCACTCTCATCAGTATTCTCATCCTTCTCTCATCCACTTCCTGACACCTTCTATAACCTGTCACCCTTTTCCATAACTTTCCTCCTATGTAACCCCCTGCAAAACAGTAGCAGTAAAATTCCTTGCTTGGGGCGATATATATAATGTATTAAGAATGAGATCTGAGGTATACTTGTCATAATATTGTGATGAGATTGCCAAATAGGTTTATTCCATTTAGTCAACTGATTTATGAAAGTCGTTATCTATTTCATGGTATGGCTGGCCACACGTACCCGACTATACCTGTCTCCCAGGGCGGATAGCTAATCACCACTGCAGACACTGGCTCAAGCAAACTTGTGTCTGTTCAATACCCACAGAGCCCATCTGTGGTTTATACAGCAACTATGCTGAACGAACCTTAGTTACAGCTTCGGAGAGAGAAAGCGTTATAAATTTAAAATTCTTCACTTACCCACTTCCTGACACCCTCCATAACCTGTCACTCTTTCTTATAACTTTCCTCATATGTAACCCCCCGCAAAACAGTGGCAGTAAAATGCCTTGCTTGGGGCGATATGATTATAAAAAAAAAAAAAGAACGTGAATTAAGAAGACAGTATTTTTAATGATCAAAGTTGACTGGAAAGCATGAAACAAACAGCCCTTGAAACGACTCTAAGAAAGAAAGAGCGTATGATTTTTTTTTTGTCTATACACAAAACTGAATTTATGAATTCCAGCCATTTTGGTCGCGTTCATTTGCACACTAATACTTTAGAAAAAGGCATGAATACATTGTTTTTCCGTCTAAATTGAATATCAGTGCAGACTGCATTCTCTAGCCTTAGTTGGTAGGTGAAGTACTATTCATAATTCAAAACTGTAGAGAAAGCAATGGGGTAAAGACTGCCTAGTCTTTTAGACATCATGGAAATTTATAGATAAACAGAAATGTAGAGAGCCATGACCGCCTAAATCCTGACGAGAAATAAAATTAAAAAATAAAGACAAAATAAGAAAAAACAGTAAGCTTTTTATTGGACAGGCAGTTGACGGATTAAACTTGTTCCATTGGGCATTAATCATGATTTAAGTATTTGCTGAAGGCGATTATATAAACGGATTTGTATATTTAAAAGTCTGAGTCATTTGTTAGCTCTATTTATATGAAGTTGTTTACTTTTCTTGCATGAGTTCAAACCTGGGTACAGTGCCTCCCAAACTCAACAGAGCATGGATAGAGGGGTCCCCAAGGAATCGGACATTACGAATGCGGTTCCATAAATTCCATACTGGTGATGAGAGCTTTGAACATGAAGAAGGTAGAAGACGGTCATGCAGTCATGACAGCGAACGACTTCAAGCAGTTCTTGAGCAAAATTCACGTCAAAGTCTCAGAGAAAGTTTTGGGGTTAACTATTTGCCCATAGCTGGGACCCTAAAAGGTGCTACCATTCTGGGTCAGAGTGGATCTGGGAACAATAGCAATTAAGAGGTGGTTCCATGCTCCTCCCAACCTACCAATCAGAGGCCTTGCTGCCAGATGCAGTTTACCGTCACACCCAGGACCCCTTTGCATTGATCCCAGATTGACACCCAAACACTGCAATGTACGTATTGAGCTTCAGGAGCGAATTACAAAAAATACATATGCAGTTTCCAAATTTCAGGCGAAATGAATTGCAACATGATGTTTGTCTACTTCCAAACGGTGCCCAACTGACCCTACCATAGTGTGCAGTCGACTAAATAAAAAACAACGCGTATGCGTGAAACTAAGAAAACAACGACAATTTGTCCATCGAATCCTGTATATGTTTTAAACATACAAGCGCATATATATAATTTTTTTTTACTGTCATAGTGTTTTGACCCCAGTTTTGGGGTTAACTATTTGCCCATAGCTGGGACCCTAACAGGTGCTACCACTCTGGGTCAGAGTGGATCTGGGAACAATAGCAATTAAGAATTGGTTTCGTGCTCCTCACAACCTCCCAATCAGAGGCCTTGCTGCCGGATGCAGTTTACCGTCATACCCAGGACCTATTTGACAAATGTCATGTTTGAGGAAGTTCTAATAAATACTAATCGACACAAATAACTGGAGGTTTCAATCCCTAGACATTTATTTAGTATTTATTCTGCTCCCCCACTGAAGATAGTTGTGACACAAAGACGGTTTTTATCTGGGGAACCCAAGCGCGGACGCTCGGGCCATTGGTCAAAGATTACCCAGCCCCCTACTGACGCGGTAACTGGGTACAAAGCTTGTCTTAGCATGTCTCAACATGTCTAAGCGTGTCTTTTTTTTCTTTTTTGATCGTACAGACTCTCCAGGTGGCAGGTCAGTATTTCAATCCCTAGAAATGACTGCAAAACATTTTACGCACAAATACCCTTGGGAAAGGTATTAATCCGTTTCTTCTCTCCAGTTATGGGTTAAATAATAAGACAGATTGGGTTCTATAGCTTTGGCTGGCAACCAGTCTACCGTAGAAAGCAATGGTAACCTACTGCGGAATAATCTTCTGTCCAGTGAATCATGTCTTTTTCGAGATATGATCGCCCAAAGCGTGTATGACGTATGGCTGACTCACTGACTATTAATTTGGCTTAAATATATAGTTTTATTTATTTATTTATTTATTCATTTGCACTGCCCTTTATTGCAAACTTTGTCAGTTCTGTTTGTTGGGCAATTCACTTACTTATTTTGCATTTGACGTTAAGATTTTTAAGTAGTACCCAAATCCGATGTTAAACGGTAAAACGAAGAGAACACCTACAGGGAGGAATAAAAAAAATGGCAACCTTCTAAGTTCATTAGTGCCTATCTTTAAAAAAATAAAAAATAAAAATTAAATTTTTTTTTTTATCCAGGCTTGAAACTGTAACCCTTAGTACCACAACTATCTTATCAACATTGCAGATTTCATATCGCCAAGGTTTTTAGCAGCTGCAGAAGCAAATGAGAAAATAAAAACTATAAAAAAGAAACAAAACAAAAAAAAACTAGATTTGAAAACAAATCGGTTAAACAGTAAAAAAACGGGTCATTCAAAAAGTAGAACAAGGAGTATCTATATTTATCTACCTAGTAATTAAGCCCTTCATCTCATTTTGATGAGAAAGGGGGATAGACTGAAGGGGAAGTTATTTTTGCTCAGAGCTTTTGAATATTGTTTAATGTGATTAAAAAACAAAAAAAAAAAACTCAAAAAAAACAAAAACGAAACTATGAATCAGACAATGACAAAATAATTTAGCCTTCAAAAGAAAATGTCTGCTTTTCTATTCTTTATTTTTAATTTTTTTTTATTTTACTAAGAATACTAGAGTGTTCTCATCTGGAATTATATAAATGATTTAATGACTTCCAAAATGTTATATTAACGGAAAAATACAAATTCCATCAACTTTCTTTCCAATGGCAAACAAAACACCTAAATTATGACATCATATTTTTATTAGGAGCTTTGATTATTAATCTTTATATTTCTCTTGCTATTTATGTGTAACTCATCTTAATTTTATATATATATATATATATATATATATATATATATATATATATATATATAAACTTATTTATAAATGGAACTTCCCACCTGAATCTATTTTGCACATATACAAATCTACCATCCGCCCGTGTATTGAATATTGCTGCCATATCTGGTCGGGTGCCCCTGCTTCTCTCCTTGGGCTTCTTGACAAAATACAAAGGAGGATCTCTAACGTGGTTGATACTGACTTGGCAGACTGGCTGCAACCACTCTCTCACCGGCGTGATGTGGCTTCCCTGTGCCTCTTCTACAAGTACTTTCATGGCTTCTGCTCCGATGAGCTTAGATCACTGGTGTCGCCTAAGTACGAATTTACACGAGATACTAGATTAGCAACTAGGTCCCATCCTTTTACAGTTAAACAAATAAGATGTAACCGTAAATTCTACTCCAACAGCTTCTTTTCTCGCGCTTCCCGCCTGTGGAATTCCCTTCCACAAGTCTGCTTTCCCGACAGCTACAATCTCTAGGTGTTTAAAAGTAGGGTCAATAGACACCTCCTATCACACTAACTCCCAACTATTCTCAGAACACTCTTATCTACCCAACCCTCATTCTCGGTATCCTTACCCGCCTATCACCCACTCTCTGACATTTCCTATATTTAATCATCCTTTCTCCACTCTATGTAGCCCCCCTGCGCAGTAGTGGCAGTGACATGCCTTGCTCGGGGTGAAATGCTTATATATAAAAAAAGAAAAAATATATTTGTGTGTGTGTGTGTGCATCCGTTACCTATAGACTCCGAAACGGCTGAACCGATTTTCTTGAAATTTTACACAGTTGTACTATAAGCGTCTGCGAGTGTTCTTGGCTAGGTTTTGTGTCGAGGTACCCCTGATAAATATCGAAAATCGATAATCGAAAAAATCCGGTTATAGAAGGAATGGTCCGATTTTAATCAAATTTGATACACTCATAGACAAAGACATAAGAAACGATACTCAGAAGTTTCAAGGTTGCAGTTCTTACACTAGTGCAGAAAATCGATAATATCTATCTATCTATCTATGTATATATATATATATATATATATATATATATATATAAAGGCGAGATGTTTGTGTGTGTTGTCTGCTGATCTGCCTGTATATCTGTATTTTTTTCAGCCTTTTTATTTTAGTTTTTGCTTCGAGTTTGGCTCTAAGTAGGCATAATTGTAGTTCTTAGTCTCAGCCATGATACCATTTACTCAGAGGACTTATTTAGCCTTCAAAATTCAGTTTATAACGAAAAAAACTTATTTGATATCGATACTAGGAAATCAAAATTTGACTTACAACCATTCATTTTTCTTTCAGTCTACGGTTTCATTTTTACTGGAAACAACTATTGCTTTTTAGTCTTTAGTGCCAACGTCTAAAGAGTCTGAGCTCCAGGACCATGGATCAGTTTTAACGCTTTCATTACACCCGAGCAACGCCGGGCTATACTGCTAGTATATATATATATATATATATATAGCTGTCGGGAAAGCAGACTTGTGGAAGTATATATATATATATATATATATATATACAATATGCGATTGGTAAATTGTCGCAATTATTTTATTATTTAAAATATTCTTTAGTCTGAGCTCTAGGACCATGGATTAGTTTTAAAGATTTCATTACACCCGTGCAACGCCGGGCTATACTGCTAGCTGATTATATATATATATATATATATATATATATATATATACTATTTAATTAGCATAAGCTGAGCATCTAATCAAATAAGAATATTCATTAAAGTAGTAAAAAATGGAGTTAAAACAGTAATAGTTGCGTCTTTCTTCTCCTCCCGCAATAATTATGAATGAAGTCCTTTTAATTTCACCTTGGATGTGCATTGTCCTGCAGCGGATATCGACTCGGAACGACAAATAAGGGAGCCGAGTTCGAATTCCAGCTGAATCCCTTGCATTCACTTACGCACAAATAACCCCTGGGAAAGGCAATAATCCGTCTCTTTCCTCCAGTTATGGGTTAAATAATCGGACAGATTGCGTTCTATAACCTTGGTTGGCAACCAGTCTACTGCAGAAAACAGTAACATCCTCCTGCGGGATAACTTCTGCCAAGTCAGTCATGTCTCTTTCGAGACATGATCGCCCAAAGCGTGTATCGCGTATGGTACTTAACTGACTTGATTTCATCTTCCTGCATTTTAATATTTTTTAATTTTAAATTTCCATATTCTCATTTTACTTTTAAAAATTGGAATTTTTTTTTTATCTCCATGTCGTCTATTCAAATTTTACACTTGTTATTACAAAGCATGAACCTAACGTTATGAGATTTAACTCACATGAACATCGAGAGAACTTAAATTCAAATCTATTAAACTGTCAGTTCGTAATATGCACCTGATGATTGCATAAGGCATGAAACACCGAATCGTGCCATTGATGTAGGACAAAATATATTTATGTAAGTGGAAATTGACAGCGGCAACCACTGTCACCCTTCTGTCAGACTGAATGAGGTTATTGACTGATTCGATAACCTCACGAGACCTCACTTCTGTAGGCCTCCCAGGCCTGTCTTCGTCCTCCAAACCGCTCCGTTCTTCTTTAAACAATTTAGCCCTCTTGTAGACATTGTTTGGTTGAAACATGTAGCACCATACACAGTTGACATTTTCCTATGAATTTCAACTTGTTTGCACTCTTCAGCAACCAAAAACGCGAAAGCTGACCTCTGTTCAATCCTGGAGCATGCTTCTTGGTCGGCCATCTTTGTTAATCTCCAAAATTCTCAAAGTTTTTTTTTCACTGTGCAAAATAATTAAATCCCTTTTGAAAAAGAAGTAAAGGAAAAAAAAAATTTAAATAAAGTAAGCTTATATCTGTATTAGAAGTCTTTATACCGAAAAATTCACCTTATTTATTGAATGACATTCGTCGAAGTCCCTATACCGAAACATTCACCTTATTTATTGAATGACCCTCGTAATTCTAACAGCAAATTATGTTCCTGATGAAAATTAATAGGGACAAATAGGTTTTCCTACCATTCGGTTCACACGGTTGAAAAGAAGTTGAGATTTATCCCTTGTTTCCTGTTTTTAATGGCTTTCCTCTTCCTTTTAAATTAACAGCTCTATTATATAAATTATTACGGAGTCGCCAACTGGGTGCCCCGTGATTGGATGAAAAATAACCAATCACAGGTTACCTTTTTAGATATTCAACAAACTCCCCACGTGAGTGGTTTTTACAAACTCCCTTCCTCTTTTGCTTGTTGGGACCTTATTTACAAGGATACGTGAGGGGATTTGACACCAACTGAAGCACAGAAGTCATGGCTCTATTTCTTCAACCCAGCCATAACGACACAAGAAATATAAACTGTTAAAAGGACGCATCTTTCAGATAAGTTCAGCAAACCCGACTGTTTGCAAGAGACTATTCTTATTTTTCTCTCTCTTCCTGTAAATACAAGTTTATAACATCTTCGTCTGTGTTTGTGTTCCTTTCTTCTCGCCGGCGTCAAAATATTGTTACCAATTAAAATTGGGAAATTCCCAAGACTATATTTCCAACGTTTCTGAGATTTTAACTTTGATATTTTATTTGATAATTATTATTTGTTTATTTAATTTTCTCCTCAAGAGGAGTAGATAGGTTCACTTTTTGCCCCGTTCACACTCCTCCCCGTACTTTTGAACAGATATAGAGGTTTATCCCTTGTTTGCTGTTAAGAATAGGGGTTTCCAGTTCCATCTAAAGTTTTCTCATGCCCTTTCACTCCCATTTACCCCTTGCGTCTTAGCGAAATTATTGCCTTGCTTAGGGCGATCTTTTTAAAGAAATAAGGAAGAAGTAGAAACTGCAAAATAATAAAATTCTTCGTGAATCAGCTTAAGCGTCAATACCTGTGAAATTCTCATGAGTTCAACTAGTAATTGGAGACGGTTGTGCTTGCATGGAGTCACAACTTTGAGAGTACTGACCTCGTTCTTCGTTCAACTACTGATCGTGTTAGATTTTCTTCCCCCCTCCCACACCCCCACAGAAAGAGTAATTAAGGTCCACTCAGTTTGGTGGCAGGATAAACACAGCTTGAATGTCGGCGGCGAAGTGTCGCTTGGCAACCAATGAGAGCAAACTTGATTGCACTTACATGAACAGACACCTTTCTGTGGGATTACTAAGTTCGTTGTGGTGCAGTGGATATCGGCTCGGAACGAGAAATCGGGGAACCGAGTTCGAATTCAAGCTGAATTCATTGCATTCACTTACGCGCAAATACCATTGGGAAAGGTATTAATCGGTATCTTCCTTCCAGTTATGGGTTAAATAACAGGACAGATTGGGTTCTATAGCCCTGGCTGGCAACCAGTCTACCGCAGAAAGCAATGACAATCTACTGCGGGATAATCTTCTGCCCAGTCAGTCATGTCTCTTTCAAGACATGATCGCCCAAGCGTGTATCACGTATGGCACTTAACTGACTGACTGAATATAATAGAAACATGATTAAGGCTTCTACTGGGCATAAAGTGGGGGATCTGTTTTCTATTGTCATGAAGTAATAAACTGATCCCCCACTAATTACTACTTATTAATATAATAATATAATTCACCAGTCTACCGCAGAAAGCAATGGCAACCTACTGCGGGATAATCTTCTGCCCAGTCAGTCATGTCTCTTTCAAGACATGATCGCCCAAGCGTGTATCACGTATGGCACTTAACTGACTGACTGAATATAATAGAAACATGATTAAGGCTTCTACTGGGCATAAAGTGGGGGAACTGTTTTCTATTGTTACAGTAATAAACTGATCCCCCACTAATTACTACTTATTAATATAATAATATAATTCACCAGTCTACCGCATAGAAGCAATGGCAACTTGCGGATAATCTTCTGCCCAGTCAGTCATGTCTCTTTCAAGACATGATCGCCCAAGCGTGTATCACGTATGGCACTTAACTGACTGACTGAATATAATAGAAACATGATTAAGGCTTCTACTGGGCATAAAGTGGGGGATCTGTTTTCATCGCTGATAATAAACTGATACCCCACCAGTACTACTATTAATAATAATATAATTCCGCAGTCTACCGCGAAAGCAATGGCAACCTACTGCGGGATAATCTTCTGCCCAGTCAGTCATGTCTCTTTCGAGACATGATCTTCAATATATATCCATATGGCATAACAATGACTGAATATAATAGAAACATGATTAAGGCTTCCACGGGCATGCGTGGAGGTCTGTTTTCTAGTAATGTGAAGTAATAAACTGATCCCCCACTAATTACTACTTATTAATATAATAATATAATTCACCAGTCTACCGCAGAAAGCAATGGCAACCTACTGGGATAATCAATATGCCCAGTCAGTCATGTCTCTTTCAAGACATGATCGCTTTAAGCGTGTCATCTTAATGGCACTTAACTAGAGCTGACTGAATGCTATTCAGAAACATGGTCAAAGGCTTCCTGGGCACATAAGTGGAGGATCTGTTTTCTTATGTGATAATAATGATCCTATATTTACTACTTATTAATATAATAATATAATTCTGATCACAATAATGGCAACCTGCGGGATAATCTTCTGCCCAGTCAGTCATGTCTCTTTCAAGACATGATCGCCCAACGTGTATCACGTATGGCACTTAACTGACTGACTGAATATAATAGAAACATGATTAAGGCTTCTATAGCCTTGAAGACTGGGGATCTGTTTTCTATTGTCATAGTAATAAACTGATCCCCCACTAATTACTACTTATTAATATAATAATATAATTCACCAGTCTACAACGAAAGCAATGGCAACCTACTGCGGGATAATCTTCTGCCCAGTCAGTCATGTCTCTTTTGAGACATGATCGCCCAAGCGTGTATCACGTATGGCACTTAACTGACTGACTGAATATAATAGAAACATGATTAAGGCTTCTACTGGGCATAAAGTGGGGGATCTGTTTTCTATTGTCATGAAGTAATAAACTGATCCCCCACTAATTACTACTTATTAATATAATAATATATACACTGATCTACCGCAGAAAGCAATGGCAACCTACTGCAGGATAATCTTGCCCAGTCAGTCATGTCTCTTTTGAGACACTGGTCAACAACTGTGTATCATGTACTTAACTGACTGACTGAATATAATAGAAACATGATTAGGCTTCTACTGGGCATAAAGTGGGGATCTGTTTTATATTGTCATGAAGTAATAAACTGATCCCCCACTAATTACTACTTATTAATATAATAATATAATTCACCAGTCTACCGCAGAAAGCCATTAGCAACTACTGCGGGATAATCTTCTGCCCAGTCAGTCATGTCTCTTTTGAGACATGATGCTTAATGATATTGTATATATGGCAGCCATACATTGACTGAATATAATAGAAACATGATTAAGGCTTCTACTGGGCATAAAGTGGGGGATCTGTTTTCTATTGTCATGAAGTAATAAACTGATCCCCCACTAATTGTACTTATTAATGCAATAATAATTCACCAGTCTACCGCAGAAAGCAATGGCAACCTACTGCGGGATAATCTTCTGCCCAGTCAGTCATGTCTCTTTTGAGACATGATCGCGCCCAAGCGTGTATCACGTATGGCACATAACTGACTGACTGAATATAATAAAACATGATTAAGGCTTCTGCAATTTTCATTAGAGTCCTGTTTTCTATTGTCATGAAGTAATAAACTAGATCCCCCACTAATTACTACTTATTAATATAATAATATATAATTCACCAGTCTACCGCAGAAAGCAATGGCAACCTACTGCGGGATAATCTTCTGCCCAGTCAGTCATGTCTCTTTTGAGACATGATCGCCCAAGCGTGTATCACGTATGGCACTTAACTGACTGACTGAATATAATAGAAACATGATTAAGGCTTCTACTGGGCATAAAGTGGGGGATCTGTTTTCTATTGTCATGAAGTAAACTGATCCCCCACCCAATTACTACTTATTAATATAATAATATAATTCACCAGTCTACCGCAGAAAGCAATGGCAACCTACTGCGGGATAATCTTCTGCCCAGTCAGTCATGTCTCTTTTGAGACATGATCGCCCAAGCGTGTATCACGTATGGCACTTAACTGACTGACTGAATATAATAGAAACATGATTAAGGCTTCTACTGGGCATAAAGTGGGGGATCCTGTTTTATATTATCATAATGTTAAAACTGATCCCCACTAATTACTACTTATTAATATAATAATATAATTCACCAGTCTACCGCAGAAAGCAATGGCAACCTACTGCGGGATAATCTTCTGCCCAGTCAGTGATGTCTCTTTTGAGACATGATCGCCCAAGCGTGTATCACGTATGGCATAACTGACTGACTAAGTTAGTAGTGTGGTGCACTTTTGTACTATATAATCTTTGGATTCCAAATGAGATCTAATGTATCTTTTTTTTTTCTTTTCGCAATAAATTTCTTTAAGCAGGTAAATCAAACTCTCAAATTTGGCTGATTCTGACCTTCTGACATTGCTGTTAAAAGAAGTTTCGAACAAGATAAAGTGGAAAAGAATAGCAAGTGCATATGGTAATGCTAGGTTACAATTTTTTTTTTCTGCGGTAGACTGTTGCTAATCAAGGGTCAGTCAGTCAGTTAATTGTCACACTTGGGTGATCATGTTTCGAAAGAGACATGACCGACTAGGCAGTAGATTTTTCCGCGGTAGGTTGCCATTACTTTCTGCGGTGGACCGGCTGCCAGCTAAGTCTATAGAACCCAATCTTTCCTGCTGTTCAACCCATAGATGGAGGGAGAAAAGACGGATTAATACCTTTCTCAAGGATATCTGCGCGTAAATGAATTAAAGGAATTCAAATGGAATTCGTACTCGGCTCCCTGAATTCTCGTTCCAGGACGATATCCACAGAATCGGCCAGTTAAGTGCTATACGTGATACACGCTGGGGCGATCATGTCTCGAAAGAGACATGACTGACTGGGCAGAAAATTTTCCTGCAGTAGATTACCATTACTTTCTGTGGTAGACTGGTTGCCGACCAAGGCTATAAAACCCAATCTGTCCTGTTATTTAACCCATAACTGGAGGGAAGAGATGGATTAATATCTTTCCCAAAGATTTTTGCGCATCAGTGAATGCAAGGAATTCAACTGGAATTCGTACTCGGCTCCCTGAATTCTCGTTCCAAGACGATATCCACTGCACCACAATGCACATCCATAGGGTCAGTCATTTAAGTGCCATACGTGATACACGTTTGGGCGATCATGTCTCGAAAGAAACATGAATGAATGGGCAGAAGATTTTCTCGCAGTAGGTTGCCATTTCTTTCTGCGGTAGATTGGTTGCCAACCAAATCCGTAGAACCCAATCTGCCCTGTTTGTTGACCCATAGCTGGCGGGAAGAGACGGATTAATACTTTTCCCAAGGGTATTTGAGCGTAAGTGAATGCAGAGCATTCAACTGAAATTCGAACTTGGTTTCCTGATTTGTCATTCCGAGCCGATATCCACTGCAGCACAACGCATCTCTTAGGGTATAGAATCTATTCTGTCCTGCTATTTAACCCATGGCTGAAAGAAGAACAATTGGTTAATATCTTTCCCAAGGGTATTTGAGCGAAAGTGAATGTAACAAATTCAACTAGAATTCGAACTTGGATCTTCGATTTCTCGTTCCGAGCCGATACCCACTGCAGCCTAATGCAGAAAAGAACTGAAAGACTTACAGGTCAAATAAACAGCAAATAAATCGCTAGAGATATCTAAACTTATTTATAAATGAAACTTTGTGTGTGTGTGTGTGTGTGTGTGTGTGTGTGTGTGTGCGTGCGCGCGCATGTGTGTGTATCCGTTACCTATAGACTCCGAAACTGCTGAACCGGTTTTCTTGAAAATTTACACAGTTGTACTATAAGCGTCTGCGAGTGTTCTTAGCTAGGTGTTGTGTCAAGGTACCCCCGATAAATATTGAAAATCGATAATCGAAAAAATCAGGTTATAGAAGGACTGGTCCGATTTTAATCAAATTTGATACACTCATAGACAAAGACATAAGAAACGATATTCAGAAGTTCTTAAAATAGTGCAGAAAATCGATAATATATATATATATAAAAGGCAAGATGTTTGTGTGTGTCTGTTTATCTGTCTGTATGTCCTTTATACAAATTCACAATTTTTATCCGATTCTCACCAAACTTCACACAAATATCCTTTAGGCTGAATCTGAGCTCCAGGACCATGGATTAGTTTTAAAGCTTTCATTACACCCGAGTAACGCCGGGCTATACTGCCAGTTAAAATCTAAGAGAAGTTCCCTATCTTTTCAACGGCCAAGAAAAGCTTCAGGACTGCCTAGAAGATGGATCTTAACAGGTTGGTTTTATCATTTTTGTCTGCAATAAGAACAAGAAAATGACTCCTATATGCTGACCGTCAAAAAATCTTGACCATCTAACAAAGATTCAATTAGCATAAAAAAACAAAAACAAAGAAAACTCTTACACTTAGTGAAGCAGCTGATGCTGGCATTTCAATAGCTGCTATGTTACAGGAGATAGTTTCAGGCTTACTCCAACAAACTCTGAGTCTCTTGTTGGATTGACCAGATTCTAAGTTACATTATGGTTAGTCTTTTTTTTCTTTCTTCTACTATTCTTTCTGTTGTCATTGTCTTTCTAAAACTTTGTCGTCGTCCAATTCTTTAGTCTATAGGATTTTTTAGCATCGAACCATATTTCTGTCGTTTAAGTCTCTTCTTAATCTGAGCGGGAATTGTCCAGCATTCACTGCCATATAAAATGACGTATACTACAAATCAATCTCTTTCTCTCTCTCTCTCTCTATATATATATATGAACTGCGTTTATATCTCAAACTGGAGCAAATATGGCCTTCAAAGAAGACTGTAAAGAGGTGTATTCCTTAAAAGGTTGATTAAACATTGCTGGGCCGTGAAAGTATGTAGTAAATCTATATATATATATTTATATATAGAGAGTACTGAAAAACAAATATGCACACCAAACCGATTGTATTGATTATACAAGTCAGGCAGCTAAGTGCCGTCCGCGATACACGCTTTGGGTGATCATGTCTCGAAGGAGACATAACTGACTGGGTAGAAGATTATCCCGCAGTAAGTTGCCATTGCTTTCTGTGTTAGACTGGTTGCCAGCCAAGGCTATAGAATCCAATCTGTCCTGCTATTTAACCCATATCTGGAGGGAAGAGACGGAATTATACCTTTCCCAAAGGTATTTGTGCGTAAGTGAATGCAAGGAATTCAACTGGATTCTTTCCTACCCAATAAGTTTGATTTGATTGAGAATTAGACAGTTCATTTTTCTGTTTAAGTCAGAACTCCGCCATCACTTGTCTGGACCCACTTTTGCGGGTCAACTCCAATTCTTAGTTTGCGAACATTTTACATTTTTACCGTTGCTTCTCATTGCATATATTGTTTGCTAGCTTTATATACAGCGAGCAGTATAGCCCGGCGTTGCTCGGGTTTAATGAAAGCTTTAAAACTAATCCATGGTCCTGGAGCTCAGACTCAGCCTAAAGAATATTTGAAATAATAAAATAATTGCGACAATTTACCAATCGCACCTATTATATATATATATATATATATATATATATATATATATATATATATATATACTAGCAGTATAGCTCAGCGTTGCTCGGGTGTAATGAAAGCTTTAAAACTAATCCATGGTCCTGGAGCTCAGACTCATTAGACGTTGGCACGAAAGACTAAAAAGCAATAGTTGTTTCCAGTTAAAACAAAACCGTAAACTGAAAGAAAAATGAATGGATGTAAGTCAAATTTTGATTTCCTGGTATCGATATCAAATAAGTTTTTTCGTCGTAAACTGAATTTTGAAGGTTAAATAAGTCCTCTGAGAAAATGGTATCTTGCCTTTATATATATATATTTCTATATAATCGATTTTCTGCACCTGTGCCTTTTATATACAAACTAGCAGTATAGCCAGGCGTTGCTCGGGTATAATGAAAGCTTTAAAACTAATCCATGGTCCTGGAGCTCAGACTCAGCCTAAAGAATATTTGTGTGAAGTTTGGTGAGAATCGGATAAAAATTGTGGAATTGTATAAAGGACATGCAGACAGATAAACACACACACACACATCTTGCCATATATATATACATATATATATATATATATATATATATATATATATATTATAGATTTTCTGCACTATTGTTAGAACTGCAACCTTGAAACTTCTGAATATCGTTTCTTATGTCTTTGCCTGAGTGTATCAAATTTGATTAAAATCAGACCACTCCTTCTATAACCCGATTTTTTCAATTATCGATATTTATCGGGGGTACCTCGACACAGAACCTAGCTAAGAACACTCGCAGATTTTCAAGAAAATCGGTTCAGCTGTTTCGGAGTTTATAGGTAACGGACAGACAGACAGACAGACACACACACACACACACACACACACACACACACACACACACACTCTTTCATTTATAAATAAGTTTAGATTTTTTCCCCTGTTCCTTTCGTTTTTGTTGTTATTGCTTATTGCAAATTTTCTCAGTTCTTTTTGTTGAACATTTCTGTCAAATTCATTTAACCATAGCAAATTACTATACACGTAATAAACGTATCAATCCCTCAAATGTTAAAAC
>JBBBDQ010001966.1:1667500-1677500 GCA_037127315.1 Ascarosepion bandense
AAAAAAAAAAAAAAACGTTTGCAAAATCTACTTTCAACATTTCTTTGTGCTTTAATATTTATTCAATTTCATTATTATTAGTTGAAATATTGTCAGCAACTAAAGATTTTCTTTAACTCTTATTTCGTTCATCTGAATTGAATATTTTTTTTTTTTTTTTTTAATCATATCAACCCAAGCAAGGCGGCAACGCCACTGATGTGTAGGGGGCTACATAAGAGTGAGAAGATTAGAAAAGAGAAAACCGGAAACCGGAAACCACATCCTAAACAGGAAACAAGGGATGAGCCTCTTCACCTGTTCAATAGACGTGGGTGGAGTGTGAACCGGGCGATAGTTTAGTCTATCTACTCCAATTTATTATTATTGCTGTCATATCGAATCAGGCGCTCATTCATACTATATATCCCGAGATTCTTGACAAAATACAAAGCGTTTCTAATGTAATCGACCCTAACCTGGCATCATGATCTTCACTTTCTCACCGATGTAATATGGCTTCCCTCTGTCATTTCTACAAATATTTTAATAGCAACTTTTCTAATGAGCTTTTTTTTCTTTAGTGCCCCCCGACTGTATGAATTAAAGAGTAATACTAGGCTGGCAACTAGGTTTCCCTGTTTTATTGTTGAAGAAGCTAGACCCAACCGTATGTTCTATTCTAATAGTTTCTTTTTTTTTCGCATTTTTCGCCTGTGTAACTCCCTTCTGATTTCTTGCTTCCCAATCAACTACAATATTCTACAATTTTAATGCAATATCAATCGCCATCTTCTGTCTTCCATAATCCTGCTCTCTTTCACTTTCTGCAATCCTAGTGTTATTATCGCCTTCCCTGGAGTAATCAGTCAGTTAAGTGCTCTATCCGAGACACGCTTTGGGCGATCATGTCTCGAAAGAGACATGACTGACTGGGCAGAAGATTATCCCGCAGTAGGTTGCCATTGCTTTCTGCGGTAGACTGGTGAATTATATTATTATATTAATAAGTAGTAATTAGTGGGGGATCGGTTTATTACTTCATGACAATAGAAAACCGATCACCCACTTTATGCCCAGTAGAAGCCTTAATCATGTTTCTATTATATTCAGTCAGTCAGTTAAGTGCCATACGTGATACACGCTTTGGGCGATCATGTCTCAAAAGAAACATGACTGACTGGGCAGAAGATTATCCCGCAGTAGGTTGCCATTGCTTTCTGCGGTAGACTGGTGAATTATATTATTATATTAATAAGTAGTAATTAGTGGGGGATCAGTTTATTACTTCATGACAATAGAAAACCGATCACCCACTTTATGCCCAGTAGAAGCCTTAATCATGTTTCTATTATATTCAGTCAGTCAGTTAAGTGCCATACGTGATACACGCTTATTTGGGCGATCATGTCTCGAAAGAAACATGACTGACTGGGCAGAAGATTATCCCGTAGTATGTTGCCATTGCTTTCTGCGGTGGACTGGTTGCCAGACAAATCTGTCCTATTATTTAAGCCATAACTGGAGAGAAAAAACGGATTAATACCTTTCACAAGGGTATTTGTGCGTAAGTGAATACAAGGAATTCAACTGGAATTCGATCTCGGCTCCCCGATTTGTCGTTCCGAGTCGATATCCACTGCACCACAACGCACATCCCCCTGGAGTAAAATGATCATAAATAATATTAGCTTGCTTTTCATATTATTAACCCAGACCCTCATTCTATAGCTATTAGGAAAGAAAAAAATAAAATTATTTCAAATTTTATATTTTCATTGGAGGTTAAATTAATTTCTCTTCATTTGAATTTTTGGAATGTAGTTTGAGTTCAATTTTGAAAAAAAGAATTCCACTGTCTTTCTTGTCGGTTTTTGATGCTTGCGTTGGTAAAAATAATTCTCCTCCCCATTTTCTCGTTCTCCTTCAAGCTTTGTTTTTTTCTCTCCTCCTCTTCTTCTTCTCTTCTCTCTTCCTTGTTCGGTCTCTTCTTGTTCTCTATCTCTCATGCTCTTACCATTCGCCCGCAGAAAACCCACACTCGACCATAACAACGATCATAGGATTTTCAAGAAATTACAGAATTAAACAGGCAAAAATCGGAGATTATCCCCAGCCTGGCAACGAATCTCATCGCCATCACCAATAAATGATTTTACCTTATCAGTTCCCAGTGAGAATTTACTTTCCATCTCGTTAACTAGTGACCGAAACAGCTTGTCCGCTTAGATTTCACCCAGTAAAGACCTTATCGGAAATACAAAACTGAATCATTACTATCGCACAGTTCCATAAGATCGTAATGTCGGTACAGCGGGTGGACAAACTTAATAGCATAATTCTGAAAATTTGATTAAACTCTTAAAATCTTTTCTATTTTTAGTGTTGTTGATTTAATATTAGTATTACTTTATGTTTTACTAAAATTGTTTTTTTTTATATAGATATTATTTAAATAAGTTTATTAAAATCAACAGTCAGAACCATTGAAGAATTTTAAGTGATCAACTTCATCCTATGGTTCAAAAACTGTTTCCGTAGGGAAATGCCATTTTTCGGTATGATAATTCACCCAGTCATACTGCTAAAGTTGTAGGTGAATGGCACGAGGAACATTCTAGTGAAGTAGAACATCTTATCTGGCCACCGCAGAGCCGAGATTTCAACATCATTGAACATTTATGATGCATTTTAGAAAAAGAACAAAAAACAAAACAAAACAAATAAAACAAAAAAACAAAACAAAACAAAAACAAAACAAAACAAAAACAAAACAAGTGAGGAGTTGATATCCTCTACTTTCAACATTGAAAGAATTGGAAACAGTTTTAGCTGAAGAATGGATAAAAATTCTTCTGGAAACAATTCAACCTTTGTACAAGTCGACCCCACGCAGAATTTAAGCTATAATTACTGCCAAAGATGGTCCTGCCTCATATTGACACAAACTTGCTTAAAATTTTAAGGAGTTTCCATTATTTTGTCCCCTGTATATATATATTTTAATAAACTTGTACCTATATGTGTTGGAGTGTGCCATGCTTGGTATTACAGATACTGTTTAGTGGAAAAAGTGAGACACAGAAGTGGAAGAAGAGGTTATCTAAACTTATTTATAAATGGAACTTTGACTGCGTGTGTGTGTCTGTGCGTGTGTGCTCGTTACCTATAAACTCCGAAACGGCTGAATCGATTTTCTTGAAAATTTACACAGTTGTACTATAAGCATCTGCGAGTGTTCTTAGCTAGGTTTTGTGTCGAGGTACCCCCGATAAAAATCGATAATCGAAAAAGTCGTGTTATAGAATGAGTAGTCCGATTTTAATCAAATTTGATAAAGACAAAGACATAAGAAAAGATATTCAGAAGTTTCAAGGTTGCAGTTCTTACAATAGTGCAGAAAATCGATAATATATATATATATATATATATATATATATATATAAAAGGCAAGATGTTTGTGTGTGTGTATCTGTTTATCTGCCTGTATGTCTGTATTTTTTTCAGCCCTTTTATTTTAGGTTTTGCCTTCGATGTGGTATAATGGTTAGCAAGTTTGTATTGCTAGATCAGTTATGGCTGAGTAGTGAGTTCGATCCTCACTGGGTGCTCCTTACTTTCGGCCTTGTGCCACAACAGAGTTTTGCATAGTTAATTACTATATGAATCGCACTTCGAATGGTTTTAATGGTTAGGAAGCTTGTCTCACGAGATCAACTACAATTGAGGAGTAAATTCGATCCTCACTAATTTATCCTTATTTCAAGCTTTTGACATGCTTAGGAAACTCTTATAACTCTTACAGTAATAATAATTCATTTCAAAAGTACAAAAGTGTTGCCTCTTTTTCAAATTTTAACTTAAAATTAATTCTCATATATATATATATATATATATATATATATATATATATATATATATATATATTGTGTGTATTTTGGCAGCATTTTTTCATTAATACAGGTTTCATTGAATAATATAGACAAGTTCTATCTATTTATTTTGTGTAAGATCCGTTCGTATGATCTGATTAGCTTGATAGTGTTGTCATGGAAAGACGACAAGAAATCGCAATAATTACTGATTTTTTTATCAGGTCTTAGCTTTCGGCTTACATAAGCCATTATCAAAGGATGAACATTTAATGTTCAGTGAACATAGAACATTTAAATTATTATTGACAGAATGGAGTTATACAGAGAAAATTAGACAGGTCCATTTTTTGTGTCGCACATGGCTGTAGGCCGAGAAGGAATGGTGGTAGTGGGTTTTTTGTTCAATTGAGTGTATAGTGGCATTAGGGGATTGGTCTGGGAACTGCTGCTACTATGGTGTAGGGGGTAACAAAATAAATAGACAGAACTTGTCTATATTATTCAATGAAACCTATATATATATATATATATATATATATATATATATATATATATATATTTTAAAAACCAAAAAAGAAAGTGTATATAGGTAAAATCCTAAAAAAAAAAACGGATCCTATTAATATTTATTTTATCAATATTAAAAAATCATCCAGGTGGGGGGTTTGATGTCAATACTATTATCAATTTTACAGAGCCAAATTTTGGAATCTTAAGTCTTATTCTAATATTGAATCATGAATCCCTGTCTCTGCTCCTTTTTTTTATGTCTGGACGACAAAATTTAAATACATTTTTTCTTTTTTAACCCCGAATTTTTTTTAACTTCCTGTGTATGGATATGTTTTTGGGGCTCCTTCCGGTATATGAATTTTTGTACCATATTTGAATTAAAAAATTATTGTTTTGGATCGTTGCTGATGAAGTGAGAGTTGTCTTGTTGAAATAGCAATTCAACGGAATGTAAATTTCGGAATTTAATATATATATATATATATATATATATATATATATATATATATATATATATATATATTGATTGATTGATTGATTGTTTAATACTTAGTTTTTGGTCATAATAGGGTTGGACCAGTACACGTTTGTATTAAAAAGTGTTCGATACAATTATATTTTAGAACATTTGAATATTTTCCGTTTTTAAATGAGTTATTTCGCTACCCAGGTTTTTATCAAGAGCGCTGTCTTCAGGCGATTTTTAATAACTGATTTAAACCTTTTACCGTTTTTCTTTTTAAGAACACTCTTGTAACAGTGTTTTATTTGAACGTTCACGTGGCAGGGAATTTATGAAAAATTCACCTTATTTATTGAATGACCCTCGTATATCATGTGGGTGCGGGGTCAAGGTGTTAAAAGCTACAGATTAAGATCGAATTTAATAAAGAATCTTGCTGACTAAGTGGAGTATATTTTCTTCGTGTCAATAAAAATCTTGCATAAACAGGTTTTGAACGCCCACTATTTTTGGCATAAATTAAAGAAAAGGCCGACCGTTGATTATCCGGACTTATTCCAGTTTCAAGAAATGGAATCCCCAGCCACTCTTAAAGGTTGAAAAGAAAATAAGTTACCAATAAAAACGACTTCCAGTAAATATCATGAACTGAAAAGAAACTTTAAGGATGGGTAATTTAAAGCAAATTCATAAATCTAATATATAATGCTCAAAGTTTATATGTGCGTCTGCTTGAAGTCCTGAAAGTCTTATATAAAGTTGGTTGACTGATACATTAAAATAATAATAAAAGAAATTTAGCTTTAAAGAACAATAGATATGTATATTTAGTTTCGTTACATCATGATGCTAGTTGGTTGTTTGGTTTTTATGGCATATCAACACCTCGGCGGGTCATTTATTGCCAACTAAATTTTTATTACTGGTAATACCTTTTTCTTTCAACAATTTATTGTTGTTTTTACATAAGTTTTGTGTCTAGTAATACTTTTTTCTTTTCGAGTAAAATATACGCACATATAAACTTTGAGCATTATATATTAGATTTATGAATTTGCTTTAAATTTCCCATCCTTAAAGTTTTTTTTTCAGTTAATGATATTTACTTGAAGTAAATTGGGATTTGTTTTTAAGGGCAGGGTCCCCAAGTCCTACCCTGTTATTTAACCCATAACTGGAGGGAAGGGACGGATTAATACCTTTCCGAAGGGTACCAGTGCTTAAGTGAATGCAGGGTATTCAACTGGAATTCGAACTCGGCTCACCGATTTCTCTTTCCGAGCCAGTATCCACTGCACAACAACGCATATCCGTCACTAGACGCTTACAGCATCTGGTATTCCCAAAGCGGTCACCCATCACCAGGCTCAACGTTGCTTAACTTCGGTGATCGAGCGAGAACCGGTGTATTCAACGTGATATGGCCGTAAGACCTCATGATGTTAGTGTTTACTCAAAAGTACTGTCGACTATGCTTTCTCTATCGGTTGGGAGGAAGCCGGTTCAACCAGACCAGGGTGAATGCCGAAACAGGTACAGGTTACTCAAAAGTTACTTTGTTCTCTGCATACGGCTGAACGAGAGTATTTCTCGAGATCAGCACTTGAAGGTCTAAGTTCACGAAA
This sequence comes from Ascarosepion bandense, assembly GCA_037127315.1. Taxonomy (NCBI): domain Eukaryota; kingdom Metazoa; phylum Mollusca; class Cephalopoda; order Sepiida; family Sepiidae; genus Ascarosepion; species Ascarosepion bandense. Next base: position 1,673,956 of record JBBBDQ010001966.1, read on the forward strand.
ATATTAAGAAAGGAATTGGCATACAAAATGACAGGCCTCACAAATTTTATCTCATGAGAATGGAACTTAAATTAAACTTTTACTTCAATCAATTATTTGTGTTTTTATCAATCCCTTCTATAGGTACAAGTCCTTTAATCCGACCAACTTTTCACCCGGCCAATATTTGATCAAAACCTTTTATTCCCGTTTACTCTTTGTGTTTTTATCAATCCCTTCTGTAGGTACAAGTCCTTTAATCCGACCAACTTTTCACCCGGCCAATATTTGATCAAAACCTTTTATTCCCGTTTACTCTTTGTGTTTTTATCAATCCCTTCTGTAGGTACAAGTCCTTTAATCCGACCAACTTTTCACCCGGCCAATATTTGATCAAAACCTTTTATTCCCGTTTACTCTTTGTGTTTTTATCAATCCCTTCTGTAGGTACAAGTCCTTTAATCCGACCAACTTTTCACCCGGCCAATATTTGATCAAAACCTTTTATTCCCGTTTACTCTTTGTGTTTTTATCAATCCCTTCTACAGTCCTATAGTATGGCCTCATTTTAATCTGACAATTATTTCATCAAGATGTTTTTATTCCCTTTTAATATTTATTCGTGTTTCTAACAGCCCCTTCTACAGATACATGTCCTGTAATTCGGTCTTCTTTTAATCGGGCCGAATTTGAGAAAAACTATTATTCCCATTTAATAATGGTGTTTTTATAATACATTCTACATGTAAATATCTTAGAAAAACTTTTACACTTTTTGGAAGTAGAACTGAGTCACAAGAATATAAAGGAAATGAGAATTCATCCATATCAAAAGATTTATCCAAGTTGAACTGAATTGAAATCTTTCAAGTGAATCACTTGCCATTGCCTGTACGGAGTCAGGAGTGGGAGATAAGTTTCAAAAACATTGTAACGTATTAACATATTTGTAATGAACGTCATGAAAAAGCCCCCACAAAAAGGAAACATACAAAGAATTCAAAACAATTGTAAAGATGTTCGTTGCGCAACAATAATATATTCCTTTTTTTGTGTTTCTGTTTCCTTTTTCTTTCCCCTTTTTTGAATATCTTTTTGGTTTCTCATCTTTTCTACTTTCTACCCTCTTTAATACAGTAATATATCCAGGATCATTAGAAGAGAGGGAAATTGTCTGTGTATATATATATATATATATGTGTGTGTGTGTGTGTGTGTGTGTGTGTATTAGTTTATGTGTATATATATATATATATATATATATATACATGTATACTTATGTACGTATTTATATGTATATATATATATATACATATAAGTACTAAAATACATACATATACATATGTATCTACATTATATATATATATACATCTATATATCCACATACATATATCTACATATAAATGTATATATACATATACACACATACATATATATATATTTAATGTATCGAGGCAGCAAATAATTTTCTAAACATATACTGTGAAATATAACGGATACTGAATGTCTATTATGTTTAATCCTGAGCCGTTGTAAACGTCGTATTTTGGATTTAAGTTAAGGCGAAAATAAAGACAAAAATTGTCCAATATATTGTATATATATTTTTTATTATGCTGGTTCTAAGCTTATTCATACATACATAAACACATATGCACACACACACACACACACACACACACACACACACACATATATATATATATATATAGTGCATCGAGGCAGCAAATAATTTTCTAAACATATACTGTTGAATATAAGAGACAGTGAATATCTATCATGAGCTGTTCTAAACGTCATATTTTGGCTTTAATTTCAGGTGAAAAGAAAGATAAAAATTCTCCAACATTTGGATAATTTTTTATTAATTTGCTTCTAAGCTTTCGGCTCACATGAGCCATCTTCAGAGAGGCTATTTAGACGATAATACAAGATATATATATATATATATATATACACATATTTTCACACACATCTATATATAGATATTTATTATAAATTATACTTTCGAACATATACAAACTACAATCTACTACAAAATTGTACATTTTGTTTCGACATTGTAAGAACAATGTTTCATCAGGTAGTTAACAATGATGTTACTAAACGTTATTTTTGAAAAAAATCATTTCCTTTTATTTTTGAAAATCTTTTTGTACAAGATAAGAGGACATTAAAAAACAAGTAAAAAAAAGAAAGAGGGTAGAAAAGATGAGAAAACAAAAAGATAATTTCAAAAAAGGGGAAAGAAAAAGAAACAGAAACACACACAAAAAAAGGAAAACAAGAGAGAAAGAAACGAGAGAAAAGAGTCAATGTGGAGTGTATATATATATATACATATATTACAACCATCTCTCATCTTTTACTAATAAGGATAAACAAAATATGTCATCACTTTCTAAATATTTTTTTAAGTTAAAAAAAAAACAAAAAACACCTAAAGTTAAATGAACAATTTTCAAACAGGCCAGACTATCTAGATCGGTAAATGAACCATGTTTCCTTTGTCTACAAGAATAAATGAAAATTATTAAGTACATGAAGAGTGATATATTACTGAATCAGAGGCACGAAACTACAGTAAGTTCTAGACACACACACACACACACACACACACACATATATATATATATATATATATATATATATATATATATATATATATATATATATACACACACACACACGTGTCTGGAAAGTTATTTTCAAATGGCTGGTATTAATTTTAAGTTATTTTTAAGATGAGAAGAGAGTTCTCTAAAATTAATGAATACAGTTATTTTTTGGGGTATTGTAAACGAAACGTGAACAAGTAGAAAATACAGATACAAATTTCACTGAATTTAAAAGTCCTAAGCGTGTTTATGAAAGTTAGTTACCTAATTCTTACAGGTTAAGAGGCTCATCCCTTGTTCCCTGTTTAGGGTGTGGTTTCCGGCTTTCTCTTTTCCAATCATTTCATTCTTTTCTTTCTTTTTTTTTCAATTGGAGTAGATAGACTAAACTATCGCCCGGTTCACACTCCACCCACATCAATTGAAGAGTTGAAGAGGCTCATCCCTTGTTCCCTGTTTAGGATGTGGTTTCTGGCTTTCTCTTTTCCAATCTTTTCATTATTTTCTTTTCAATTGGAGTAGATAGACTAAACTATCACCCGGTTCACACTCCACCCACGTCTATTGAACAGTTTAAGAGGCTCATCCCTTGTTCCCTGTTTAGGATGTGGTTTCCGGCTTTCTCTTTTCCAATCTTTTCACTATTACGTAGCCCCCTGCACATCAGTGGCGTTACCGCCTTGCTCTGGGTGATACGATTAAAAAAAAATATTTGTCACTGGGTTTTGACGATACGTGACCCTAGGTCAAATTACGGCCTCGCGAATTTTCTGTGTACTGATTACCAGGACAGTTGATAAGAGCAGGCAGACAATAACAGGAAGTGAATTTTCCTCACTTTCCCCTGGAAATTGATCTTGAAAAAATCCTCTAATCTGTGATGGACTTGGGTAAGAAATGGCTCGTAAACTTTAATGGTTCCAAAACGAAGCTTCTATCCTTTAACCA
>JBBBDQ010001966.1:1682500-1912500 GCA_037127315.1 Ascarosepion bandense
TCACACTACGGTTCTTCAGGGCATATGGAAAATATGGGATATATATATATCATATTTTCTAATTTTATATATATATATATATATAGACACACACATCAATCATAGTTTCTCGTTTTATATATATATCTATAAATACCATATTTTCTAATTTGATTATATATATATATATATATATATATATATATATATATATACGCACACATCATATTTTCTAGTTATAAATTTTCTTTTTATCATACAACCTGTGAAAGCACGTGCAATACCCTGTCCTCATCAGCCGCCAACCAGGGTGTTAACATAATTTCGGTAGCTCTCTCTCTCTCTCTATATATATATATATATGATGTGCAGATATATATATATATATATATATATATATATATTACTAGAAATATGATGTATATATATATATATATATATATATATATATATATATATACACACACCATATTTTCTTAATTATATATATATATATATACACACACACACACACACACACACACCATATTTTCTAATTACATATATATATATATATATACACACACTATATTTTCTAATTATATATACACACACACCATATTTTCTAATTATATATACACACACACACCATATTTTCTAATTATATATGCACACACCATATTTTCTAATTATATATATATATATATATATACATATATCGTTCACTTGTTTAAAAATGTGCTCGTTCAACATATATCGTAGAGCAAAATATAAGACAATAATTTGGACCCGACATTGGAAAAATAAGTAAAAATATCCTTGAAAGAATAATTAAGCAAATTTTAGGATGCCTTGGATTAAAACTATGGATCGATACTACCAATTTGACAAATTGATTTTGTCATGTTACAGAAAAACAACTGTTGTTCAATCCACTTGGATATTGAAGAGTATTACACATCGATAAAGAAACTATTTGTTACTGCACTAGAATTCGTCACTGTTTACATATGTAAACATTGCAGAATGTTCACCTCATGATATGGATAAAAACTATTATGTTTATCAACTTGAATATATGTAATTTGTTTTAGGAAAATAATAATTAAATAAATATTAAAATAATTAATTTGATATTTAAATTTTTTTTGCAACAATTAAATAGATATTTAAAAGATTGTATTAAGAATATATTAAGTATTATTCAGAATTGTATTAGAACATAATAATAATAAAATCAATTTTATATAAAAAGAACAAAATGAATTTAAAAAAATTACTGACGAAATAAATGGATATTAAAAAATATTATTTATAAATTAAAAGTTTTTAATAATTAGAATAAAATGCATTCTGAATAGAAATAAAAAATACTGTATTTAAGTCACTTTAAATTAAAACTTTTCTGTAGCAACAAGTCGAACTCAATAGAGTCATTTACTACAACCTTTTAAACATTAAACAAATCCACAATTTTTATGCGATTCTCACCAAACTTTACGCAAATATTCTTTAGGCCGAGTCTGAGCTTCAAGACCATGGATTAGTTTTAAAGCTTTCATTACACCCGAGCAACGCCGGGCTATACTGCTAGTACTGTATAAAATCAGTCCATGTTTTCTTAATCTGTTTATTTTCTATAATTCTTTACAAATATCATGTTTGTAACTGTGTTTATGTCATTGATCTCTGCATACTTTATTTTCCTTAATCTTTAAAAATAATTTTTTTCTTTTAAGTTTTTCATGAGGTTGTTGATGAAAATTATCAGTCTCTGTTGCTGTTCTTAAACCACAACTGTCACTACTTAACTAGATTGGTTCACTTGTAAAAGACAGGAGAAAAATTTTGGTAAATAATTTTTGTAGATCAGCTTTCCTTAAATCTTCAGTTATCTAAAACCGTTGTCAGAACAAAGAAATATTCATTTGTTATGATTTTAGAAGGGGTTCATGCTCATAATATTGATACAGTGTAAAATTGATCCCTAACTTTGACAGAATTATTAGAAATTAGCTGTTTACAAATGTCATGTGTGAAACTGTTTTAACTATATGGTATCTGCATATCAATTGGAGTAGATAGACTAAACTATCACCCGGTTCACCCACGTCTATTGAACAAGTGAAGAGGCTCATCCCTTGTTCCCTGTTTAGGATGTGGTTTCCGGCTTTCTCTTTTCCAATATTTTTACTCTTTTCTTTCTTTTTTTCTTTTTCCCAATTGGAGTAGATAGACTAAACTATCGCCTGGTTCACACTCCACCCACGTCTATTGAACAGGTGAAGAGGCTCATCCCTTGTTCCCTGTTTAAGATGTGGTTTCCGGTTTTCTCTTTTCCAATCTTTTCACTCTTACGTAGCCCCTTGCGCTTCAGTGGCGTTACTGCCTTGCTTGGGGTGATATGATTAAAAAAACAAAAAACAAAAAAAAACATTATTATTTTTTTTTTTTTTTAATCATATCAACCCAAGCAAGGCGGTAACGCCACTGATGCGCAGGGGGCTACGTAAGGGTAAAAAGATTGTCCAATGATTGAAACAGATAAAAAATTATTGTTCTAACCCAATAATTCAAAATGGCTAACAAAATATTTACATTTCCGTATTCAATAACTAATCGAGGTTGATATGCTGGAAAAACAAAATCAAACAACCATGTATGTAATATAAAAAAAAAACAACAAAAAAACATCTGTCACCCACATAGAAGTTTTGACACCTACAGCAATTTCGCTTGAATTTCCAAAAATTATGTCAGTATTGAGAAAATAAAGATGACGTAACTAAACACAACAAGGGAGAAATGATCAAATCTCTATTTATAGCTTGTCTAGAAAAATGTGTCGTCAGGATTTAACTGGATGACGGATTGTGAATAAAAATTTACATTGTATTTACAAAGGAAAAATTATCAACTCAATATCAAAATTTCTAGTCTATTTTTTGTTTTTTGTAACCGTTCTTCAATGATATACTTTGTTAGCCATTTTGAATTATTGGGTTAGAACAATAATTTTTTATCTGTTTCAATCATTGGACTTTTTATACGTAACACTGTTGCATATGTGACTTAAACAGTTTGTGTTCAATTAGAAATTTGAAAACAACATTTTACATACTCACAAAGGAAACATTTACTAGCCAAGTACATATCTCTATTGTTTTTAACAACTGTCTCCTACCGTTCTATAAGCTTGCTGCTGACATTTCCATATAAACTTCATATTTTTAAATGTTTTTGCATATAATAATGATTTAGTGATACAAGTCTTACTAATTAACCCATAGCAGAGGGAGAAGAGGTAGATTCATACCCTTTCCAAGGCTATTCGCACGTAAATAAATATAACGATCCCAACTGGAATTGGAACTCAGTTCTTTGATTAACAATTCCAAGCGAGCATCCATCAGACCACTCACATATTTAAGCTTACTACACCTTGTATTCCCAAGCGGCCACCCATCTACATACTGACCAGACACGACGTTGCTGTTCAGTGATCGTACAAGAACCGAAGTTTCAAAATTACATGACCGTAGACTCTTTATCTACTGCACATCAAAGCTTGCAGCATCTGGAATTCTCAAGCTATGAACTCTATATTCCTTGCGTAAAACCTCATTTTGGTAGTCATTAATTATCTCCCTCTAACCCTCTAAGTTACTCGTTCACCACTGCTGTAGCCTGGTATTGAACCCACAACGCTTTGGGCCAAGTCACAGGAACCAACCAACGTCTATATTCACTGGGCCAGCAGTGGCAAACAAGTAACTTACAGGGTTAGAGGGAGATAACTCATGCTTACCAAAAAGAGGCTCTACATAAAAGGGATTGAGATGATATAATCCAGTGATTGTAATAAAGGGTTCTGTTCGAAATTCCTAGCACCTGAAGAAGGCCGGAGCGAACAACGGCTGAAACGTCGTACAAATGGCAACAAAGATGAGGACAATAGTCCGAATACTGTAAATACTATCTCATCTCAGAAATATAGACAAATTCTGCAAAGTCTTTTTTGCAACATGCCATTCCTACTTATTTTTTAGAACATTTTTCGGTAAATCTTTGATTTGTTCCCCGAAGGCCTTTACCCCGTCAAATCTTTCCAAAACATCCTTACTTCCGTTCAAATGTAAATACTGAACTGGAATCGATAATTGTTTATTGACGAAACCTACCCTTTTTCACGTTAAGGACCAGAAAAATATCGAACTTCTTGTCGCTGTTTATCTCACCCCGTAACCACGCTTCATAAATGTTATTCACTGCAGAATGACTTCACGCGTAGTTTGCCGACTTTTCGGCATTTTTACTTCCTTTTTGCAATTACTACGCGGAAATTGAGTTCCGAAATCAAACAAATCGCGGGGTAATTCCTCAAAGGAAGTAAATAGGCCGAAATAAGTATCCTACGTCTGAAGTCATTCAGCGGTGAATCAGATATAAGAGCGGTGGTAAGGGGTAAGATATAGTCTGATTTTTTTCTCGTCGATAGCAAGAAAAAAGGTAGGTTTCTTCAATAAACAATTATCGATTTGAGTTCAGCATATACATTTGTCCGGAATTAAGGATGTTTTGGAAAGATTTGACGGGGTGTGGCCTTCGGCGAACAAATCAAAAATTTACCGAAAAATGTTCTAAAAAATAAGTAGGAATGGCATGTTGCAAAAAAGACTTTGCAGAATTTGCCTATATTTCTGATTTGAAGGGGTAAAGGCCTTCGGGGAACAAATAAAAAAAGTTACCCATTTTTCTAACCCCTTAAGTCGTCACGGAGTTTTTAATGACTGCTTTTTTTTTTAGCAAATAAATTGTTTTCGTTTTTAGAAATGTTTTGCCGCCATTAATATTTTTATTAGTTGCTCTTTATCAATAACTTGTCTTCATCAATAAATAATTTTTTTGTTATATATTTTCTTTGTCAAAGAAATATCCGTACACGTATTCAAAAAGGTGACATTTCAATGCATCTTCTTAGATGATAGAAAGCAGAAGGGATCTCTGAGGTATGTTTGGGTTTTATTAAAATTCTCATCGGCTTTCTTAAAACATTTCCGAAGGAGTCAAAAACGTATACATTAATAGCAGTATTTACATTATTTGGCCATGTGTCCTTAAGGATATATTGTATATAAACGCTGATTAGCTCCAGTGACTTGACCCAAAGAGATGTTAGTTCAATACCAGAATAAAGCAGCAGTGAACAAGTAACTTAAAGAATTAGAGGGAGATAACTGATGACTACCGAAAGAGGGTTTACGCAAGGAATGAGGATGATATACACCATAGATTGTAATAAAGGGTACAGTTTGAAATTCCTAGCACCTAAAGAAGGCCGTAGCGTACAACGACCGAAACGTCGTACAAATAGCAACAAAGATGAGGACAATAGTCCGAATAATTTAAATAGTGTAAATACTACCTCATCTCAGACATAGAGACAAATACTGAAAAAAAAAAAAGATATGAATTCATACCTTAGTAAGTGATTGTAATAAAGGGTTCTGTTCGAAATTCGTAGCACCTGAAGAAGGCCGGAGCGTACAAAGGCCGAAACGTCGAACAAATGTCAACAAAGATGAGGAGAATAGTCCAAATAGTGTAAATAGTGTAAATACTACCTGATCTCAGACATATAGACAAATACTGAGCAATAGCAGTGTCAAGGAAATGACTATTATTTTGACACACCTTTTTTGTGGGCATGAAGGTAAGCCATTACTACCAAACAATGTATTAGCAACTTATGAAATATTCTCTGAACACAAGGCGTTTAATTATTGCCTTCTGTCATCATAATAACGGAATATCGCATGATGAGCAAAGGAGATGTAATAACGTTCAATAAATATGTAAAACGCGTGTAATTTCATCTCAGAATAGTTTCTGTTATGAAAGTTATGTGACTGATAAGATTCTTTCTGACCGTAGATTTTTGCAAACTCATCCACAATTTTTTTTTCTTTATTTTGAGAATTTGTGGCTCTAAAGTCAAAGGAAGTAACTTATAACCTTTCTTTCGTCTCTCTAAACTTTAGAAACATTACTAAATAAAATTTAGGACTATTTACAGTCAGACTAATATCCTCATCTTTGTTGTTGTTATCACATTTCAGCCATTGTGTCTTCTAACCGTCTGTTGATCTAGATAGTCTTCAGGGAAATTCTAACAGAACACTTCGTAATATAATCTTGGAAATAAACATTTCCGAGGGAGCCAAAAGTGTATTCAGTAAAAGTTGTGTCAGGAGACTAATCTTCCTTTCTGCACACTGCTTTTTTTTTCCCCCCCTTGGTTTCTGGAAGGTTTACCATTGCTGAAGTTCTTTAAGATGTTTCTTTAATTGTTTTCCCCTTTCTAGTTTTCCAGACAAATTTTGAACATAAATTGTTCAATGCGTTTTGGGGCACTCAGAAGCCATTACCTGATTAGTTTTTGTTGGTTTATATGATTTGTGTCTATAGATTTGCTCTATGTTTATTTTGAGCTTTTCAAATATCGTATCTTTACGCATTAGTGGATACTGCGTAAGGTTCTTCACAGTATTACGTCTTCAATGTATCAGTATGCTGCTCCTTGTTTCTTTTAAAATAGTGACATATATAAAGTTTGTCCCTTAGTTAAATGTTATTGATGCAAGACCATCTGTTTATGGTTAAGGCTTGTAATATTTTACTTGATGACTTACACTCCATATAATAACGGGTCTTTTCATTAGCAATAAATATCTTTATTTTAATTATGAAGGAAGATCATGTTATCATTACACGCACACACACACACACACATATACATATATATATAATATAAAACTTTAATCCAAAAGGAAAAGCAGGAAGGTAAATCCCAAAGAACCGATCCTGATTAATATTAATTACATTAATATTAAAACTGATCAAGGTAGAGGGCTCAATGTAATTAATATTTAAATTACAGAGCCAATTATAAAATAAAATAAATTTCGATGTTCAAATCAGTTGTATGGCCATTTCTACATGAAATCCCTAAGAGAAATTTCACGCACCATCGACAACTTCTTTATTTAAAAATAAACCAAGATATTTTATTTTTCTGTGATGTATATTCTTTTTTGAACTTCCGCCGGTAAAATATCTAGGTTTATTTTGAAATAAAGAAAATGTCGATGATACGTGAAATTTCTCTTAGGGATTTAATGTAGAAATAGCCATACAACTGATTTGAACATCGAAATTTATTATATATATATATATATATATATATATATATATATATATATATATGCGGTGAGGATATAGAAGAATCTAAAGGAGTATCCTGTACATAAAGTGGTAGTATAACTCTCTAGGAGACCTCTAAATATATATGTATAAGCGGAAGTATAGGCCTATTTCAAGCGAACCATCGTCAGCTTCCGTCTTATATATATATATATATATATATATATAAATACTTTAATCCAACCGGAAAAAGCAGGAAGGTAAATTCCAAAACACGATCCTAATTGATATTAAATATTAAATTTTAATATTAAAAATGATACAGGAGGAGAGCTCCATCCAGTTTCGGGATAGTATTTGTTGCTGAGGAGATGTGTTATCCTCTTCGGGGATTTCATGTCGAAATGTGCATTCAACATCTTTGAAAAAATTTTTATTTAATATATATATATATATATATATATATATATATATATATACAAAGAGTTTGTCTTTTAAATAGAGGCATAAATCTGTTCTAAAAAGAGATAAACTCTTTGTATCTATCAACGCTCTATCTACACTCAAATATCGAGCACTTTAGGATAAAAAAACCTGCTTTCCAGTGTACATTCTATCAGTAATAACCACTGAAAAACAACAACATTGGCGCTAAACACTATCACAATTAAACACTACGTATTTCATTAAATACGATCGACAAGGAAGATTTATTTTCATCCTTTTAATCTTAGTTTAAGCACCCTTGCGTTTTTCCTATTTGTAAGGATGCTGGAAAAATTTAGCAGAAAATTAATTTAATCTTCTATGTTGGCCGTATTTAATGGAATAGGTTTGAAAGAAAGGTTGACACACACACACACACCTATATATATATATATATATATATATATATATATATATATATATATGTGTGTGTGTGTGTGTGTGTATGTATATATATATATATATATACGACGTTTCGGCCTTTGTACGCTCAAGGCTTCTTCAGATGCTAGGAATTTCGAACCGAACCCGTCATTACAATCACTGGGCTATATCATTCTCATCCTTTGCGTAGTAATGCCTCTTTTGAAAGTCAAGAGTTATCTTCCTCTAACCATGCAAGTTAGCCTGGTATTGAACTGACAACTCTTTGGATCAAGCCACTAGAACTAACCAACGTCTATATCCACTGGGTCATGTGTTCTTAAGGTCAAGAACAACTGCATTTTTGGGACTTATAAACCTAATGTCCAGTAACGTCGTACAAATGGCACAAAAAAAAAAAATGAGGAAAATAGTCCGAATAGAGTACATAGTGCAAATACTCATCTCAGAAATATAGACATATACTAGAACTTTGTTTATAATTGATGTGGAACAATGTTGAGGAATTTCAAACTGAACTCTTTATGTTAAAATTTACCCGATAGTTACCCGGACTGATGAAGGTCGGTGGGAAAATGGCCAAAATATGATGACAACAAAGATGGAAATAATAGTCAGTGTATAAATAATATAAACAAAACCTCTAAAATAACAAAGGTTATATGACCCAGTGGATAACAACGTTCGTAACATCCAGTAGCTTGTCCCAAAGTGTTAGAAGTTCAATACCTGCCGACATAAGTGGCGAACAAAAAAAAAAAAAAAAAAAAAAACTAGAAAGTTAAAGGGTGATATCTAAGATACCCGGAAGTGGCATGACACATGGAACGAGAAATCTCTATTCCAGTGATCGAAATAAAGAGTTCAGTTCAAAATTCCAGTCACCTGAAGAAGAGATCGGAGCGTACAACAGCCGAAAGGTCGTGAGTATGATAATAAAGATGAGGACAACACTCTGAACAAAGTAAATAACAAACAAATCTTAAATCTTACAAATTGCATTAATATTTCAAACATTTCGATCAATTCTCCAAATTCTTTCTAGGATTTAGGACAGAAATTCTCATCTTCATAAACAATGTGATTTCTGTATTTCTTTCCAAACAAAGGACCAATTGTTTGTTTTTTTAACTGTCACTTTCCTGAAAAAGTCACTAGCATAATCAAGAATTCAAGAATAAGCAAACCTTTGTTCTATTCTGAAATTAATTAGACATTATTTCTCAACCTCTCCCAAGAAAATTCATTGTTGTGAATCAATTTTCTCCTTAGTTCAAATTCAGAAAGAATTTCATCATTCTTCTTCAGTATGACATTCAACTAACCAATGTCTTATTGTAATGAAATAAAATATTGGCCTAGATTTTCATAATAGAAGCTTAATATAGATTGGTTGATTTACCAACATATCAAGTGTTTTATAGGATTATTGAATGTGGACTAAAAGTCTTATAAGACAAAAATATCAATGAATTGTTCATTCCAATACAGAGAAATAGATTAAGGTGGTTTAACAACATATCAACTTTCTTTTGGGTTAGTTAAGGTTTGATAGAAGTCGCAATGAACCATAACTATTTTGCCTATATTGGAACGATTATCTATCTATCTATGTTATTGTGTTTATATCTATCTATCTATCTATGTTATTGTGTTTATATCTATCTATCAATCTATCTTATTGTTTTTATATCTATCTATCAATCTATCTTATTGTTTTTATATCTATCTATCAATCTATCTTATTGTTTTTATATCTATCTATCAATCTATCTTATTGTTTTTATATCTATCTATCAATCTATCTATCTTATTGTTTTTATATCTATCTATCAATCTATCTATCTTATTGTTTTTATATCTATCTATCAATCTATCTATCTTATTGTTTTTATATCTATCTATCAATCTATCTATCTTATTGTTTTTATATCTATCTATCAATCTATCTATCTTATTGTTTTTATATCTATCTATCTATCTTATTGTTTTTATATCTATCTATCTATCTATCTTATTGTGTTTCTATCTATCTTATTGTGTTTCTATCTATCTATCAATCTATCTATCTTATTGTTTTTATATCTATCTATCTAACTATCTATCTATCTTATTGTGTTTCTATCTATCTTATTGTGTTTCTATCTATCTTTCTATCTTATTGTGTTTATATCTATCTATCTATCTTATTGTGTTTCTATCTATCTATCTTATTGTGTTTATATCTATCTATCTATCTTATTGTGTTTATATCTATCTATCTATCTATCTTATTGTGTTTCTATCTATCTATCTTATTGTGTTTCTATCTATCTATCTTATTGTGTTTATCTATCTTATTGTGTTTATATCTATCTTATTGTGTTTATATCTATCTATCTTATTGTGTTTATATCTATCTATCTTATTGTGTTTATATCTATCTATCTTATTGTGTTTATAGATATCTATCTTATTGTGTTTATAGATATCTATCTTATTGTGTTTATAGATATCTATCTTATTGTGTTTATAGATATCTATCTTATTGTGTTTATAGATATCTGTCTGCCTATCTATCTATCTTTATTTATAAATGGAATTTTGTCTTTGTGTGTGCGTGTGTATCCATCGTCGATAATTAAATAAACATCGAGTTATAGAAGGAGTGGTCCGATGTTAATCAAATTTGATACACTCATAGACAAAGACATAAGAAAAGATATTCAAAAGTTTATTTTGTGCCACCGTCGAAAGAGTCTGAGCCACAGGACCATAGATTAATTTTGAAGCTTTCATTACACCCGAGCAATGCCGGGCTGTACCATTAGTAGTTAGATAAAAATCTCGTTTATACTTGAATCCGAAAGTAGTCACATTCAGATGTATGACCCCCACCCAGTCATCGGCTGTCAATGACAATTTTCATCAGGTTTGTTCAATTGAATTTTGCCATCTCCTACGTAGTCTGCATCACAAATGATGCAATGCAAAACCCCATCGGACAAGAAGCAGGCCCATTGGAAGACCTCATATCAACAGTCTAGAAACAGTTGAAGTAGTATGGCCACATTACAAGAACCAACAGTCCTCCCATTGCCATCTTACAAGGTCCCTCTTTAGGCAAAATAAGAATAATAAACCATCCAAAGTTGAATTTGTAATTAAGCATCTGACGCATTTCTTGTGTAGATGAAATCACAAATAAAGCAGTGGATAACATCATCAGATTAGAAACGGGCCTAACGTAAGAGCTCATACAAGATGGCGGCGGAAAGTGTTCTTTTCCTCTTCTCCTTAGGCAGAAGAGGAAAACATATGCCGAGTGTATGTGGATTTAAAAAACCTTTCCATGGTTTCTCACATTGGCTAACAATCGAGATGTGGAGGGTGTTGGTCAAATGGTCAAGGTGCGCAGCGGTCACGTTTTCGTTTCGATCCATTCTCCAAATGGATCAAAACTGATGGCGAGAAGTTTAACTGATTTGTACATGTTGGTTCCAATCTTTTATGGAACGACTAAAAAACACTTTCTCCTCCCCAATTTATAGGCAGAAGCACACAAATGCATTCTGGGATTTGTTCCTAACCAATAAAAGAGGCCGGTCTTGGTTTCATATGACTCAGTCCCGGTCTGCCTTTTTTCATTTTTCAATCATTTTACCCCAAGAAAGATGGGACTGTACTAGTATACAGGGGTCACAATGAGAGAAAAAACAGGGTACAGGAGGTTGGTTGGTTGTTTTACTTTTATGGCATATCAACCTCGGCGGGTCATTTATTGCCAACTAAATTTTATTTATTTATTGCAGGTAATACCTTTTTCTTTCAAGAATTTTATTGTTGTTTTTATATAAGTTTTGTGTCTAGTAATACTTTTTTATTTTCGAGTATCAAGATTCATTGAGATTTGTTTTTAAGGGCAGAGTCCCCAAGTCCTACCCTGGTTATTTAACCCATAACTGGAAGGAAGAAACGGATTAATACTTTTCCCAAGGGTACCAGTGCTTAAGTGAATGCAGGGTATTCAACTGGAATTCGAACTCGGCTCACCGATTTCTCTTTCCGAGCCGATATCCACTGAACCACAACGCACATACGTCACTAAACACTTAAAGCACCTGGTATTCCCAAGCGGTCACCCATCTAAGTACTGACCAGGCTCAACGTTGCTTAACAGGGTACAGGATATATTGAAGAAAGGATAAAAGATGAATAGGGAATTGAGGGAAGAAATGGGATTCCAAAAGATAGAAGATGGCTACTGACATTGCACTTAAATTTTTGAAGATTGTAGTTATTAGAGAAACAAGTAAACGAAAAGGAATTCCACAGGCGGGAAGTGCAAAAAAACAAAAAAACTGTTGGAGTAAAAGTGGCGGTTAGATTTATCTATTTCAACAGTAAAAGTGTGGGATGGCTAATCTATTAGTCGGCTTAAATTTATGTGGTAGAGACACTAGGGAAAAAAAAACACATCAGTCACGAAATTATCTGTAAAAATATAGAAGGATTGATTACACTGCAGGCCCTTCTTTGGATTTTATCAAGAACCTAGAGTTGAATAGCAGGAGCAACCGACCAGATATGGCAACAGTATTCAATGCATGGACGAATGGTAGATTTATAAATGTGAAAGATGGATTCTGATAAGAACCTAGAGATGAATAGCAGGAGCAACCGACCAGATATGGCAACAGTATTCAATGCATGGACGAATGATAGATTTATAAATGTGCAAGATGGATTCTGATGAGAACCTAGAGATGAATAGCAGGAGCAACCGACTAGATATGGCAACAGTATTCAATGCATGGACGAATGATAGATTTATAAATGTGCAAGATGGATTCTGATGAGAACCTAGAGTTGAATAGCAGGAGCAATCGACCAGATATGGCAACAGTATTCAATGCATGGACGAATGGTAGATTTATAAATGTGAAAGATGGATTCTGATAAGAACCTAGAGATGAATAGCAGGAGCAACCGACCAGATATGGCAACAGTATTCAATGAATGGACGAATGATAGATTTATAAATGTGCAAGATGGATTCTGATGAGAACCTAGAGATGAATAGCAGGAGCAACCGACCAGATATGGCAACAGTATTCAATGCATGGACGAATGGTAGATTTATAAATGTGAAAGATGGATTCTGATAAGAACCTAGAGATGAATAGCAGGAGCAACCGACCAGATATGGCAACAGTATTCAATGAATGGACGAATGATAGATTTATAAATGTGCAAGATGGATTCTGATGAGAACCTAGAGATGAATAGCAGGAGCAACCGACCAGATATGGCAACAGTATTCAATGCATGGACGAATGATAGATTTATAAATGTGCAAGATGGATTCTGATGAGAACCTAGAGTTGAATAGCAGGAGCAATCGACCAGATATGGCAACAGTATTCAATGCATGGACGAATGGTAGATTTATAAATGTGAAAGATGGATTCTGATGAGAACCTAGAGTTGAATAGCAGGAGCAACCGACCAGATATGGCAACAGTATTCAATGCATGGACGAATGATAGATTTATAAATGTGCAAGATGGATTCTGATGAGAACCTAGAGATGAATAGCAGGAGCAAACGACCAGATATGGCAACAGTATTCAATGCATGGACGAATGATAGATTTATAAATGTGAAAGATGGATTCTGATGAGAACCTAGAGTTGAATAGCAGGAGCAATCGACCAGATATGGCAACAGTATTCAATGCATGGACGAATGGTAGATTTATAAATGTGAAAGATGGATTCTGATAAGAACCTAGAGATGAATAGCAGGAGCAACCGACCAGATATGGCAACAGTATTCAATGAATGGACGAATGATAGATTTATAAATGTGCAAGATGGATTCTGATGAGAACCTAGAGATGAATAGCAGGAGCAACCGACCAGATATGGCAACAGTATTCAATGCATGGACGAATGATAGATTTATAAATGTGCAAGATGGATTCTGATGAGAACCTAGAGTTGAATAGCAGGAGCAATCGACCAGATATGGCAACAGTATTCAATGCATGGACGAATGGTAGATTTATAAATGTGCAAGATGGATTCTGATGAGAACCTAGAGATGAATAGCAGGAGCAACCGACCAGATATGGCAACAGTATTCAATGAATGGACGAATGATAGATTTATAAATGTGCAAGATGGATTCTGATGAGAACCTAGAGATGAATAGCAGGAGCAACCGACCAGATATGGCAACAGTATTCAATGCATGGACGAATGGTAGATTTATAAATGTACCAAATAGCTTCTGGTATGAAAGCTTTCCTCGAAGTAGATGAAGTTGATTCAATTCCTCTTCAGGTCGGTTCAGAAAGTGAGGCAAGTGATGCGCAATGAGTTGCTCTCCATGTGATTAGCATGAGCCATACTGATGGCGGAGAAGAAAGTTTGTGTATACTCGTTAAAGAAGAGTAGTTTGTTTTTTTTTGTCTTGGTGATATTAAAATTTACAAACCATTTCTTGCCCCAGTTAACCACTGTGTGGAGGAACGGCAGCTAGGTTTACTTTGTCAGCCTTGGCGGATTCCCTATTGAGACGAGATTAAATAGTGTTGTCATCTGCATAAATGCCTACTTGGTAACTGATATCATTGTGAATATCAGAAATAGCGTAGGAACCAGGATAGAGCGTTGCGGAACAATCGCGTTCGTGTGAAGATTTGGAAGTGTGCTCGTTCAAAACGACCATCATTTCAACATTTGATAAGAACGACTGGATTAAATGAAGTGATCGTCTAATAATACCGTAGCCCTGGAACTTGCGAGGGAGGCCGACATGCCAAACCCCTTTCAAACGCTTTCGAGGTATCTAAAGTAACAGATCGACCTTCGCCATTATTATCAAGAGCCTGACATACATATTCAGTGATGGTTGTTGGCTTACAACATATCACGTTGACTACACCGGTTCTCGTTCGATCACCGAAGTTAAGCAACGTGAGCTGGTCAGTACTTAGATGGGTGACCGCTTGGGAATACCAGGCGCTGTAAGCGTTCAGTGGCGGATGTGCGTTGTGGTGCACTGGATGTCGGCTTGGAAAGAGAAATCGGTGAGCCGAGTTCGAATTCCAGTTGAGTACCCTGCATTCGCTTAAGCACTGGTACCCTGGGGAAAGGTATTAATCCGTAGCTTCCCTCCAGTTATGGGTTAAATAACAGGCTGGGGCTTGGCGGCAACCCATCCAGTATTGGTGTCACAATAAAAACACCCTTGGTAGCCCAGGCGAAGCATCAAGTATTCAGCTATTTGACAAGATTATGAATTTTGCTATAAACTGCGCAGGGTTTCAAATGCACAGGGAATACTGGAGGAGTGTCGTGAGTTCTATCGCGACCGAGGTCACAGGACGACGACGTTAGTATAGTAGCGGTAGACTTGGCGAATTGGAAGTCGTATTGTTTGTCAGGGAGTGAGAGGTGAAATGCTTAACCACTTCAGCATTGATTAGATCGTCGAATACTTTGTCAGAAAGCGGTAAGAAGCTAAAGAGGCGATAGTTTAGAAGGGTCTGAGGGTTCGCCAGATTTTTAAAAAAATAGGATCTATAGATGATGACTTCTAACAAGCGGGAAAACAGAAAGAAGACAGACAATACTTCTAAGTCAGGATGCTACGTTTGCTTGTTCGAATTTGTTCTTGGGTGTCAACTTAATTTGTAAACATTTTGCCATATTACTGTTTCGTTGTCTTATTAATGATAATTTCAATCAGTTAAGTGCCATACATAAAACAAGCTTTGGGCGATCATGTTTCGAAAGAGACATGACTGACTGGGCAGAAGATTATCCCGCAGTAGGTTGCCATTGCTTTCTGCGGTAGACTGGTTGCCAGCCAAAGCTATAGAACCCAATCTGTCCTGTTATTTGACTCATAGCTAGAGGGAGAAGATATGCATCATATTATTAAGTGTTAATTAGAGGGGGTCAGTTTACTACTTCATAACAATAGAAAAACGAACCCCACTTTATGTCCAATAGAAGCCTTAACCTTGTTTCTAACTATTATATTCAGTCAGTTAAGTGTTATACGTGATAGACAATTCGGGCGATCATGTCTCAAAAGAGACATGACTGACTGGGCAGAAGATTATCCCGTAGTAGGTTGCCATTGCTTTCTGCGGTAGACTGGTTGCCAGCCAAGGCTAGAGAACCTAATCTATCATGTTATTTAACCCGTAACTGGGGGGAAGAAACGGATTAATACCTTTCCCAAGGGTATTTGTGCGTAAGTGAATGCAAGGAATTCGCTTTGCATATATTGTTTGCATGTTTTATATTATTTTTGCTGTTTTTTTTTCTTTTTCTTGATATTTCAAACTTTGTAAATTCTGTTTGTTGGACAGTTCTATAATTTATTAACATTTAACCAAACTCATTCACTCTACAAAGTGGGGCCTATGCACAACAAGGCCTCTAATTTGGAGGTTGTAAGGAGCATGGAACTACCTTTTAATTGCTGTTCTTCCCAGATCCAGGTTGACCCGGCGTGGTAGCATCTGTTAAGATCCCAGTATGGGCAAATAGTTTATACCCTAACTGGGGTCAAAACACTATGAAAGCATAAAAATAAACTTTTATAGAAAAATATACATTTTTGAAGGAAAAATTATTCTCAGCAGATCGTTGTTTAATACAAAACTGGATGACAAAAGAATAAAAACAAAAACTGTTCATTAAAATCTGACTAAATCAACCTTCTAATATAACCGAACATTAAAAAAAATATCTTTAAAACCCCCATTTTTTGGCATTAAATAACCCACAGAGGTTGATATGTCATTAAACAAAACTCAAACTCACTCCACAAAGTACTTCGGGTTTGTTCTATAGCTAGCGACTCCCGCATATAATCCAAGGTCAAATGGGCAGACGGAGAGATTCGTTGATACATTTAAAAGGTCAATGAGGAAAGCAGATGTAATCGACACGGATGATAAAAACATACAAACGTTTTTGATGGTATATAGGATGACACCTAATCATAATATCAATGGTAATCTATCTCCTGCGGAGGTAATGTTCGCGCGGAAGATTAGGTCAATCTTCGATAGACTATTACCTAAAGAAAGGAAAAAAACCTTAGCAAAACAGAACTCGGAGACAAAATTTTACAAAGAAGGCGAAAAAGTCTTCTTCAAAAATTATCGCGCAGGAAAGTGTTTGTGGGAAGATGGTATAATAACTTGGAGGATTGGTAAGGTGATCTATTTAGTTAAAGGACCAAAATTTGTCTGTAAGAGACACCTAAACCAGCTAAAACCCAGATTCGTGGAAACCTTCAATAAAGAATTTGAAATACCAATGGAGGTTCTCTACGATACATTCGAAATTAAACCACCCGCGACCATGGACGTACCGATGGAGGTAACTAAGGATTCTCCGAAAATCGAGGAGAAAGGGAAAAAAGACAAAACACCTATGCCCTGACCCCAAAAGAAAGAAGTATTGAGTGAAATTCCATGAAGAATTTAGCTCGGGGGGAGGTGTTGTAGAGGAATATCCTATCCTACCCCGGAATGGATATGGTCCGGTCTATAAAAGACTGTCACTAGACGAGAGCATACGTCACTAGGCGGAAAAGCATTCTTCATTAGACGGACGCATATATCCTAGACAGAGACATTGTCTACTTGATTGTTATACCTGTTACTATTCTTTGGTGTTCTTGTATGTCTGTCGGTTTATTGCACTGTGATATAATAAATCTCTATTACTCTATCTGATGTGCGTTGTGGTGCAGTGGATATCGGCTCGGAACGAGAAATCGGGGAGCCAAGTTCAAATTCCAGTTGAATTCATTGCATTCACTTACGCGCAAATACCCTTGGGAAAGGTATTAATCCGTCTATTCTTTCCAGTTATGGGTTAAATAACAGGACAGATTGGGTTCTGTAGCCTTGGTCGGCAACCAGTCTACCGCAGAAAGCAATGGTAACCTACTGCGGGATAATCTTCTACCCAGTCAGTCATATCTCTTTTGGGACATGATCGCCCAAGCATGTTTCACGTATGGCACTTAACTGACTGATTATTCTTGCACTATTCTGTTCCCTGGTTATCCCCTCTCGGGATATATCAGGGTTATATGGTTACAATTACTGTTAATTTGCCATATTACTGTTGCTTTGGCTTGTATATATTGTTTGCTTGCTTTATATTGTTCCTTTCTTCTTATTGTTATTGTTTATTGCAAACTTTTTCAATTCTGTTTGTTGGACTGTTCTGCCATTTATTTACATTTAATCATGGCACTTAATCTACACTACACACATACAATTTCTTTTGAATTTATATATTGATTTTTTTCTATTGATTCCCTTTGTTATTTCTTGTTAGCTATATGGCAATCTGTTGGATGGCGGTATTTCACACACAGAACACGGTTACGAATCTACAATTTTCTAATACGTTTTTAAAAAAAACAGCAACCAATTTTTAAATAATCTGCCTATTTGGATGAATATCTTCCTTTCTAGCCAGGCAACATTTAAAAAAAACAATGTTAAGTGGTTGAACCGGTTTTAAAAATTAAGAACAACTTTATTTTAGACTGGTTAAGTTTCATGTTTTGAGACAATAAATAAGAAGGTGGAGATTTAATAGTCTCAGGATTATTCAGGTGACACGTGTTTAGTATTACTAAGCGATATTTTATAAATAAGACTTTAGTTTCATTAGTTAGACCTTTACAGCTCATGTAAACTGCCTAAGAGTATCTTTTTCTATGTGCCATGTCCATTCAGGTGATCATGGCCCTCCACGTCTCCCTATCCCTGGTAGTTCTTAGCACACTTTGTCCTGTTACCCCACCCAACCCTACTCTGCCATCCACTTGCTTAGGCCCTTCAAATATGTTATCCGCTGCTTTCCCCTCTCTTTCTCTCTATCTGACCTGTGAGTATCAGATTCTCCAAGCCATCCTTCCTCATCGTATGTCTCAAGAACTTCAGTTGTCTTTTCCTGATGCTCAGTATTAATCATGTTACGGAAATTAACGAATTCATTCAAACAATTCATTTCAAATGGTCGGTTGTTTATAACCGAGTTTCGTTAAAATTCGTTAATTTCCGTAACATGTTGACATTACGATACATTTCAGAGCAGATATGGTTGTTGCGATAAATCGAAAATTGTATTATATGGGCTTGATAAAAACCTCGTTTAGACTGGATGTCATTCGTGGTCGAGCGGTCTAAGACGTTGCCAGATCAAATGGTAGCTTCCCTTTTGTAGATAGGGGTCGCAGGTTCGAATCCCGCCGAATGACACACATTTTCGTAATAAAGATTTATCGTAAATAATCAGGCCAGTAGATATAAATATATAACTGTTTAATTAAAAAAAAACAGAATATCTACTTACATACGAGTATCGATAAAAGATAATGTTCAAACAATTCATTTCATATATATGTATATATGGTATAACAGACAGTCAGTCAAGTGCCATACGTAATACACGCTTTTGGCGATCATGTTTCGAAAGAGACATAACTGACTGGGTAGAAAATTATCCCGTAGTCGGTTGCCATTGCTTTCTGCGGTAGAGTGGTTACCAGCCAAGGCTACAGAACCCAATCTGTCCTGTTATTTGACTCATAGCTAGAGGGAAAAGAGATGTATTAAATTATTAAGTAGTAATTAGAGGGGGATCAGTTTATTACTTCATAACAATAGAAAACCGATACCCCACTTTATGCCCAGTAGACGCCTTAATCATGTTTTTAACTATTATATTCAGTCAGTCAGTCAAGTGCCATATGTGATACACGATTTGGGTGATCATGTCTCGAAACAGACATGACTGACTGGGCAGAAGATTATTCTGCAGTACGTTGCCATTGCTTTCTGCGGTAGACTGGTTGCTAACCAAGGCTATAGAACCTAAATTGTCCTATTATCTGACCCATAACTGGAGGGAAGAGACGGATTAATACCTTTCCCAAGGGTATTTGTGCGTAAGTGAATGCTAGGAAATCACATATCTGAAATGTAGACAAAGAAATTCTGAAGAAACTAATGAATTTTTATTTATAATAAAGCATTATTTTTTGCTATATCACTCGGTTAAGTGGCATTCGTGATAGACATTTGGACGATCATGTCTCGAAAGAGACATGATTGATTGGACAGAAGATTTTCCCGTAGTAGGTTGCCATTATTATCTGCGTTAGTCTGGTTGCCAACCAAGTCTATAGAACCCAATCTGTCATGTTGTTTAACTCATAGCTGGAGGGAGAATTTTTCTATATACGTTGCCTATTTATTTATTGGATATTTTCTGAGATAAACAGTTTTTATTTACATATGCGAGGCTATAAGAATGTTCGTTTTGATCATGCGGAAAGACAAAAGACATCAGAAACGCTACTTGGTTTCAGTGAGAAAATGGAACCAAGAAAGATAGAAGCGTTTAATGTCTTCTGCAAATATCTCATAAATAATGGACTAATTCGTTTTAATCGCATGAAAAGACAAAAGACTCATTGCTTAGCAGAGACGCTACTTGGTTTCAGTTAGAAAATGAATGATAGAAAACAAGCCAGAAGTGTTTAACGTCTTATTCAGTGTAATGAAAAAGTTATCAATTTCAATTCTTTTTATTTGCACTTCTTAAAATAATTCATATCCACCATTGTTTGAGTTTTGTTTAATGGCATTACAACTTCTGTAAACTTTTTATTTAAGGTATTTTTTTATAATTGGTTCTAGGGAGAAGGTTGATTTAGTCAGATTTTGATGAATTTTTTTTTATTATTTAGAAAACTGAAGATGTTTTCTCATTTTCTATTAAAAAATATATTGCTGGTAATATTTTTTCCTTCAAACATGTATTATGGCAATAATTTGTCTTTTTTTCCTTCAAAAACGTATATTTTTCTATAAAAGTCTATTTTTAAGTATATATTTCTATAAAAATCTATATTTATACTTTCATAGTGGTTTGACCCCAGTTTTGGGGTTAACTATTTGCCCATAGTTGGAATCTTAACAGGTGTTAGCACTCCGGGTCAGAGTGGACCTGGGAACAACAGCAATTAAGAGGTGGTTCTCGGCTCCTCACAACCTCCCAATCAGAGGCCTAGATGCCGGATGCAGTTTTCGCCATTGTTATTGCAATATTTTTTCTACTTGTTAAGCTCAGATATTTTATGACGCAATAGGGTAATTCCTATGGATATTTTATTGTTGTAGACCTCGCCATGAGCTTATTCAGTCATTAACTAAAGAATTAAGATTTATGAAAAACTAGCAGTATAGCCCGGCGTTGCTCAGGTGTAATGAAAGCTTTAAAACTAATCCATGGTCCTGGAGCTCAGACTCAGCCTAAAGAATATTTGTGTGAATTTGGGTGAGAATAGGATAAAAATTGTGGATTTGTATAAAGGACATACAGACAGATAAACTGACACACACACACACACAAACATCTTGCCTTATATATATATATATATATATATATTATCGATTTTCTGCACTATTTTAAGAAATGCAACCTTGAAACTTCTGAATATCGTTTCTTATGTCTTTGTCTATGAGTCTATCAAATTTGATTAAAATCGGACCACTTCTTCTATAACCCGATTTTTTCGAATATCGATTTTTGATATTTATCGGGTGTACCTCGACACAAAACCTAGCTAAGAACACTCGCAGACGCTTATAATACAACTGTGTAAATTTTCAAGAAAATTGGTTCAGCCGTTTCGGAGTCTATAGGTAACGGACGGACACACAGACACATACACATCAAATTGCATTTATAAATAAGTTTAGATGTAAATTATTTTTCTGTTTTTTTTTCCACTTATGAAAGGTTACTGTTATGACTTCTTCTACTTTTTTTTTCAAAATATTCCAGTAAATCGTTTGCCTTGAAAATTTTGTAATTTATAACAAAGGTGAGAAACTATGCCAACATTTACATTTTTGTCCCCTTCTGCACTTGCAGAAAAAAAAGCCTGGGTAAACTTATAAAGAGAAGCCACTTGGAGATTTTTTCTTTCATAATTAAAAAAAAAACTGGTTTCTCTTCTCAGAGCATCAAAAGATTTTCTAGTTTTTATTTTTGTTTTCAAAAATTAAAATGTTCCATCTCCCATGAAAGACCAGCCAGTTCGTAACAACAACAGCAAATCTAAAAAAACAATTTTCCAGTAACCAAAAGTTGTTTGACAAGATGTCAGTTCTGAAACAATAAGTTTTGAAAATATAAGTATTTTTTTTTCTTTTTTTGCAATCCTGATCGTCTGTGGGAAAATATCTTCACAATTGACACCGGAGAGAAATATTTAATACAATTGATAATCACAAAGCCGACACCGCAACTCTTCATCTATTATTTTCTTCTAAGATTTTAAGAGTTTGAGTTAAACCATTTAATCCGTTCTTTTTATATTTGTGACGTCCAGTGATATTTATGATTCATTGATTATTTTTGGTGTTTTTAAATCACTTTTTGCTCAATACTCTTTCATCGTAACGGACAAGTGGAAATATCACTTGGACGAAAAAGATTAACAGAATGACGATGAATAATTATATTTTAAAACTAAGTTGATGAAAAGCAATCACTTAATAGACAAAAGTATCTGAGTACCCCACATGAAAGGCTTGAACAAATGAGACTGAAATATAAGAAATAAGCTTGGGAATTAATTTAGTTCGTAATGTAGCTTCCCTGCAGTAGATATCCGCTTATCTCGTGACATAAAGGTGATGCCCTCTTTGGTCAAAATTCTATTACCGCTCCGGGGTGAAAACCAAAGCGATGGTATATGGAGACCGTGTGCTGCACAGATTACGTGTTCCCACTCTCGGTTGTACCGACAAGATCCAATGTAATACAGAGAATTACATTTGGGGACGGCTTGGCTTCAGTTGTTGCCAAAAAGTTTTCAGTGTTGATAGCCAACTACCCTCGGGGTTCAACTCTGGGCTTTTCTGTCTGGATTTACGTCCATAGCTTTTCCGTGTTTAGATTATGATCGCAAGGTGAGTGAGCGAGTTTTGTTTAACGGCATATCAATCTCTGTTGGTTATTTAATGCCAAAAAGGTGGGGTTTTAAGGTATTTTTTTAATGTTCGGTTATAGTAAGAAGGTTGATTTTAATGAAAACGTTTTGTTTTTATTCTTTTTTTATTTTAGAAAACTGAAAATGTCTTCTTGTTTTGTATTCAAAAATGTTTTGCTGAGAATAATTTTTTTCTTTAAAAAATGTATATTTTTCTTTAAAAGTCTATTTTTATGTATATATTTCTATAAAAGTGTATTTTTATAAATTCAAAGTGTTTTGACCCCAGTTAAAGGATAAACTATTTGCCTTTAGCTGGGGCCCTAACAGGTGCTACCACTCCGGATAAGGGTGAGCCTTGAAACAACAGCAATTAAGAGGTGGTTCCATGTTCCTCACAACCTTCCAATCAGAGACCTTGCAGCCGGATGCAGTTTACGGTCGTGCCCAGGACCTTAGATTTTAAAAGTTTTTTTGGCAAAAACAACAATTTATTAATACATCCTACTAATTAACCCATAGACGGAGAGAGAAGAGATGGATTCACACCCCTACCCAAGGGTGTTTGCGCACAAGTGTGTATTGTGAATCAATTGGATTTGGAAATCAACTCTCCAGTTAAAAATTCCAAGTAGTTATCGAATATATCAGCTTCATCTGATATGACGAGTAAGTCACCCATCTAGGCTAAACGTTGCTTAACTCCGGTGGTTATACAAGAACTAGTTGTTCAATATGATATGACTAAACCCTGTATTACTATGAGATATGTACTTAGATATCTTCACGAATAATTTAAAGAAAAGCAAATTCTTTTGTTTCTGTTTCAATATCTGGAATGAAGAGTTACCATCATTTACATGCAGACTATTATCCTCATCTTTGTTGTTATAATCACTTGACTGCTTTCTGTATGATGGCTGGTTGTTTTGTTTTTATGGCATATCAACACCTCGGCGGGTCATTTATTGCCAACTAAATTTTATTTATTTATTGCTAGTAATACCCTTTTCTTTCAACAATTTATTGTCTTACTTGTGGTGAAATTATTAAAAAAAAAAAAGAGAAAAAAAATTATCAAACTGAATCGCTGCAGTCCACAAGCTCCTATGGAAGACATTTTGAATTTATGACTAGAAGATATGCTACATATTTTTTTACTAGGCACAAGTGTTGGTTGGTTGGTTGGTTTTTATGGCAAATCAACCTCGGTGGGTCATTTATTGCCAACTAAATTTTATTTATTTATTGCTGGTGATACCTTTTTCTTTCAACAATATATTGTTGTTTTGATATAAGTTTTATGTCTAGTAATACTTTTTTCTTTTCGAGTATCAAGATTCATTGGGATTTGTTTTAAAGGGCAGGGTCCCCAAGTCCTACCCTGTTATTTAACCCATAACTAGAGGGAAGGGACGGATTAATACCTTTCCCAAGGGTACGAGTGCATAAGTGAATGCAGGATATTCAACTGGAATTCGAACTGGGCTCACCAATTTCTCTTTCCGAGCCGATATCCACTGCACCACAACACACATCCGTCACTAAACGCTTACAGCACCTGGTATTCCCAAGCGGTCACCCATCTAAGTACTGACCAGGTTCAACATTGCTTAACTTCGGTGATCGATCGAGAACCGGTGTATTCAACGTGATATGGCCGTAAGCCTTTCTGTATGAATTTCTGTAATGAAAAGTTACCATTATTTACATGCAAACGATTATCCTCATCTTTGTTATCATCACCTAATCGCCTTCTGTATGAATTTCTTGAATGAGGAATTACCATTATTTACATTACTGACACTAAGACTAATATCCTCATCTTTGTTGATATCACTACGTTTAGGTCATTGTGCCTCCCACCAAAAACTTATTCGGGTATCTGTCAACCAAGGGAAATTCGAACTGAATCCTTTATAAATTCACTAGCAGTATAGCCCGGCGTTACTCGGGTGTAATGAAAGCTTTAAAACTAATCCATGGCCCTGGAACTGAGACTCTTTGGACGTTGACACGAAAGACTAAAAAGCAATAGTTGTTTCCAGTTAAAGCAAAACCGTAGACTGAAAGAAAAATGAATGAATGTAAGCCAAATTTTGATTTCCTTGTATCGATATCAAATAAGTTTTTTTCGTCGTAAACTGAATTTTGAAGGCTAAATAAGTCCTCTGAGTAGATAGTATCATAGCTGAGACTAAGAATTACAATTATACCTACAATTACAGACATACAGGCAGATAAACAGACACACACACACACACACACACACACACACACACACAATGATCTTACCTTTTATATATATATATATAATCAATTTTTTGCACTATTGTAAGAACTGCAACCTTGAAACTTCTGAATATCGTTTTGTATGTCTTTGTCTATGAGTGGATCAAATTTGATTAAAATCGGACCGCTCCTTCTATAAACCGATTTTTTCAATTATTGATTTTCGATATTTATCGGGGGTACCTCGACACAAAACCTAGCTAAGAACGCTCGCATACGCTTATAGTACAACTGTGTAAATTTTCAAGAAAATCGGATCAGCTGTTTCGGAGTCTATAGGTAACGGACACACAAACACATACAAAGTTCCATTTATAAATAAGTTTAGATTAGATTTGAATGATTGATGTTGTCATTATCAGCACCCATTTAGCTCAAAGTATGACAAGGTGAAATAAATTATTAAATGTAAAATTATAATTAAAATGAAAAACAGGATTTGTGCCTCTTATTTTGAGGATGAGTATACAGTAGATATGAGAAATCTACTCCTAAATTAAACTCCTAATTCTGATACCATGTTGGCCTACATGAATGAAGAGTTTTGTTTTGTACTCACCATAGCATGAGAAATAAGGCACACACCTTAAAAGAAACTACTACTACAGGACATTGCTAGACTCAAAGTTACAATCACAGACTGTTCAAAAGACATCGATAAGTTTACACCACCTAGGAGTCCTTGACAAAATCAAACGGAGAATCTGTAATGTGATCGATCTTGACTTGGCAGCTAGGATACAGTCGCTTTCTCACCGACGCAGTGTGGCTTCCCCGAGTCTTTTCTACAAATACTTTCACGGTTTCTGCTCCGATGAACTTAGCTCACGAGTACTCACTATATATGAATTTTCTCGAGCCACAAGATTAGCAACTAGGTCCCACCCTTTTACTGTGAAACCGATAAATTGTAAACGCAAATTCTACTTCAACAGCTTCTTTTCTCGCACATCCCGCCTGTTGAATTCCCTTACGCTTACTTGCATTCCCGACAGCTACAATCTCCAGCAATTTAAATGTAAAGTCAATATTCATCTATCTCACTGACTTGCATCCTCTCTCTCTCTCTCTCATGCTCCTTTCTCCGTCCACTCTACTCTCATCAGTATTCTCATACCTTTTTCCTGACACCCCCTGTATCTTGTCACTCTTTCTTATAACATTCCTCCTATGTAACCCCCTGCACAACAGTGGCAGTAAAATGCCTTGCTTCTCATATTTCCTATCCTCTTCACCGCGTATGAAAAATTTTGCTAATAAAAATAAGTGAATTTTCATCAATTTTCTTTTAAAAAATAACGGTTATTACTATCATTACTAACTGAGATATTGTTCTTTCAGTGTCGAAACAAAATGTCCACTTTTGCAGTAGATTGTAGTTTGAACATCTTTTTTAATCGTTTCACTTATGCTCAGGGGGCTAAATAAAAGCAAAGGATTAAATAGGAGAGTAAAGAGAAAGAAGAACCATTTACAGGGGGGTGTCAGAGAAAGGAGCAAGAGAAGGATGGCAATACAGGTGTGATGACAGTCGCAAAGGTAGAGAGAAAGGAAAATATGTACAGGGTGATGTAGAAAGAACTAGAATCGAGTGGTTAATAGATGAGTATTGACATTGCATTTAAATTCCTGGAGGTTATAGCCGTCAGGAAAACAAGAATATGGAAGCGAGTTCCATAGGCGGGAAGTGCGAAAAAAGAAGCTGATGGAGTAGAATTGTCATCTGCATTTGGTTGATCTAACCGTGAATGGGTGGGACCCAGTTGCCAGTCTGGTTGCACGAGTAAACTCATGTGGCAAAGGCACTAGTGACTTAAACGTTTTATATTGTTTTTGTAGGGTGTCTTGAACCAGATTGGTTTGTCTTCGTTTGTGTATTCAAATTTTTAATATCCTGTATTTCTTAGTGCTGAATTATATGTCTGTTTGTCGGGACCACACGATTATAAAAATTTTTTTTAAAAATGTAAAAAAAAATTACTTAAAGTAGCCAAACTGTTTATTTCTATTCATTTTAATTTATTAAATGTTTCTAAAACATTTAAGGTTACTAAGTTCTTTCTCTTTCGCTAGCACCCAGTTCAAGTGGACTCATTTCATTGTCTGAATATTGCATTAAATCCCTGTAAAATGTCTGTCTACGTCTGTCGTAAACATGTAATTACATTTATATTATCAAATGAACACCTAACCACTTAAACAGTTTATTTACCCTGCCAAAATGTCAAAAATCATCTCTCCTTGAATTGGTTGACAAGACTTGATATCCACATGGCTTTATTTTTTCTTTCCATCTCCACAATCAACTACTCAAACAATGCAATCAAAACTGCTAAAAACTACCAGTTGTATTTGACCAAATATTTTATCTATCATTTCATTCAAATCTAAACTGACTCCATGAGCAAATATTAAAAGCAAATACTTTCTGTTGTGTTAGACCTTTTCAAACTTCGCATTGACTCTCATTGCAAAGTGAATACACACACAAAGGTGATTATTTGTTTTGTCTAGCAACTTTTGAGGACAAAGGAGACCTTTTCGTTGACAAGAATGTCAAGTGGTCATTGTACAGCATAGCAATGCCTGTTACCAAGTTACAAACGCAATCATAGAGATGACATGGTAGGGTTTTCCATACCTGGCATGTTCTTTCAAATTGTCGGCTTTAAATTTACACTTGCTTCACTCTATTCAAATTGATTTTCTTAAATTGAAATGTAAGAAATAATATTTAAATCTGGCATTAATTCATATTATCAGACCATTGCAAAGGTTTGTGCTCGATTTTCACTCTTAACCCTCTAGGGCCATTCGTATCATATTTGATACAGTATTTCCCTATAAGGAAACATTTGGTATTTCCCTATAAGGAAACATTTGGTATTCATTGACTGAGCAGTCAGTACTGCTTTCATTTGAAATTTATAAAATATTTCTCTTAAAAATTTTTTCAGGAAAATATTTCTTTAAGGCTTGTTTTCATACTGTATCAAATATGATATGAATGGCCCTAGAGGGTTAATCTCAGTCTGTTTATCTATCTATCTATCTATCTATCTATCTATCTATCTATCTATCTATTAACCCTCTAGGGCCATTCGTATCATATTTGATACAGTATTTCCCTATAAGGAAACATTTGGTATTCATTGACTGAGCAGTCAGTACTGCTTTCATTTGAAATTTATAAAATATTTCTCTTAAAAACTTTTTCAGGAAAATATTTCTTTCAAGGCTTGTTTTCATACTGTATCAAATATGATACGAATGGCCTTAGAGGGTTAATAATATAATATGATTAAGGCTTCTACTTGTCATAAAGTGGGGGATCAGTTCTATGTTGTTATGAAGTAATAAACAGATCCCCCACTAATATGATACGAATGGCCCTAGAGGGTTAATATATAATGAACCCAACTTGACTCTCGCGTTTGGTTTAATACCGATCTGTGGGGTTTTCGAGATTTGTTCAGTTGCCAGTTAGACTTTATTGAATGTTGAAGTCTTGCTTACAGATATATGCTTCAAAGATGGGAGATAAAACCTTACACAATCGCCATGTTATGGTCTATGGCTTTCAGAAAGGAGTACGCGCCGCCGGAACTGGAGCAAAAACATTCAGGAGGTCTATTTGGATCGCGTTCCAGCTCTTTGGCCGCTCACAAAAATGGTGTGACAGATTTCGTCAGGGTGATTTTAACCTAAACGGCCCGGATGAGCTTCCGACGTCAATGAATGAGCTTTGCTTATCATCGTGGAGAATAAAACAAATATTTTGACGAAAGCAATAGCTAATACTTTAAAAAGTGGTATCTGAAATGCCTTTCGTAATATGAATGAACTTAGGTTAAAAAAAAACAGGCGATTTTAGAAAAATCGAAAAGGCGTCATTTTTTGGACCACGACAAGACTGCATACTGCAAAACAGACTTTCTTCACGTCTCTCTTAGACAATCGTTGCCAGTGAAGCATCGACCATCGTCGTCCACTCGCCATTGCACTCTCTTCAGAGCTGGTTCGTTGTCATCGATGCTGGTAAGAGTGGTGATTCAACGCAAATTCCTTTATCCTTTGGGTGAGGGGGTCCTCTTCCAGGCTGGTTTTAAATTTAGAGTTTTTCCTTTTCCTAGACAGGTTACCACCCAAGGCAACCAAGTCTGTGCTGTTATTTACCCATAGCTGGGAGTGGAAGAGAGGATTCATACCTTCACCAAGGGTATTATCACGTAAGTGAATGTAATGAACTAGATTTGAATTTGAACTCGGATCTCAGATTTCTCAATCCTAGCCGCAGTCCATTACCCTACCGTGCCTCCTAATAAGCACATTTTATAATAAGAAGGAAAGAAGAGTTGGATTCATGCCTTTCCCAAGGATATTACCACGTAAGTGAATGTAATGACCTCGACTAAAATTCGAACTTTTTTTTTTGAGTATGTCAAGTTTTGTTTTTAATTTTCTAATTGAGCACTAGAATTTTCAACGAAGTCATATGATTAAAAACAAAAAAGTAAATAAATATGCCATTTCAATGACTACATTGACAAGTGGCGAGTGCATATGATACAATTCCAGAAAAAATATATTGGCCATTGTTGTTTTGTTTTGGAATGAAATAAAATCAAAAACAAATTAACAATGAGAAGTCAAGTGTTTATTCCACAGAATAGTTTAAATATGAGTCAACCCAGCGTGGCACTACCTATCATTCGCGATTTCTGAGACACAATAGACTTTTATGCGCTGAACAGCAAAGTGTTAATAAAAGAAGAATCTGCAATATTATCGGGTCTGACCTGGTATCTTGACTACAATCACTTTCTCACCTCATACCATAGCTTCTCTGTTTTGTATATAAAAAATTCTGTTGTATACCGAACTATATACAGGAATAGAATGTTCCTATCCTCTTAAATACGTGGAGACTATTAGAGTAAAGAGTAATAGAAAGAGTGATTATATTGACTAGCAGTGTATCTGCTGCACGAGCATGCGAGTCTTGTATTTGTTGATATACTATTATTCCCAACATCAGTTTTGGTGATTACTCACACAGTAACCTTTTAAGGTTACAACAATTATTTAATGTTGAAATCGATAAAATCGGTTTATAGGAGTGGTCCGATTTTAATCAAATTTGATACACTCATAGACAAAGACATAAGAAACGATATTCAGAAGTTTCAAGGTTGTAGTTCTTACAATAATGCAGAAAATCGATAATATATATATATATATATATATATATATATATATATATATAAGGTGTGTGTGTGTCTGTTTATCTGCTTGTATGTCTATATTTTTTCAGCCGTTTTATTTTAGTTTTTGCTCCGGGTTTAACTAAGTAGGTATAATTGTAATTCTTAGTCTCAGCCATGATACCATTTACTCAGAGGACTTATTTAGCCTTCAAAATTCAGTTTACGACGAAAAAAACTTATTTGACTTACATTCATTCTTTTTTCTTTCAGTCTAGGGTTTCGCTTTAACTGGAAAAACTATTGCTTTTTTGTCTTTCGTGCCAACGTCCAAAGAGTCTAAGCTTCAGGGCCATGGATTAGTTTAAAAGCTCTCATTACACCCGAGCAATGCCGGGCTATACTGCTAGTATACAGTAATGGTATGTTCTTATCCTCTTATATCTGTGGATATTATTGGGACAAAGAGAAGTGTAGAGTGATTATATTGACTAGCAGTGTATCTACTTTACTCAGAGTGCGATTCTTGTATTTGTTGATATACTATTATTCCCAACCTCCGTTTTGATGTTTACTCACGCGGTAACCTTTTAAGGTTACAACAATTTCCATGACAATTTTTTTTGATGAGACTTAAGAAATATTTCTTTTTTATGGGGTGGTATTACTAACAGTATTTAGTTTAGTTTTTTTTATATATAATCTTATTTTATTTATTTATTGCAAATATTCATTAGGGTTTCATTTTTAAATATTATTTTAATCCCCCACTCTCAGACAAATTATACAAATAAGAACTAGTTAGGACTTCACAGAAACTATCGGGTATTATGGTGTCTGTATTAAGAGCAATAAGTAAGAATGTAGGTACCTTCACTCATTTTCGACACCTCAATTTAAATTTAATTTTTAAAAATAAGTTTTCTTGAAGCTTTAATTTTAGCTTTAATTGAAAGCCAGGAGATTAAATTTACTTATTACAGTCAGCAAAATACTCTGGTGTATTTCAAATCGAAATTATATTGATCGGAATAAAAAAAATTTGTAGATTTAAAAAGAAAGGTGTTAAAATTTTCCGCCATTTTTCATCGATTGTAAACAGAAACCGTTTTAAAAGTTTAAAAAAAATCTTACAAAAATAAAATACACCTCGCTGACACATGATTTTATTCAAATTACCGACTTTAAACTTACCTTATGTTGGCTTGAAACAAGAATTATTTGCTTACTTTCTGAAATATTTAAAAAAAAAGCGTTTCCCAAATACGGTATCCTTGTTATTACATCTGTCAACACTTGTCAAGGAGGCGTTAATGATATGATTTACAGTAGCCGGCCAAAAAATGCCAAGTATGGAAGACAAATTTGGTATAAATCTTATTCATACAAATCGTTTTTATTTTATTTTTAACTATGTTAAAATAAAAAATTTAAGTTTTCAGCAATTATTCAATATTTTATGGAGTTTTTGTTAGTTTAGCTTTGTAGGCTTACGTTGAAGATGTTTAATGAAAAATAAAAATTAAAATAATATAAAACATTCTTTTAAAAACTGTACAATTTACAAGGAAACTCAATAATTTATGAAATTTTATGGCATTTATTAATTTTTATTTTTAATATCTATTTTTCATATTCTTTTTAGGTACCTCAAAAGTTGTGAATTCCACTATTTTTTTTCACAAAATCAGAAAATTAGGAATTAAAATGTAAAAGTTACTTTAACGATAAATATCACGTATGGCCATCCGTATAAATAAGATACGGGCAATCAAAATGCACACAATTAAAATGTTTTAATTATTTTAAAAATTGACGTGGTAAATCATTTGTATTAAGCTTTTCAATTCTCGATTATTAAATGTAGTTTTCATACATTAATTTCATACCCTAGCCCGCCCAGTTAAGGAAGAAATTTAAAAATATTTTTGAAACTTTATATATTATTATAAAAAAAAAATTTTAAATGAAAATAATTTTTGTAAAAATTAATTATTCACTGGATTTTTCTTTTCTTTTCAGATAATGCTTTGCTTAATTTATATTGTTCATAAAAGCAATCAAAAGCTTATCTAAATAAAAATTGGCATAGTTATTGCATTTTTTGCAATTCGGATCTACTTTTTAGAAAGTCGGGGACTATTGGAGAAAAAAAAAGACAGTTGATGAGCATTCCCCAATGACTCCTGAATTTAATTATATTAGGTTTATTGGGGGCCAATGTCGAATTTTTAAGCATTTCTGGAAATTAATTGGTGTTGGGGTGTTTACATATGAAAAAAAAAATTTTTACCAATATTTTACAAAAAATATTTTTTCAAAATTGATTTCAGTCAATTATGAATAGGTCCTGAAATTCTCATAAAAATCCGACTACTATTTGATTTTTGCAAGAATTTCAAAATTAATGTGTCTTTCACGGTCAAAAAAGTGCATTGCGTAATATTATGTTTTTTTACGTAATAAACTATGCGCCAGTTTAAGTCTCTTACTGACCTAAGAAGAAAAAGATATTCTACAAAAATTTTGAACGTGTTAAAAATATTCGTGACAGCGTGGGCAGGGAAGTTCGCCGTTGTAATAGACGTCTTGAAGACCAGCTACTGTGACGTGGTAATCATCACAGTTAGCTACCCGAGAGCGTCGTCATAACTGGTGCCGTTTCGACAGCATCAACCCACTCAGGTTCCGGTCATCATCACAACAGGTTCCGGACCAGGGACCAGCCGGTTGACAGAGTGTCACACAGGGGGTGACAGGGAAAGGAAAAGAGAAAGATGGGAATACCGGTACGCAGGGGAGTTACGTGAGAGTAGAGCGAGAAGGAAGAAGAACAAGATAAAGGGGGCGAGGGAAAGATGAAAAATATGGGAATCAAGGATCTAAAAGATGGAAATTGACATTGCACTTAAACTCTTGGAGATTGTATCTATCAAAGAAGTATACAGAAGGAAGTTCCACAGGTGACAAGTGCGAGAAAAGAAGCTGTTGGAGTAGAAGTGAATGTTACATTTGATTGTTTTGACTATAAAATGGTGGGACCTAGTGTCCAATCTAGTAGCCCTAGTAAATTCATGTAAAGTGGGGGACCAAGGAGTTAAGCTCGTCAGAGCAGAAGCCGTGAGAGTGTGACTGAAGTCGAGCTGCCAGTTTGGGATTAATTACATTGCAGATCCACCTTTGAATTTTGTTGAGAACCCCAAGATGAACAGCAGGAGCACCCGACTAGATATGGCAACAGTATTCAATGCACAGACGACTGGTAGATTTGTGTACGTGTAAGATAGATTTTGACGAGAAAAACATCCTGGCCCGACACAGTGACCTGACCTTTTTACCAGTAGCTGTAGCTATTGATTCGATGTAGTCATTCCACTTGAGGCCGGTTGAGAAAGTGAGACCGAGGAGAGACATGGTATTGCTTTCTGAGAGACCAGCGTGATTTATATTGACAGGAGATAGGAGAGTTTGTTGGTTAAAGGAGAGCAGCTTTATTTTGAAAGTATTAAATTTTACGAGTTATTTCTTGCCGATGTCCACTACAGATTAGAGGTCCGTATCAAGAACAGTAGCAAGGTTTTCTTTGTCAAACCTGGCAGATTTCATATTGAGACGGGAGTAAATGGTGGTGTCATCAGCTTAAATGCCTACTTGTGAACTGATTACACCAGGAAGATTATTGATGAAGATCTGGAAAAGTGTATAACCTGGGATAGAGCCTTGAGAGACACACGTATTTGTGTGATAGGATCTGGAAGCATGCTATTCAATACGATCTTCATTACGCAATTTGATAGGAATGGCTGGATTAGATCGATTAAGCGTCGTTTTATACTATAGTCCTGTAGCTTGCAAAGAAGATCAACATGCCCAACCCTGTCAAATGCTTTTTTTTTTTCAAATGCTTGACAGGGCAACAGATTCAGCGTTGTTACTTATATTAGAATTGTGGGATTACTCCCACCTTATCAGCCAGAAGAATTAGTTTAACGACCATTAGGTGGCCTGATAAGATAAAATGGCAAATTCTGTTATTTTCTTTCTCAATGCTAGGATGCAATAGTACACACTTCTTAACCCCAATACATATTTTTAACCTTTTAGTCATAGACTCCCAATAGTCACGGACTCCTATAAGAAATAGCCCTTCAGAGATGGACTGAGAATGTCCTTGTCAGTCTAATTGTTTTTCCACAAAACTTGTACCCACATTTCTTTATACTGCACCCACATGCCCACTGTACACACATCACTTTACAGCCAGCCACACTTGAAAGAAAATGTAGTCAATTACTCCAACGAACTTAAGTCACTGGTGCCTCTGCAACAGGTGTTTACTCGTGCAACCAGATTGGCAACTGGGTCCCACCCATTCACAGTTAGATTAACCAAATGCAGACGACAATTCTACTCCATTTACTTTTCTCGCACTTCCCGCCTGTGGAACTCGCTTCCATATTCTTGCTTTCCTGACGGCTACAACCTGCAGGAATTTAAATGCAATGTCAATACTCATCTCTTAACCACTTGACTCTAGTTCTTTCTTCACCACCCTGCATTTCCTTTCCTTTCTCTCCAACTTTGAAATTGTCATCACAACTATATTCCCTTCCTTCTCTTGCATCTTTCTAACTGGTTCGTTTTCCTCTTCACTCTCTTCTAATTAATCTTTTTACTCTTATGTAGCCCCCTGCACATCAGTGGCGTTACCGCCTTGCTCGGGGTGATACGATTAAAAAAAAAATTATACCTCCCCAGTACATGAGAAGATAATGAAGTTGTGATAAATCGTGGAAAATGAGGATTATCAGTCAGTTAAGTGCCATACGTGGCAAACGCTTGGGCGATCATGTCTCGAAAGAGACATGACAGGCTGGACAGAAGATTATCCCGCAGTAGGTTGCCATTGCTTTCTGCGGTAGATTGGTTGTCAGCCAAGGCTATAGAACCCAATCTGTCCTGTTATTTAACCCATAACTGGAAGGAAGAGACGGATTAATACCTTTCCCAAGGGTATTTGCGCGTAAGTGAATGCAATGAATTCAACTGGAATTTGAACTCGGCTCCGCGATTTCTTGTTGAGGATTATCACTTGCCCTTAAAAAGTGGAAAAAGATGGCAGTCGTACAGAGAAAATACACATTTTTTCTGGTGATGAAACACGTCTTTGCAAAAAAATTACCACTTTGTCTCATTGCTTTCTCTTTTGTTTAGGATATTATACATCCTACAAACCCATATAAATGTGTACAATCCTCTATGTCAAGTTTTTTCAAACCAGTGGGCGATTTCAACTGTTGGTTAGGCAATGAACAACTGAACATTAAATGGTTGGCGACTGAAAATTTTGAGTTTTTCAAAAATTGTATTTCAACGTATGGTACTCGAAAAAAAACATTCAAAGGAGATATGAAAACCCGTACAAAAAACCATAGGAGTGTAATTGATAATAAATGGGTCTCATTCTAAGATAAGGTATGAATATCAGGACAAACTACAAATATTTTGATATCCTTTTATAGTTTTGAAAAGGGACATTTAAATAGCTTTTCTATATTTCAAAGATAAGGAATTATAATTATTTACACTGTTGTCCTTATCTTCGTTGCCATATTCCATATACAGTAAATATGGCAACGAAGATGAGGACAACAGTCCGAACAATGTAAACAGTATAAATCATTCAAATGGTCCGTTATAAAATTACCATTTTTTTTTTAGATATTAATCAGACAAGGAAAAACCAAGAACAACAAAACTATTTGCTAATTTTTTTAGTTGTTAGTAGTGTGTATTTTTTATTTTATAATTATGAACAAAAATCGTTTAATTTTTATGACAACATTTCTAACGCTAACCATAACGCTAGATTTATATATATATATATATATATATATATATATATATATATATATATATTAGTTTTCAATAGTCAAATTTGCCTTCGTTTGTTCTTTCATATTTTAGCAGCAACAGCCATTTTAAATTTTAGTATTATTTGTTACCTCCCTTTGATATTTTTAACTGCACCATCAAGGAAGCTTATGAACGAGTAACAAACTTTTATCAAACAATTTTGGGATGCCTTTGAATACTTGTTAAACCGGTGTGCGGTGGAAATTATTTTCCTCGTGAAAGTGGGTGACGACACAAAAAATGTTAAGAACCCCTGCTATATGTTTTAAATTTAGGTGAAAAATCCGAACCTTCGTCCGTCTCCAGGTGTTAACCAAATCCGCTATAATATATGTTGGGACGCCCGTGCCTATTCGGCTATAATGAACTATTCCATTACTATGTAAAGTAATGGTGGCATCTACGTAGGTAGAGACTGTGCCGAGCAGCCGATCGACAAGTCAGTCGTAGACTTCCGGTGACGACCCGGAAGTACCCATTGCTCAATACTACGTCTTACGACGGTTGAGACGATTAACCTTTATTCATGTATTGGATACTAATGACCTTTGTAAATACTATTTTCACGGAATACAACAATTAACCTATTCCTGTTGTTGAGTTATTTATTCTTACTCACGACATAACAATATCTTCACTCACAAGATATGGATTTCTTACCCATTCATTCACTTAAGCACTGGTACCCTTGGGAAAGGTATTAATCTGTCTCTTCCCTCCAGTTATGGGTCAAATAACAGGGTAGGACTTGGGGACCCTGCCCTTAAAAACAAATCCCAATGAATCTTGATACTCGAAAAGAAAAAGTATTACTAGACACAAAAACTTATATAAAAACAACAATAAAATTGTTGAAAGAAAAAGGTATTACCAGCAATAAATAAAAAAATTTAGTTGGCAATAAATGACCCGCTGAGTTTGATATGCCATAAAACAAGAAAAAGAAAAAAGATAAAGAACTGTGTACTTGACCCAAGCCAAATTTCTAAATAATCACTTTGGATACACTACTACATGTTTAACAAGAAGACTCATGCTGCATCTCACTGACCATAACTCTATTAGGTCTCATTTAAATACATATGGAAACCTACCAAACTCTATCCATAGCATACTCACAGATAACACAAATATAATAGCTTCATCTACCTGTTTTTATAAAAAAAAAAAATGTTAAAAATAATGGAATAAAAAAGAAAACACCAACACTCAACAATATCATGTATGAGCATGGCCACAATGTGCTGGCTATATTTGAAAACTAAAATATTCCAATGACTCTAGATACATACATAAAACGATCTATGGATTAAGTAAAATAAAATTATATCTTATTGATCTTTGACATTAACGTAGGCACTGCTCTCAAGCAGAGATGTTTCTCAACCAATGTTTTCTACAACATTTAGTGTAATTTAGCGAAAGCAAAAGAGAAACATTTAAGGTTAACGATTAAGAAGAAAAGATCTAAATAATGAATAGCCATACAGATAATTGGAATTGTATTTCTGAAATATGTTATATTTGACAGATTCAGTTGATGATGACAAGTCCTCCCCCCACCCTGCAAGAAAAATGGAAAAGAAGGATGTTTTTCCGTTTGTCCGTGAACTGACTGATCAGAAACTAGAGAGAACGCAAATTTTCTTAAGACGAGGGGCAATATAAGTTTTCTTCCTTCAAAATTATTCTGTCTGAGCAGTGAACAGATGTGATTTGAAAGTTTTCTCATTCACTACACTCTCTCCGTCACTGACAAATAGTCGACAAAATGTCCCTGTTGAGTACTGGGGACAATAAAAGTAGCCAGTACAGACCATGTGGTTTGCTATTTATTATTCCTATAAAACCGTCCTTTTGGTGAAAGAAAAACGGCTTATTTGATTAAACAGAAACAGTGCGATTTTGGGTGTGCTAGCCTGAAGGCAGCTATGACGACTAAAGCGGTGACACAACCAAAATAGTCCATGATGGAACAACAATTGTAATGACTCCAACTCCAGTTCGATCCCCATATCATATTGTGACAATGTCATATTAGTTATTAATCGGTTCAGGAAAAAAATTCCCGTGAAAAATTATTTTCCTCTGAAAAAAAGAAATATGTTCACACCGAATGCTGTTTAAAAACGTAAACTTTATACTATTTTAAGTAACTCTTTAAATTATCTATGGAATTTGAAATAATGTTTGTAAACTTGAAAGCCCAGCCAAATATATCTGCAATCTGGACAAACCGGAAGAGCAAATTAAGAATATCCAAATAAGACGTTTGAAAAACTAACAAGTTAGTAAAAATTGTATTTATGTAGAACTCATAATTTGAATTATTAAGACTTTTATGAATTTACATGTCTTTATGAAACTTACAGTGACTGCTGTTGACGTCTATATAAGTTTTGAAAACAATGTGAAGTGTCAATCCTTAGTGTTTGTATTAGTACTAAGCACAAATTAATTTATATTTTAAACTAGCGTAATCATACAGTAGATTTATATTACTAGAGAATGGCTTACCTCTTGGGTGAAAACGGATTCGAAAGTTTCTCATATGTAAAACATTCGCAAAACAAAAATGGCGACTTCAAGAACCATATATTAAAAAAAAGATAGATCTTGGAGTTGGATAGACTTTCGCAAGAATCTCTTTTAACATGCAAGTTTGAACAACCATTCAAATTTATAAAAATGTTGTTAGTTGGTTTTCTTTTATGGCATATCAATCTCAGCGGGTCATTTATTGCCAACTAAATTTGATTTATTTATTGCTGGTAATACCTTTTTCTTTCAACAATTTATTGTTGTTTTTATATAAGTTTGTGTCTAATATTTTTTCTTTTCGAGTACCAAGATTCATTGGGATTTGTTTTTAAGGGCAGGGTCCCCAAGTCCTGCCCTGATATTTAACCCATAACTGGAGGGAAGGGACGGATTAATACCTTTCCCAAGAGTACCAGTGCTTAAGTGAATGTAGGGTATTCAACTGGAATTCGAGCTCACCGATTTCTCTTTCCGAACCGATATCCACTGCACTACAACGCACATCCTTCCCTAAACGCCTACAGCACCTTATAAAAATGTACTTAAATAGTTGACAGAGAAAGGTTACGACTGTCGTAGCGAAAAGGGGAAAAGTATTGTTGGACTGTTTGACTTACACTGTTGCTTGTAGGAAACAGATCAGTGAATTTTATTACAACCCAGAAGAAACGGCCGATACAAATAAAAAATTATCCAATTTTATTTATTGTTTGCATCAATGAATAAATTGGTCTTCCTTAACTTGTTTAAACAAATTTATTTCTTTTTTCCATTTCCAGAAAGAAAAAAGTGAAAGGATCGAATCTTTGATGCACCGGATAAAGATGTTATCAATGGCCATAGTAATGGACGACAGTTGTTATTTGGATATCTATTGGTAATAGTGGAATGGTACAAGATTTTACATACATAGATATATACATATACATTTCTCTTTTTTCTTAAGCAAGACAGAAATTAATCTCTCATAAAGCAAAGTGGGTATTGTCTGAAAAAGGATTTATCCTAATGATTTGAGACAAGGTTTTACATACATAGATATGAATTAAAAGAGACAAGAGGAAAACTGTATTTAGTCTTTTCTAAGAAACATTTTTAAAAAGATTTTAGACGTAATTTAATATAACATTTCAGTTAACCTCGGCGAATGTCTATGAGCGTCTTGTAATTAAAAAAAAAACGAGTAACTAAAAACATTTTGCTTTTGTTTAGAGCTACATTTTGCAAAATAAAATAATTTCGATTGCCTTAAAAATAAGTTCGTCAGATGA
The DNA here is from genome assembly GCA_037127315.1 of Ascarosepion bandense. Classification (NCBI taxonomy): domain Eukaryota; kingdom Metazoa; phylum Mollusca; class Cephalopoda; order Sepiida; family Sepiidae; genus Ascarosepion; species Ascarosepion bandense. The sequence goes on from JBBBDQ010001966.1 coordinate 1,722,795, forward strand.
CGAAACTCGATGGCTGAGAAGACTAAGTACAATTTTGCACTCTTGTCTCTCTTTTTATTTTATTTTATTTTATTAATACTGACTTTTCTATAGATTACACACATAGATATATACCTATACATAACTCTGTATGTATGGAGACAGGGCATTTTTTTTCTTTTTCAAGTAGGACCGGGATTAATATCACACAAAGCAAAGTGAGTTCTGCCTGACAACGGATTTAGCCCAATGATTTGAGGCAAGGTTTTACAAAGCCGGATGCTGCTCCTGATGTCTAACGTTTGATTTACGCTCATCCGTTACCTGATGGAAATACAATACAAGCCAGGTGAAACTGGGTCCATGATTTTGAAATGGATTCAATTAATCCAGCATTATTTCATAGTAATATAAATTTTATTTTTACTAGGTATATGTGCTTCCACTGCCATTCTTATTTTTTATTTATTTCTTAAATAGTTGTTGTCTGTCTACCTATTTACAGGAATGGAATGTTTCTATTCTCTTAAATACGTGGACACTGTTGGAGTAGAGGAGAGTGATTATACTTGATCCGGACTCTCTCTTAATCAACTCTCTGCTTTAGAGCTGAGAGGGACCAAGACGAGGCTTCGCCGAAGGGTAGAGTCTCGTTTGAGGTGAAAAAACAAGAGCCCGACCCAGCCTTAAGCTGAGTCTACCGGATAGGGCTCATAACCCCTATTTTAATTGACTTTGTGTCGGATCCACCTTGTTGGGGAGGTGGTAAATACCTAGTAGAGAGAGTGATTATACTGACTCGCAGTTCACTAGTAGTGTATCTACTTCACGCATCGTGCAAGTCTTGTACTTGTTGGTATACTATTATTCCCAACCTCCGTTTTAATGATTACTCACCCATTAAGCTTTTAGGATTAGAAAAATAGCGAAATTAATAACTGGCTTAGACCAAGAAGTCATAGGAAAGAAAATTGTGCTTACTGAAATAAATTTAGCCATTTTTTTTACCAGAGAGTCTAGTTCTACCAAAAAGCTTCAGCTTTAAGAATGGTTGTCTCTGATGAAAAAAATAGAATTCAGATTAAATTTCTGGTAGTAAGCTGATTTCTTTAATAAGATTTTTTTTCTCTAGGCCGGTTGATAATGATTTTACTTTATTCACATTATTCAGACTTATTCTCATCTTTATTGTCATGTTCACGACGTTTCGGCTGTTGTCCACTCCGACCTTCAGGTGCTAAGAATTTCAAACAGAACCCTTTATATCTATCACTCGGGTGGATCATTCTCGTTCCATATGCTATGCAAGTTCCGGATCCCGTGTGGTTATCTTCCTTGAACTCAATTCTGTGAGTTATTTTTTCGCCACTTCTGTAGCTAGGTATTGAAATCACAACTCTTTTGGTCAAATCACTGGAACTAACCGACGCCTATATCCCGTGGGCCATGTAACTTGACCCTGAAAGAGTTGTGAGTTCAATCTCTGACTACATTAGAGGTGAACAAATAACTTAGAGAGTTGAGTTAAAGGGAGATTAATACATGGCCTCTGGAAGTGGTGTCGCACATGGAATGAGAATGATTATAACCCAGTGATCGAAATAAAGGGTTCGGTTACAAATTCCTAGCACCTGAAGAAGGCTGAAGCGTACAACATCCGAAACGTTGTTAATTGGAGTAGATAGATCTATCCAATTGGAATAGATAGATCTATCTATCGCCCGGTTCACACTCCACCCATGTCTATTGAACAGGTTAAGAGGCTCATCCCTTGTTCCCTGTTTAGGATGTGGTTTCCGGCTTTCTCTTTTCCGATCTTTTCACTATTACGTAGCCCCCTGCACATCAGTGGCGTTACCACCTAGCTCCGGGTGATACGATAAAAAAAAAAGACGGCAATAAAGATGAGGACAATAGCCTGAACAATGTAAATAATGTAAGTACGACCTCATCTCAGAAGTACAGGCAAATACTGTATAATTTTGCTGTTTAAGAACATAAAGAACAAAGATAGCAATTCATATATACTTATTTTTCAAACATACGTCTTAACAAAACAGATTGCTTACTTATAATACATACGTTTACAAGACACCGTGCAACACATGGACCAGGCTTGCCTCCCAGACAGTAAAACACTACGCCTCCTTGGTCTCACACTATCAGTGGACCTCAAGTGGAATGACTATATCGAATTCATTGCTAAATCCGCTGCTATGAAAGTCGGTTCTCTGTGTAGGGCCCGGAGGTTTTTTCCGTCTGAATCTATCCTGCACATTTATAAATCTACCATCCGCCCGTGCATTGAATACTGTTGCCATATCTGGTCGGGTGCCCCTGCTATTCTCCTTGGGCTTCTAGACAAGGTACAGCGGAGGGTCTGTAATGTGATCGATACCGACTTAGCAGACCGCCTGCAGTCTCTCTCTCTCACCGGCGCGACGTGGCTTCCCTGTGTCTCTTCTATAAATACTTTCACGGCTTCTGCTCCGATGAACTTAGATCACTGGTGCCCCCTAGGTTCGAATTTGCACGAGATACTAGATTAGCAACTAGATCCCACTCTTTTACAGTGAAACCGATAAAATGCAACTGCAACTTCTACTCCAACAGTTTCTTTTCTCGCACTTCCCGACTGTGGAATTCTCTTTCCACATGACTGCTTCCCCGACGGCTACAATCTCCAGGAGTTTAAATGTAAGGTCAATAGACACCTCCTAACACACTAACTTCCATTCTTTCAAACACTCTTCCCACCCACCCAACTATCTATCACCCTCCTTCTGATATGTCCTATATCTAACCACTCTTCCTATTTACCGCTCCCTATGTAGCCCCAAGGGCAATAGTGGCAGTGGAATGCCTTGCTTGTTTAATAGGGTGGTGCAGCCTTAGACATCTGTTTTCCGGTTCAGGCACCTCCCAGTATTTTATTTTATTTTTTCTCAGCTGCGTATCTGTCCTCGGACAGAGACACAACTCAGCCACAGAAGAGCAACTTAGAGATGATAATCCCTACTCGGCGTGTGTCAGGTGTATTTATTTACCCTACTCCCCCACTGGTGACACAAGGTCGGTTTTTAAAGTGGGGAACCTAAGCGCGGATGCCCTGGCCACTGGTTAAAGATTACCCAAGTTTCAGAAACTTGTACCCTTCCAGCAAAACAACAGCACCGTTTAGATGGATGTTATACTCGTCTTCTCCGAAGAGTACTTGATCTTTCATGGCGAAACCACCCAACTTTAGAAATGATATATGGAGACTTACTAAGAGTATCAAAAGAGACGTGTCCAGTTTGCTGGGCATTGTGCACGTGCCACAGGTGAACTTGTTTCATTGTTTGTATTATGGAGGCACCCATCATCTCACAATTGATCTCGTAAGTTAACCTTTCCAGACAGGATACATAGAGATACATCTATCGCCAAGGAAGACCTTACAGGTGCTATGACAAATAGGGAACACTGGAAGGGTGTAGTGAGTTCTATCTCGGCCGAGACCGCAGAATGATGATGATGAAAGATTACCCAGCCCACGCGGTAACTGGGTACAAGACGTGTCTTAGCATGTCAGGATTGGTCTCAGCATGTCTAAACTTGTCTTAATTGGTCATGCCCACCCGACAGGAGACTTAACGCTTGTGCCATGTCAGTCAGTCAGTTAAGTGCCATACGTGAAACACGCTTGGGCGATCATGTCTCGAAAGACTATCCCGCAGTAGGTTGCCATTGCTTTCTGCGGTAGACTGGTTGCCGACCAAGGCTATAGAACCCAATCTGTCCTGTTATTTAACCCATAACTGGAGGGAAGAGACGGATTAAAACCTTTCCCAAGGGTATTTGCGCGTAAGTGAATGCAATGAATTCAACTGGAATTCGAACTCGGCTCCCCGATTTCTCGTTCCGAGCCGATATCCACTGGACCACAAAAGTATTATAAAACCATAAGTAGCACTTAGTGTTCTTTTAAAACTAGTACAGAAATATAGTATACAATATGAATTATTTTGTAACCTGTATCTTTTTTCTTTTTTCGGCGGGTGGGAGTATTAGTTTCGTCTGTACTACAGAGTATCCAATCGAAAATAAATGTCACCGTCAATATCTTTATAGTTATTTAATTACAGCAAACGTTAATTTTTTTATTTTTCAGAAAATGGGCCAGCACCTCCAGACAAAACTGTTACATCGAAGAAACAATGAAAGTCTTAATTACAACATTATTTCAGGTAATTAACCTTTTGTTCACGCGGGAATTTTCTGTGTGCACCGCTTGCAAAACATGCGCGTTTTCATGTGCACAAGTTAAAAACAAAATATCAATATCGTTCTCAAAGGTCATCAAGGCAAGGAAAGCGTTCACTATACAAAAGCAAATAAAACCAATTTACCAAATTTTTCCAAAAAGAAAATAAAAGTGAAAGGTTAGAATCTTTGAAGCACCGGATAAAGATGTTATCAATGGCCATAGAAATGGACGACAGTTGTTATTTGGATATCTATTGGTAATAGTGGAATGGTACAAGGTTTTACATACATAGATATATACGTATACATTTCTCTTTTTTTCTTAAGACCGAAATTAATCTCTCACAAAGCAAAGTGGGTTTTGTCTGAAAAAGGATTTATCCTAATGATTTGAAATAAGGTTTTACATACATAGATATGAATAAAAAGAGACAAGAGGAAAACTGCATTTAGTCTTTTCTAAGAAACATTTTAAAAAAAGATTTTAGACGTAATTTAATATAACATTTCAGTTAACCTCGGCGAATGTCTATGAGCGTCTTGTAATTAAAAAAAAACAACAAAAAACGAGTAACTAAAAACATTTTGCTTTTGTTTAGAGCTACATTTTGCAAGAGTTAACTTGCAAGAATCAGAGCAAAAAGCTAAAAATAAAATATAAAACTCTTACCTTCATCTTCATTCTTTTTCTCGGTCATGGAGTCACTTGTCATACACTTTTCTGCTTTGGTTTCATGATCACCTTCAACAGAATTCTTTTCGTCATGGCTTGCTGAAGAATCAACTGTCTGTTCAATTTGGCTAACAGGAATTTTTATTCTGGTATCCAAACTGTTGGGTCCTTCACTTTTTATCTTAAAGTTTTTCACCGGGGGGTTGTCTGACTCAGTCCCACCATTCCGATCCCTGTAAGAATTTTTCTAATATGTTAGCCCTTGCTATCATGTTTTTGGCACTAATTCTTTCACTTTCTTCAATTCGGGATGTTGACTTCTGTCTGAAATAAGCCGCATCCGAGTTCTTTGATGCCGGTTCTGGAGATCTGTCTGTCGACGAACTACTCACTGTAACCTCAGTGACAGCAATACTTGTGTTATCCGCATTTTCGTAATTAATGTTAATATAAGAGACTGTAGAAATGGGGGTTTTATCGTTTTGGGCAGCTCCAGTTTTCACATCCCCCGTTCTAGTCTCAGTTGCCCTCGCCTTGCTTTTATTTACTTTGGCTTCTTCGTGGGCATCTTGATCCAACTTGCTCTTTAATTTGTTATTTTTCGCCGCGACTTGGGATTCGATTTCTGCCTTAAAAGCCAAAATGTCATCCTTTGTATGTAGTTTCACATCTTTATTGTAGAAATGAGCGACGTTGTTGACTAAAAGCTTGCTAACATTTTCTTTGGCCGTTTTATCGACAGTCTTGAAGATTTCTGCACGGATATCGTCCAGTGGCGTTTTCACAGAATATTCTTGGATCAATTTACGACCCCCGGCTTTCTCATTTCCTTCAAAAGAACTTCTTGTAGACTTCATAACGACCGGGGAGGTTTTTTTGTCCAATTCAACATGAGAAATCCCGTTAGTTGGTGAAAAAGTTCCCTTTGTCACTTCTTTATTTTCGGTAACGGGTTTCATAGATTTTGCGGGTAGCAATTCTGGTTCAGAATTGTCACTTTTGTCACTGGAATGGTTTGTGGTACTTGAGTCAAGGAATTGGTCCGTTTTGGAAATGGTGTTAACATGAACGTCTGTTCGGAAAGAGGAAGGCAGTTGGAGTTCTGGTTCTTTTTCCAAGAGTTTCTTTTGTTTGTGCTGCAAAGTTAAAAGAGAGAAAGTAGCATGTAAACTTACTGTTTAAAAAAATACTTAGAGAAAGTTGTGCTGTATGCATACTACCCATTCAGAACACGCCAAGTGTGTGTGTGTGTGTGTGTGTGTGTGTGTGTGTGTGTGTATACATGTGTATATCCGCGTGTATAAGTAAAGAATACCTAGTGAGCCAGACAGACCTACCTAGGTTTCACCTGAATGGATCGTCAGGGAGCTAGCTTCTGTCTGGCTCACTAGGTATTCTTTACTTATTCCGCTCTACCTAAGTATTGAGCGCTTTTTGTTAGTTGATTACTCGTATCGGGGTTTTTTCTTTGGCCTACGTGCTGACTCGGTCCAAACCCTTTTGACTGATGTTCATGTGTTTAGCACTTTCTTTTTTATAAAACCATTTTTCCCTTCTTCGTAGATTCGTGGAAGGATTTTTGACACGAGTATAGTTATAACCTCTTTCATATATATATATATATATATATATATATATATATATACACACACACATTATAACACACTGAACAAATATAAACGGATTCAAGGTATCTAAAAGCAAAACGAAAAATGCACAATGACCCAGTCATAAAGTTAGAAGACACGGAAATACCGGTCATTAACGAGTACAAATTCTTGAGTGTTATATTCGACAGGAAATTATCCATCATCACTCATATAAAATATTTAAAATCTAAAACCGCCCGTGCTGAACTTTTACGAGTAGTCGCCCGTACAAAATGGAGAGCTGACCGTCAAGCGCTCCTCAAATTATACATAGCTCTAATCCGCTCTTGATAACATTATAGTATATTCATTTACGGATCTGCCAGGAAATCTTACCTTAAAAAGCTCAACCCAATTCACCATGAAGGCCTAAGACAGGTCTTAGGATACTTCAAAACTTCTCCAGCTGGATGTTTATATACTGAAGCCCATGAAGCTCCCCTACAACTCAGATGCATTAAATTAGCTCTCCAATACTACACAAAATTGAAGTATATATATATATATATATATATATATATATATATAGCCTTTGAAATTTCACTCGCCCGATCGAATCAGTCGATTAAAAACTTAATTGGGCAATTAATGTTTACTGCTGAAGTTGCCCGCAGTCTATTAAAAATAAAAGAAAATCTGATTCCTTTTACAACACCCAAAAGTATGCCATTAAAGCTTCACAAGTTACTTAGAATGACCTACAGTGACATTATTGAACTCTTGGCCTTTATCGTCCCGGTCAGTGTAAACATTCGTTTAATTAACTCTTCCAAAGTGGAGCCAAAATATCTGTCGCCCAGATTAAAGACGCACACAGGTTTTTAGAAACTCATTTGGAAAAAATATTATCCTATATTTCCTCCCCCACCACGCTTACGAAAAGTAAAAACGAACATTTGAAAAAAAAAAATACACATGCTTTTTTCAACCACGCACCGAAAAACAAATTATACAAGTAAATAATTTTTTATAGAAAATCATTGAGAAAATTAGATTTGTTGTTTTTTTTATCATCTATGAGATGACAGAAGACAGAAACTACGAATTTAGGTACCCCCACTCAATTGTCAAAAAAACAAAAAACAAAAAAAAACAACCTATCATGATGTTAAAAGGGCTCAAACTTAACAAAAAGTTTTATCATCAAAATGTTTATGCTATTATTAAGAGGAAAGACCAAATTGTGTTGCTATTATTTAAAAAAAGGTTTAATCATTTCTAACACGTTCGAAATTTTAATTAAAAGTTCATTTTTTGTTTTCCGTCAGCGATTCACGCTATGTATACGTAAGGCGACTATTAAAAAAAAATGGAGTCTGTCAAGTAAAATGGTTTTGGGGCGAGTAAATCTTTCCTCGCTTTCGACCGCCTTTCTAGTGATTTCTTTTTCAAATCTTAAAGGCTATATATATATATATATATATATATATATATATATATATATAAAATGTATACTCCCCAATTGCAGCCCATTTTGATATATATATATATATATATATATATATATATATATATATAAAAAATGTATACTCCCCAATTGCAGCCCATTTTAATCAACCTGATCATACTTTAGAAAATTGCAAATGTTTACTAATAGACTCCAATTTTAGTTCGACATACACACGCAGAAAGAAAGAAAAATACTGGATTTTAAAATTAAATACACTCAAGCTAGGGTTAAATAGGGACTTAGGTGTGTTGAATCTTTACAAATATTTCAATAGCTAAAATTTTTTTCAGATATTCCAAGAAATTTTTATCTAAAACAAACAGACTTTCACTACGGACGTGCCGCATGTTGTGAACAAACACACCACGTGATGTAAACACAAAAAAATATTCGGACGCTATCGTGAAATACGTTTCTAATTCAAATTTAAAAATCACTCGTTTCTGATGAAGGACCGAGGGCGGTCTGAAATATAAATATACAATAATAAAAATAAACAAATATTGTCCCAAAAAAGTACATTTTTAAATTCAAAACTTTTTATTAATATTCTTTCCTATATATATATATATATATATATATATGAAGATATTTTTTGTAAGTACAAGATTTAATTGTCGAAATAAAAGTGTATAACTTCATATTACATGACATTCTAAAAGCGAAGCAACTAGTTTCGCTAAAGCTAGTCAGGGCTCTTCGGGAGATTCAAATAGAATAAAATAACCATGAAATGTGTGATGGAAAGAAGAAAAAAACACAAATGTACGAAAAAATTATGAATAGTAAACAAAGAACTAGAGACAAATGATAGCGAGCCCCAACAAACATTCACGCTGTTTACACAGGGAAGGTTTACGTGATCCGATATAAAGAAGCCTCCAGCACCTTGAGATGAAATATAGAGTGTGACCAAAAAACTACAGTGAACCAGTCAACACTGAAAACAGTTGCTCACAGATTGCGGAACCGTAAATATTCAGGACAAAGGTAAAGTGGAATTCCTAATCTTAGTGGCAACATGTTGTTTAATTCTCTTATCTAGGCGCTGAGTAGTTCTACCTATGTAACTGGCACCGCAGTTACAACTATCTTTATAAATAACAGAATTTACTTGATGGGAAGGGAGAGCATCCTTGCACTCAAAACAAAACATGGGCCGGGTTTGAAAAACTATACGAACCTCAGCCGAGAAAAAATAATTACAAACAGATAGAATTTGTCTAAAGCTTTCACAATTAGTTCCAATCCAGGGAAGTCTAAGATAAACAGGGCACCTTTTAACTGTACGAGGTTTGACCTTTATGAACTCCACAATCTTGTCAGGGATTACAGAACAGTACTAGAGGGATACCTTAAACCACTTAAGGTCTCCTTAATAAAATTAATTTCATCATCTAGGAAAGACTCCTCGTATATCATTAATGCCCTATGAACTATGGTTCTAATAATGTATAAAGTTTTCTAGGACAAAAGGAATCCCAACGCATATATAACACCGCAAATGTCGGTTTCCTATAAATTGAGATGAGAAAAGTTATTGGTGTCCGATGTACTAAAACATCTAAAAGGCTAGTTGGAAATTAGATTCTTTTTCAACCCTAAACCTCAGGGCTGGATGAATACTATTAAAGAAAGAGAGAAACTGTTTAGCCTCAACTTCATTAATAAATAAACAAAAAGTATCGTCAACACATCGACAATACAGTACAGCTTTGTTCATATACTGAGCACTATTTTTATTAACACCTAAATATTATTATACATATGTACACCCTCAAATGTAAATTTAATAATTTACGTTACTATATATATATATATGTGTGTGCATGTATTTGTGTGGGTGTGTGCATATATACATATATATAATATAAAATATAGAGAGGAAAACTCTACAGATAATTTAGCGGTTATAAATCCAGAATGTATTTCAGCAATGTAAAAAACATTGCAATTGCCTTCTTCAGACCGTTGAAAAATAAATAAATGACTCAAAATATAAAAAAAAAGTGTTTAACAGAAGTTAACCATGTATTATTTAAAGCAGAAATAATTTAAAAATAAATACATTAAATCCCATATATAACACAATACAAAATAACAAATACATATATTAAATCACACATACACAAAACAAATATCATAAGAAAATAAATACACGCCAAAAAAACAAAACATATATATATATATATATATATATATATATATAAGAAAAAATAAGGCAGACACGTTATTTCATGGTGAATCGGATGTATGGGCATATTTCAGGCGAAACATCATCAGCTTCCGTCTTTATTTTACAAAGAATTTTACACGAATTCGGAAAATATTTAAAATCTCTACCTTATATATATGTATTTGTATTGGGCTCTTTTTAATACAACTGTATACTGGTCTAATACTGACCATATATATATATATATATATATATATATATATATATAATCACATTAACCAGTTAACAACCAATATTCCCCAATAGCAGTCCATTTCAATCAACCGGGTCACACTTTAGAAAATTGCAAATGTTTACTAATAGACTCCGATTTTAGTTCTACACACACACACACAGAAAGAAAGAAAAATACTGGATTTTAAAATTAAATACACACAAGCTAGGGTTAAATAGGGACTTAGGTGTGTTGAATCTTTACAAATACTTCAATAGCTAAACATTTTTTAGATACAATCAAAAAAATTTTCTCTAAAACAAAATTTATCAGTATTATTAAAGATAGGTTTAGGTTTAGGTTTAGGTTTAGGTTTGCAAATATTTTTTTAAAAAAGAAGCTGTCGCTTTCTGCGTCACGTGATGTAAACAATCTCTCTCCACGGACGCTCTCTAGAAATACGTTTCTAATTTAAATTTTAAAATCATTTGTTTCTGATGAAGGACCGAGGACGGTCTGAAATATAAAATATAATAATAGAAATAAACAAATACTGTCAAAAAAAAAAAAAATACATTTTTAAACTTACAACTTTTTAGTAGTTTTTCCTATATATATATATATATATATATATATATATATATATATATATATATATATATATATATGTCATCCGCAGACAGATCTGTTTCGCTGTATCACAGCTCATCATAGACTCCGATTGCTTTTAACCCAGGATTGAAACGCGACCGAATTGGCGTCAGTCGGCGATTCTACCTCTGGGCTATGGTCGCTCGGTAGAAGAAGGCAGACTTTTTAGCGTGTATATTATCATATATATATATATATATATATATATATATATATATAGTGATGATGCTTAGTGCCAAGATTCCTATTTTGTCAATTTTTTTTTTATAATCATATCGGCCCAAGCAAGGCATTTTATTGTCACTGTTTTGCAGGGAGTTACGTAGAAGGAAAGTTATGAGAAAGAGTGACAGGTTATAAAGGTGTCAGGAAATGGTAAGAGAAGGATTACTCTGGCCATAAAGTGAGGGATCAGTTTATATATTGATTGTAATATAAAATTGATCCCCTACTTCACATTCACATGATAATAGTATAGAATTTTTTTTTAATCCTATCGCCCCAAGCAAGATATTTTATTGCCACTGTTTTGCAGGGGCTAACATAGGAGAAAAGGTGTCAGGAAGTGGGTAAAAGAAGTATGATTATGGCCATAAAGTTAGGGATCAGTTTATATATTGATTGTAATGTAGAATTGATCCCCCACTTTATAGCCACATTATAATAGTATAGAAATTTCTTTTTCTTTTTTATAATCATATCGCCCCAAGCAAGGCAGTCTAGTACCACTGTTTTGCAGGGGGTTACATAGAAGGAAAGTTATGAGGAAGAGCGACAGGTTATAGGGGATGTCAGGAAATGGGTAAGAGAAGGATGAGAATACTGATGAGAGTGGAGTGGACGGAGAAAGGAGCATGAGAGAGAGGATGCAGGTTTGGTAGATAAGAGATGACTATTGACTACATTTAAATTCTTGGAGATTGTAGCTGTCGGGGAAGTAAGTAAATGGAAGTGAATTCCACATGCGGAAAGTGCGAGAAAAGAAGCTGAGAGAGTAGAATTTGCGTTTACATTTTATTGGTTTCACAGTAAAAGGAGTGGGACCTAGTTGCTAATCTTGTGACTCGAGTAGATTCATATATAGGGGGCACCAAGGAGCTAAGTTCATCGGAGCAGAAGCCGTGAAATGGTTTACTGGTAGAAAGACATTTTAGCAAGCAGGTTTTTGTCATCTTCAGATCACGAGACATTCTAGTTATCTGAAGATTGTGAGAGTGTGAAACTCGGGTAACGACTCAGCCTGTCCTTTGCTAAGTTTTCCAACCTTTTCACTCTTTTCTTTATTTTTTTCAATTGGGAGTAGATAGATTAAACTATCGCTCGGTTCACACTCCACACACATCTATTGAACAGGTGAAAGAGGCTCATCCCTTGTTTCCTGTTTAGGATGCGGTTTCCGGTTTTCTCTTTTCCAACCTTTTTACTCTTTTCTTTATTTTTTTCAATTGGAGTAGATAGACTAAACTATCGCCCGGTTCACACTCCACCCACGTCTATTGAACAGGTGAAGAGGCTCATTCCTTGTTTCCTGTTTAGGATGTGGTTTCCGGCTTTCTCTTTTCCATTCTTTTTACCCTTACGTAGCCCCCTGCGCATCAGTGGCATTATCGCCTTGCTCGGGGTGACATGATTAAAAAAAAAGTGTTGACACCATGGAACATTTTTAGCTCTGTCCAGATAGTAAAATACAGTGCTCAACGCTCAGACTAAGTAGGTAGGTGTTTGTCTTTTTCTTTTTTTCTTCTTTTGTTCGTGTTTTTTTTTTTTCTTTTATAAGGTGTTATTGTCTTTTGGCAAATTGATTGTTGGTCATACCAACAAAATTTGTTTTTCTTTAGTATATATCCTAATCCAGGGTCTTCTTACTCTTGTGAGAGAAGCCCTTTTCTGGTCGATCATGTCTTAAAAGTATAGCCGCAATTTGTGTCTCACAATGTCGTCGCTAATACCTATCCGTTTAGCTACGGATAGCATTTCGTGCAAATATGTCGACGGTCGTCCTAAAATAGTCGTAGCCGACATTAATTTTTCTGGAAGCTCCGGTTTTGTTTGTTCGTGAGCTTCTATCAGAGTCCGTTTTAATTCCTCGTAGTCTTGTGATGCGAGGATAGCATTTGGTAGTTTACCCACTTCTTCGGCTGGTAACGACGATATTACTGGATAAAACTTTGTTTCCGACGCTGTCACATTTCGCAAGTGAAACTGGGTTTCTAATATCGTAAACCATCCATTTACAGCAGTTTCCATGAATTCCGGTGCCTTGATATTGACTTGATGAGTCATTTCCTCTCCTGTCTGCTCCATTTATCCTTTTATATGTGTGTATATATATATATATATATTGTATATGAGGTTGCTTTCTGTTCGTATGTCGTGGTTACCACTGTTGTGTTGCTTCGTTTTGGTATAATTAGAAGATAACACAAACTTGAATTAATGATGTTTATTTTGGTATAAAACTTTAGGTTTTACATCAAGTTACAACCTTTAAATTTTGTGTGGATATAGGAGCAGACTAACTAAATTCTCTTCACTGTGGGATGTTAGTAGTAAACGAGCCTATCCCTTCTGGACTCTAGTGGTCAACAGACTAGCCTCTTCCCCTTTTCAAATCTCCTACTTCTTACTCCTACCAAAAGAAACGGTTCCTTATTTTGCCGCCCAATTTTTTAGAAAACTCGCCATTTTATAAACCATAACAAGCCCTTTCCTGGTAGACCATGTCTTAAAAGTGCAGCCGTATGCACTCACAGGAAAATTTTGAATTCGAACGTGAGTAGGGCTTTTTAGAAACACCAAATTGTGCACCATCTGACTTTTGAAAAGTCTGGATAGTCCTACTTAAGTCTTTACCACTATAATCAAATTACCAGTGTGGCTAGTTTAATTGATCTGTTGGGCCATAATACCTAAAAAAATGATGAGAGAGTTTAACACTAGTATATATATATATATATATATATATATATATATATGTGTGTGTGTGTGTGTGTGTGTGTGTGTGTGTGTGTGAGTGAGTGAGTGAGTGAGAAACACTATCTCCCACGGTGATGCTTTCCCTTCTCCCGTGGGGATACTTTCTTTTGTTTGGTTTAAAACAACGGAGAGAGAAATTGATATTGGTGATATTATTAATGTTTTATTGCGTCACGCGATGTGAGCTCAGGAAAAAAAAAAATTTAGTACCATCAAGTGTTTCTAAAAGCACGGGGAGCATAAAATTTAATTGTTTTATGAAAATAATCATTTTCTCTTCTATCATGAAGATAGATATATCAAATATCAATTTCCCTTAGATTTGAAATGTTGATTCCTCTAATCTGAAAACGCGTAGACAAAACAAGTGTCAAAGTGAGTTGATAAGGTCACCCGAAGGTCAAGGCCGCTGTTTAGCAGAACAGTCCGAAATCACCCGAGCTGAATTCAGTTCGATGTGAGTTGGCATAATCTCATTGGTCGCGCTAAGACATACGCAAATCACGTGGGCAGAGACAGATGTTCATTGGCCGAAGACTGTGAGCCGACCGGATCCCCAGGGAGGACTGAAATTGGTAATAAAAATAGATGCTCGACACGAAAAAGTTCAGTTGGGAAGCAGTTTGTTCAGATTTCGGGCAGAGAGCCAACCGCCACATTTTCCGCCAGCGGCCGCCCCCGATTCGGCACATTCCGTCAGATTCCGTCTGATTCCGTCAAGAACCCGAAAGAACTTTGATGTTTTAGAAGTTACATAGGAAAATTGACAATCCTGATTATAGAGAATTAATGAAAAGACTTTAACGAAATACGAGAAGAGACTTTGGCGAATATTTGAAGAGATCTGTTTATTTCAACGCTAACGAAACTTAAACAAAACATTTCGTTTAACAATTAGAAGCTATGATGCGTTGTAAAAATCATTTTCGACTATATTTTCGACATTTTCGACTAAAAGACAGACATTGTCTTTTCTTTATATAAAGAGATTCTACGTCGCTCTCCAGGTGTGTTCGACTTGTTCATTTATTTTATTAATTTTTTTTTTTGTGCCACGTTTATTTTTTTTTCAACCCACAAGTGTACATCAGTGTTCGGACTGGCTAAAAGGGACGACTGAGGTCAACAGACTAGCCTCTTCCCCTTTTCAAATCTCCTACACAAAACTCCTACTTCTTACTCCTACTCTTACTGAGGCGTCACATCTGGTGCCGTTTCGACTAGGATCTGGTCTGAGGGGTGCCAGTCCGGCCCGCACTGCGGTAGTATCACACTCACACACACAGATATATATATATATATATATATATATATATATATATATATATATATATATATATATAATCCAAAAAAGGAAAAGCATGTAGGTAATGTCCCAAAAACCAGATCCTATTAATATTAATTTTATTAATATCAAAAATGACCCAGGTGGAGGGCTCGATGTAAACAGTATGATCTGTATGCAGAACCAAATATGTATCGTTGCTGAAGAAGCAAATAGTTTTTTCTCGCTGAAATAGCTATACAATGTACTTAGAATTCGGAATCTATATATATATATATATATATATATATATATATATATATATATATATATATATATATATAAATTCTCATTTGCAAACTAGTTATTACGAGATCTATGTTTCTATCATATGGTGTCTTCAGGCAATTTGCTATAATGTTATATATCGCCGTACGACGACAAACAACGAGAACACGCATATATAAAAATATAAGGTTATATTTTTATTCTTGACGACGAACCCGTGTGGAACAGAGAATGGAAGAGTGAGAGCGCACATAGAATGGGTCGACAGGAGTGTAGTTTTGCCTGTGGTGTCTCTCTGCTTCCACTGGCCGTTCTCTGCTGGCGAATCCGTGTGTCGAGGTCTTTTTATAGTCTTCTAGAACCGGGACTTTCCTTCCGGTTTTGCCTCGCCCACGCAACGCCTACGTAATTCCAAGAGACACCTGTTCTGTTTGCCTCCGTAGTCATTTCCGCCGCTGTCGGAAATAAGGTCAAACGACATCCGCTCCAGGCCCCGACAGGATGTATTTCTCAAACACCTGTCTTGTCGTTCGCCGACCCTTTCACCGACGGGAAACACCATCGCTTGCATCAAACTTCCTCGGGTGGGGCCAGATTGCTATATTACAATAACCTATAAACCTAGGTCGCGTAATAACCCGTTTAAAAATTAAAAATATTCAAAAGTTCTACAATATAATTGTATTGAACACTTTTTAATACAACTGTGTACTAGTCTAATTTTATGATGACCAAAAACTAAGTAATTAAATTACCATATATATATATATATATATATATATATATATATATATATATATATATGTTTTATTTTTATATCTAGCCGATTTAATTTAAGATTATTTTCCCATCACTTGGAAGAGCCAGGGCGAAAAATTAGTGTGGATGATTTTACAATGAAGGCACTCTCTCTCTATATATATTTTTTTGTCTTAGCAAATTGTTTTCTCCTGTGAGCAGAGTAGATTTTTCAAAATTGCAGTCACTCTCGTTACGGTGAACAACCAGCGCATTTGATGTATAATTTTGTAAAATATCCCTTTTCTGTTCGTATTATCTCATATTTAGAATGCTTGAGGTTTCTCCTATGTATTTTTGTAACACTTATTGCAGGTGATATAGTAAATTCCTCCTTCATGTTTTAGTTGATATGTTCCGTATTTTTTATATATAATCCTTTTATTTCAAGAAAGGGATTGCAATGGGAGGAGACAGATAACAGAAAATAAAAGATTATAGGTGACGTTGCATTTAAACTTTTAAAGTTTATAGGTAACAAGGAAGGAAAGAGAAAGGGAGTTCCACAGGTGGGAATTGCGAGCAAAGAAACAATTTGAGTAAAATAGTTACAAATTCTTTTGTTTTATATGCAGTTGTAACAAATTTTATGTTGAGTTTAGATACATTCGTTTTAATTAGGTTGTGACAGTGTCAGTTGGTCAGTCCGTTAAGTGCCATACGTGATACACGCTTGGGCGATCATGTCTCGAAAGAGACATGACTGACTGGGCAGAAGAGTTATCCCGCAGTAGGTTGCCATTGCTTTCTGCGGTAGACTGGTTGCCGACCAAGGCTATAGAACCCAGTCTATCCTATTATTTAACCTATATCTGGAGGGAAGAAACGGATTAATACCTTTCCCAAGGGTATTTGCGCGTAAGTGAATGCAAGGAATTCAACTGGAATTCGAACTCGGTTCCCCGATTTGTCGTTCCGAGCCAATATCAACTGCGCCACAACGCACATCAATTGGTAGAACAATTAAATCATCCACAGAAAATTTGTAACCAGGCTCTTACAACATTTCATTTTGCTTTAAGACAGTTGCCTCTAGTCTTCTCCCCATCAGTGGAGAGACTGTCCAGTATTATTATTCTTTTATGTGCCGTGTCCCTTCAGGACTTCGGCGATCATGGCCTTCCACATCCCCCATCTCTAAACCCCGCTTTACCATCCACTTGCTCAAGCTCGTCAAGTATGTTACGCGTTGTTTCCCTCTTTCTTTCTGTCTGACCTGTGAGCATCAGATTCTCCAAACCTTCCTTCCTCATTACACGTTCTAGGAACTTCAGTTGTCTTTTTCTGATGTTAATTATTAGTTTCCTTTTCGTTTCCATCCTCTCCAAAACCTCATCGTTGCTCACACATCGTCAGTATCATTCTGTAGAACTACATTTTGGTTGCTTCGTCTCTCCTTCATCTTTGAAGAGGTTGTCCAGCATTCACTGCCATATCGAAAAACAGACATCACATAGAAATCCAGTTCTTTCTTCTTTGTTTCTAGCGAAATTTTCCTGTCTCTTAATACTCTACTCAGCTTCTGGGAGACATCGTTTTGCTTTTGGATCTCAGGAAAATAAATGTATAGAAACTGCTCTGACCACAAAGTGAGGGATCAGTTTAGATATTGATTGTAATATGGAATTGATCCCCCACTTTATATTCGGTAGACTTCTTTAGAACCACATTTCAGTTGCTTTAAGTTTTTCCTTCATCTTTGATGATATTGTCCAGCATTCACTGCCATATCGAAAAAGAGACATCACATAGAAATCCAGTACTTTCTTCTTTGTTTCTAGCGAAATTTTCCTGTCTCTTAATACTCTACTCAGCTTTTGGAATGCATTTTTGGCGATGCCCGCCCGCCTTTGGATCTCCGTGTCGTATATTCCATCTTCTGTTAGAACACTTCCCAGGTATTTAAATTTCTGTACCTGCTTGATTTTAGTATCCCCAGTCTGTAGTTGGCATTTTGGGCTCCTCTTTTTACCGATGACCATGCATTCAGTTTTCTTGTAGTTTAAAGTATTTCTTTCTTTCTGCTTTCTTTAGCTACCTTATGTAGAAGGTTTTGTAGCTTCTTTTCCGTGTCTGCTATCAGCACTGTATCATCTAGATATCATGCCGTAAACACTGTGCTCGTGGTTTGTTCCATAGTATCCTCAGAATCCTTCTGTAGAACAGCATTTCTTTTGCTTCAAGTCTTTTCTTCAGCCTTGATGAAATTGACTAGCATTGGCTGCCATATTGAAGGACAGACATCACATAACAATCTAGTACTTTCTTTTTATTTAATAATAATATTAACATCAAAGTGGTGAAATATGTATTATTCATTGTAATAATCGAAAATCCTATATATATATATATATATATATATATATATATATATATATATATATATATATTACATTTGCAAGGGATGTAGTGTTTAGAATTTCAGAATGAGAAATTGACGATATGGATTCAGATTCAAATCGTTACGTTCACTTTTGCGCAAACTGGCTTGAGAAAGGCATGAATCCATATTTACTCTCCCGGATAGGAGTTAAATAGTGGAGCAGACTCGGTTATCTAACCAAGGTTGACAATTAGTAAAGGGGAAACTCTAAATTCGATATATGTAGCCCTGGCATTGCATAGATTATGCAGCCATCAAAAGATCATGGAGTTCATAATGACTCAATAATTTAAAATCTGGTCAACATATGATTATGTCAGTGTGTCATCATCATTATTATTATTATTATTATTTCTTGCTCCTTTCTAAATGGTTTGTCCTCTTCACTCTCTTCTATCTAGTGCTTTTACTCTTATGTAGCCCCCTGCACATCAGTGGCGTTACCGTCTTGCTCGGGGTGATATGATTAAAAAAAAAAATATAGTATTATAATGAAAATAAATTGAACAATGTTTTTACAAATCCATCAATATGTAATCCAGGTAAATTCCAAAAGAGACAAACTCGAGAGAACTCAATGTTAAATTCATTTATTTAATTTAACAGAGTAATATAATTTATAAAGGATTTTCGATTATTACAATGGATAATACATATTATTATTATTATTATTATTTCTTGCTCCTTTCTAAATGGTTTGTCCTTCTCTTTACTCTCTTCTATTTAGTGTTTTTAGTCTTATGTAGCCCCCTGCACATCAGTGGCGTTACCGCCTTGCTCGGGGTGATACGATTTAAATAAAAAAAAAAAAAAAGGAGAAAAAAAAACTATCCACACCTTGTTTATTGTATAGAAAGTTTCAAAGTGCGGGTTTCTTTCTCTTGGTCACTCTTGAGATTTGTCGTTTTTTGTTTTTCAAAAAGAATACGCCAGCGCACGGCCATTTTGAATCAATTTAATTCCTTTTGTTTATGAAACCATTTCTGTTTTTGAATTCTATGATTTCCAGTTTCTCCTCCAGACACAAATTACATTGTTTTTTTTCTTTTTCAATGTACAACAAAAGTAAGTGAAAGTGGCAAATTTTTAAAAACCTGAATAGTTTAATAAACAAACTGAATTCAATTGTTTCACACTGCCGACACGCTAACATATTTCTTTTGAAAAATGTGAAAACCATCAGGAGTGTCCAAAGTAAAAAAGAATTCTCATTTTAAAAAATTTTCATGCATGAAACAAGGCATAAATGTGTCACTAAATAAAACGTTGTTTTTTAGTTGTATTTAAAAGCTTTTTTTAAAAAATTTAAAATTGAGTACTCTTATATAAATGAAAAAGGGAATAGATGAAAAATGAGACACCGAAATTCTAACACGCATTAGGCTAACGAAAACCAGTCAGTTAAGTGCCATACGTGATACAATCTTGGACGATCATGTTTCGAAAGAGACATGACTGACTGGGCAGAAGATTTTTCCGAAGAAAGTTGCGATTACTTTCAGCGGTAGACTGGTTGCCAATCAAGGCTATAAAATTCGACCTGTTATTTAATCCATAACTGGAGGGAAGAAACAGAGTGATACTTTCCCAATGAGATTTGCGCGTAAGTGAATGCAACAAATTCAACTGGAATTCGAACTCGGTTCTCCGCTTTCTTGTTCTGAGCTGATATCCACTGCACCACAACGCACATTCTTTAACAAAAAAAAGACATCACAAAAGCCAATTAATGTGAAACAGGAAAAAAAATTTCATAAGAAACAAAGAGCTCTGATTTGATATATGATATCCATCTTCTTATACGACATTGAATGTTGGACGATCTTCCCACGTATAAGATAAAAACTAGAGACAATAGTAGTGTGGATCTACAGTAGGTTAGTGAGAATTCCATGGACGGAGCTAGTAAGCAACGAGAAAGTCTTAAAGAAAAAAGAACACTTATTCTCAGAATCAGTAAGAGATAGCCGAAACTCCTACGACGGAAGGAAGGCTTGGAGAACTAAAGATCCACATGGCATATTGAAACCAAGAGAGATAGGTAAGTGGTTCACGGCCTTCCCTAACAAGCTTGTGTGAATGAATGATGGAACGAGAAGGCGGGAGCTTCAGAAAAATGAAACAGTCTAATAAGAGCCATGCGCGATAGGAAATTGTGGTGAGCCATGAGCAATTATGTCCTAAAGGGACACGGCACATATAATTTACAGATATTAAGTTAAATCAGTCGTCTTATATGGCAGTTAATGGTGGACAATTTCCCCACAGATCAAGAGATAACTAGAAATAATGCTGTTCTACAGAACGCTAGTGAGAATTCTTTTGGTGGAGCAAGTAAGTAACAACGGGGTTTTAAAGAAAAAACGAATACCTGTGCTCAGAATCAGGAAATGACAGCTGAAATTCCTTCGGTACATAATGCGGAAGGCTTGGAAAAGTTAACACTCACAGGGCCTATTGAGGCCAAGAGAGATTGAGGAAGGCATCAAGCCTTATCTGACAAGCTTTTGTGAATGGATGGCCAGATGCGGGGATCTTTAGAAAATAGTGAAAAACTGTTAAGAACCACAAGGGATGGCTAATATCCGAAAGAGACATGACACAAAGAAGATATATATATATATATATATATATATATATATATATATATATATATATATTTATTTCATTTACAATTCTTCTTCTTCTATGTGTCCTGTCCCTTCAGGATGTAGGCGATCATGGCTTTCCACGTCTCCCTATCCCTGGTGACGCTTAGCACGCCTTCTCCTGTTACACTATGAAACCCTCGTTCCATCATCTACCTGATTAGGTCCTTCAAAATATATTCTCCACTGCTTTCCCCTGTCTCGTTTTTCCTCTATATGTCCAGTTAGTATCAGCCTCTCCAAGCCCTCCTTCCTCATTGAATGTCCCAGGAACTTCAGCTGTCACTTCCTGATGCTCAGTATTAATTTCCTTTTTGTTTCCATCATTTCTAAGACCTCATCATTGCTCACATGTTCGATCCATGATATTCGCAGCATCCTTCTGTAGAACCACATTTCAGTTGCTTCAAGGTTTTCCTTCATCTCTGATGATATTGTCCAGCATTCACTGCTATATTGAAGAACTGACAACACATAGCAATCCAGTACTCTAGCGAAATTGTCCTGTTTCTTCTTGGCAATAAATACTAAAATATAGTATGAAATACATTATTTTTAATAATGGAGTTGCCTAATAATTATGGCCGGTAGTGTACAGCTATTCGGAATCGCGCGCTTGAGGTAGAATTATAAATTAACATTTCTACGACTAAGTGCATTGACAACAACCAAAAAAAAAAAAAACAACACCCAGCTTCAACTCACAATTCCCAACCAGCAAATTGCCCAAGTTACAGAGTTCGTCTATCTTGGCCACTATTATCAAACAATAATGTCGTAGATGCAGTACACCATTGCATTACCCCTTATTTACGTGGCTTTCAACAGAAACAAAGATGTACTGACATCCAAACGTGTTTCTTATGATGTGAAAACCAAGATTTTTAACACATACATCCTATCTGGCGTACTTCATGGACTGGAATGAGTAAACTGGACAGTCAGAGGTGTTGCTAAAACTATGAACCTTTCAAAATCATAACATGAGATGATTGACTAACGCCTAAGAGATCATATCACCATCAACGAATTATTGAATATGACAAAGTTTGAGCCAATCACACCAGTTGTCAAATCGATTGTACTTAAACTGTTTGGGCACATCAAGAGATCAATATGTGGTGTCAGTAAGATATATGTGGAGGAAAAAAAAACAGTAGGCAAAAGAAATCGAGATCAATCACCAAAACGCTAGCTAGATGATATTCACTTGTGGGCCGGACTTCGCCACCAACTTAACTCGACTGTTTTCGATTGATCTTTGTGAAGAAGCATATCCCACGTTGATGCGTCTGTAACATTTTTTTAATTGTTTGACCCCCAGCAAGGCTGTACCGCCACTGGTGCTCAGGGGAGCTACATAAGATGAGAGTGAAAGTTTAAGCAGGAGGAGAGCGAAGAAAAAGACAAATCAGTTACTGGGGGTGTCGTAGAAAAGGCAAGAGAAGGATGGAAATACCAGTGGGAAGACAGTTGCGAGTGTAGAATGAGAAAGGAGGTGATGGGCAAACAACGAGAGAAGAACTGAAGTCAGGTGGACAAGAGATAGGCATTGACATTGCATTTAAATTCTTGGAGATTGTAGCTGTCATGGAAACAAGTATATGTAAGGGAATTCCACGGTGCCGGCTACATTTACTTGATTTAACTGTAAAAGGGTGGGACCTTGTTGCCAGTCTGGTTGCTCGGGTAATTTTTTGCGGAGAGGGCATCAGAGATCTAAGCTCGTTGGAGCGGAAGCCATGAAAATATTTGTAAAATAGAGGGAAGCCATATCCCGCCGGTAAAAAAGTGGCTGGAGTCAAGCTGCCAGGTCGGTACCGATTCTGTTACAGATTCTCCTATGGAGCCTGTCGAGAACCCTGAGATGAATGGCAGGGGCGCCTGATCAGATATGACAACAGTATTCAATGCACAGTCGGATGGTTGATTTGTATATCTGCAAAATTGGCTCAGGCGGGAAAAACTTCCTGGCCCAACACGGTGAACCAACCTATAAAGGAGTCGATTTAGCTATTGATTCGGTGTAATGGTTCCACTTGAGGTCGGAAGAGAGGGTGAGACCGAGGAGGCGCAGTGTATTGCTGAAACGTGGGGCAAGCGATTGATGATGATTTTTGGAATAGTAGACTTCCTGCAAGTTAAGACTCTTGAGCCACTGAAGGTAGACTTATAGAATGAGGTACGATGGGAATGAAAGAGAAGTGAATATTATCATCTTCATCAGTTTCTCAACTACTTTAATCATTAGGAAGACACGGCTTGATGGCAGAAGAAATAGACTTTGATCTTTCAGTGGATTTTTAAATAGTTTGTGTTATGTTGCGTGTAACAGAAATATTGAGTAAATCATTACAAACAACAGAAATATAGTAAATGGAAATATATTACCGGAAAATAGTATTTACAACAGAGCTGTTAGTAGTGTACAGGAACAAGGAGTTTAGTAACACGTATCGTCGTAAGACGTAGAGTCTGAGAATAACACACTTCCGGTTCACTACCGGAAATACTCGACTGACTTGTTATCGACACTGGTTACTCGATTCCTCTCCCTAGGTCTTTCCACTACCACTTTATGTAGTGATTGGAATAGTCCATTAGTAGAACAAAGGTAGAGAGCGCCCCAGCAATTTGGCAGCGCCCATTTTCTCTCCAAACTCTTGACCAACGTCCAAAGACTATTGCGTATTCTTTGGAATATGGTGAGGGTTGGCCCGTTGACCCGTACATAAGGCGCTCAGGTTTTGAACTCAGTGCCGTTTAACTTCCAGACTGGTGATCACCTAAGGCCAAGTGTATCCTGTTATTTTAATCATAACTGGAAGGAAAAAGAGATCGATTAATACCTTATCCGACCGCATTTTCCTTTACGTTTTAGTCTGATAGATACAGTTTTCTTTTTCTTTTTCTTTCTCTTGATGACACAATTGACAATTGAAAGGCTGACATCAACAACTCTGTAAGATATGCCAGTGTGTTCGTGCGCTTTCTTGGAGTAACGTCCAGTGCAAACAATGGACCTAAGTATTTTTCGTTTATTTCTGTCTCTGAAGAAGCTTTAATAAAAGCGAAACATGTTAGATTGAGATACATTTCCTACTTGTTCTTTATATATATATATATATATATATATATATATATATATATATATATATATTGCATATATCTACGTTTGTATCGAGCACTCTTTATAAAAGTAAATACATAAACAGCAGGTTAAATAAGCTACGAGTTCCACAACTTTGTTACAATATATATATATAAAATAAAATAAATTTCGACGTTCAAAACTGTTGAATGATCATTTCGAAATGAAATCCCTAAATAAGAATTCACATCTCATCGGCAACTACCACATTTCAAAAGAAATAAAAAATGAAGGTTAAGAATTTAAAAAATTACGTCACGAAAAAATCCGTTAGCAATCAACGTCCATTTTTAGATTTTGGACAATTTTACTTTCAGATAGAGTTCTAAGTGAAAAAAAATGGAAAATTTGGCTTTGTTTAGCTTTACAAAGGGAAAGGGGTTAAAGGATGGAATAGGAACTGGTGTTAAATTGAGAATTGGGTTAAACAATATATATCACTAACTATTGTACAGTATGTACTAACTAGAAAACTACTAAAACATTGTACACATTGTTTCGATATTGAAAGAACAATGTTTCATAAGGTAGTTAATAATGATAATATCATCATGATTAACTACCTTATGAAACATTGTTCTTTCAATATCGACGCAAAATATACAATTTTGTAGTAGTTTGTACATGTTCTAAACTATAATCAATAATAAATATTCATCGTTTTATTTTTATATTGAGCACGGTTTTAAATTATTACTTTGAACGTTGCAGTTATTTTCTTCGTTCTTATTCATTTGGATATATATATATATATATATATATATATATATATATATATATATATAGATACTTCATGAGAGACTGTCAACTAATAAAAATTAGAAGTTAATAGATCAATCTTTGCAGTTATATTATATGCTCGATGTAATTATTTTTTAATGGTTTGCTTTTTTTTCTTTTAACCGATTCACCCTAAGTAAGGTGATAATGCCCCTAAGGCGCAAGTTGCTACAGGGAAGAAAAGAGAACAAAAAATACATTACCAAAAACTAGAAACCCAATCTTAAACCGGAAATAACAGATAAACCTCCACTCCTTTTCAAAAGATAGGAAAGGAGTGTGAACCGGGAAACAGGCCAACTTATCTATTCTTAATGAGGAGAAAAAATAAACAGATAAAATTTCAGACGTTAGGAGTATAGACTTTAGAAGGAACAGTAAAGCCAATCCTTAACTGGAAACAAAGGACAAATTTCTACTCCTGTTCATAAAATCGGGGAGGAAAGGGAACCTGGTGATAGGCGAACCTATCTACTCCTATTAATATTTACCAGGAACATAGTTTTCTGTTGGAACGATTACGGATTCTTATTCATGATTTCAAATGCGCCATTTGCTCCACTGGAAACTATTTCTGATGAAAATAAATTCATGAATAATTGGGTGGAACATAGAATTGCTCCTCAGCAGGATAGGTGAACTTGCATCTCTTAGACTATAGTTCCATCAGTCAGTTAAGTGCCATACGTGAAACACGCTTGGGCGATCATGTCTCGAAACTGGGCAGAAGATTATCCCGCAGTAGGTTGCCATTGCTTTCTGCGGTAGACTGGTGAATATATCATTATATTAATAAGTAGTAATTAGTGGGGGATTCGTTTATTACTTCAAAACAATAGAAAACCAATCCCCCACTTTATTCCCAGTAGAAGCTTTTATTGTATTTCCAACTATTCAGTTAGTCAGTTAAGTGCCATACGTGAGACATGCTTGGGCGATCATGTCTCGAAAAAGACATGGACTGACTGGGCAGAAGATTTTCCCGCAGTAGGTTGCCATTGCTTTTTGCGGTAGACTAGTTCCGAGCCGATATCCACTGCACCACAACGCACATCCCAACGAGCTCATTTAAACCATAATAGAAATATATTCATCTTTCTCTCGCATGCGTACGAATGATTATATTGGAGAATAAATCTAAGAAAAAAAAAAGACATTGTTGAAAGAGAATTGCCAAAACTGACCTGTGCAAAGCATTTCATTGATTTATTTATTAGCTTCGCGAGAACGCCTTGAGAGTTCTTTAGTTCTGCTACTAATGCATTGTATCGTTCTGAAGAATTCTCCCCGGAAGGTAGGGATTTGATCTGCTCTTGAAGGACTTTCACATTTTGCTGTACACGAGTCGTTTCCTGATGAAGGTCACCGATTGTGTTTAAGATTTCCTGAAAAATATAAATTAAAGCAGAAATAAGATTTTAGCAAAGAAAGATAATGTCAAAAATTTTAAGAACTACAATATTCAGCTTGTCTTACATATACAGTTTATACTGATCCATTGTTTTTACAGACACGCACACAATCTAAACTTATTTATAAATGGAACTTTTTCTCTGTGTGTGTGCCCGTTACCTATAGACTCCGAAACGGCTGAAACGATTTTCTTGAAAATTTACACAGTTGTACTATAAGCGTCTGCGAGTGTTATTAGTTAGGTTTTGTGTCGAGGTACCCCCGATAAATATCGAAAATCGATAATAAAAAAAATCGGGTTATAGAAGAAGTGGTCCGATTTTAATCAAATTTGATACACTCATAGACAAAAACATAAGAAACGATATTCAGACGTTTCAAAGTTGCAGTTCTTACAATAGTGCAGAAAATCGATTATATATATATATATACATAAGGCAAGATGTGTGTGTGTGTGTGTGTGTGTGTGTGTGTGTTTATCTGTATGTCCTTTATACAAATCCATAATTTTTATCCGATTCTCACCAAACTTCACACAAATATTCTTTAGGCTGAGTTTGACCTCCAGGACAATAGATTAGTTTCAAAGCTTTCATTACACCCGGGCAACGCCGAGCTATACTGCTAGTTTATATAAAAACACAAGTATACACATTAAGACAAGTACCATATATGTGTGTCTAAAAAAAAAACACCGTATGTTTGTGTGTGCCTAAGTCCATGGGCTGTAACTCTTCAAGACGTAGACGATCATGACTCTCCATCACTTCCTATCCCGTGTGGTCGGTAGCAGAAGTTTTGCCAAGTCTTCTACCCTGCCATCCATTAATACAAGCTTTTCTACTTAGTAGCTCCTGGCTTCTCCTGTAATGCTCTCGATATGCCCTGTGAGTGTTATGTTTCCCAAGCTCTCCTTTCTCATTATATGTGTAAGAAATGTCAGCTGTTTCTTTATGATTTTGAATACATGCTATAAATGTAGGCAAACACACAAATACATATTCACACACATTTTTATTTATATGTATATATAAACTTATTTATAAATGAAACCTTGTCTGTGTGTGTGTGTGTGTGTGTGTATGTATCTGTTACCTATAGACTTCGAAACGGCAGAACCGATTTTCTTGAAAATTTACACAGTTGTACGATAAACGTCTGCGAGTATTCTTAGCTAGGTTTTGTGTCGAGGTACACCTGATAAATATCGAAAATTAATAATCGAAAAAATTAGGTTATAGAAGGAGTGGTCCGATGTTAATTAAATTTGATACACTCATAGACAAAGACATAAGAAACAATATTCAGAAGTTTCAAAGTTGCAGTTCTTACAATAGTGCAGAAAATCGATAATATATATATATATATATATATATATATATATATATATAAAATGCAAGATGTTTGTGTGTGTGTGTTTATCTGTCTGTATGTCCTTTATACAAATCCATAATTTTTATCCGATTCTCACCAAACTTCACACAAATATTCTTTAGGCAGAGTCTGAGCTCCGGGACCATGGATTAGATTTAAAGCTTTCATTACACCCGAGCAACGCCGGGCTATACTGCTAGTATTATATTAAGTTAATCTTGTTGGATTATCCTCACCGTTTACGGACTGTATATATATATATATATATATATATATATATATATATATATAGGTGTGTGTGTGTGTGTGTACGAACACACGCACATAAAATATGTGTATATGTTTACAAACACTACATATGTGTGTGTATGTGTGTGTGTGTGTGTGTGAACATACTAAAATATTTTATATATGTATGCGTATATACATGCACACGTAGTATATATGACACATTTTTATGTGGTTTCGTCAGTGTGAACTTCAGAAGTGCATAATCGCAGAATTTCGAATGACAACAACAGCCACATGAGATTCAACTTGACATTCTTTTTAGCACCCACCCCTATACACATAAGTAAGATTTTCAGTTTGTCTAGTGTTACGCTTTTTATACCCCCATATCCTATGGGCGATACGGTCAGATTTATTCTCTGGGGTCATTTGGGGTTGAATTCTTTTGTGGTCGTGATTTGTATTGCTACAATGCAATTGCATTCTTGAAAATTTGGTACATTCGGGTCTTTAAGTCGAAAATGATGGCACGAAGTTATTTTGGGCTTGCGTCTAGGGATTACAAGATCTGATGGCATTCAGTTTAAAACTAGTTATTTTTTTAAAGATGAAAGAATTCAACCCGTGCATGATTTTATATATATATACTAGCAGTATAGCCCGGCGTTGCTTGGGTGTAATGAAAGCGTTAAAACTAATCCATGGTCCTGGAGCTCAGACTCTTTAGACACTGGCATGAAAGACTAAAAAGCAATAGTTGTTTCCAGTTAAAGCGAAACCGTAGACTGAATGAAAAATGAATGGATGTAAGTCAAATTTTGATATACTGATATCGATATCAAATAAGTTTTTTTTGTCATAAACTGAATTTTGAAGGCTAAATAAGTCCTCTGAGTAAATGGTATCATGGCTGAGACTAAGAACTAAAATTATACCTACTTAGAGCCAAACCTTAAGCAAAAAACTAAAATAAAACGGCTGAAAAAAATACAGGCAGATAAACAGACAGACACACACACACACACAATCATCTTGCCTTTTATACATATATATATATATATATATATATATATATATATAATCGATTTTTTGCACTATTGTAAGAACTGCAACCTTGAAACTTCTGAATATCGTTTCTTATGTCTTTGTCTATGAGTGTATCAAATTTGATTAAAATCGGACCACTCCTTCTATGACGCGATTTTTTCGATTATCGAGTTTCGATATTTATCGGGGGTACCTCGACACGAAACCTAGCTAAGAACACTCACATACGCTTATAGTACAACTGTGTAAATTTTAAAGAAAATCGGTTCAGCCGTTTCAGAGTCTATAGGTAACAGACACACAGACAAAGTTCCATTTATAAATAAGTTTAGATTATACAGAGCAACATACTTCAGAAATGAAGAGGAAACATTTGTAGGGATGTGGGATACGCCATGAAGTATGGTGGAATAAAATGTCAGTTTGCTTGGAGACTAAGAAGCTGTGCTCGCCCGTAAAAACTTCCGAAAGAGAAATATGGTTGATACCCTTTGAAGAGTGAACGGACGGCTCTATGAAACTCTAGAGTAGAAATGCTGAAAGAAGTATTAGCTACATCACAAACTTTTACTTACAGTAATTCACCTATATATATATATATATATATATATATATATATATCCAGGTGAAGAGGGCTCAAGGTTTTACGAGTTGGAGTTCCCTGGCATTTATATTTTTTATGAACAGAAAATATTGCATAAATATTGCGACAGGCAAATTTCTATGTCAGTCAATTTCACAACCAACATCGCCTGATGACAGAAATTTCCGTGTCGCAATGTACTTTTAATTCATTATATATATATATATATATATATATATATATATATATATATATATATATATATGCGCCCCACCTAAGCACCTCTAATTTTTTTTGTTGTTTAAAAAAGTGAACTCCCATTACACTATTTACATTATTCGGACTATTGTCCTCATCTTGGTTACTAAATGTACGACATTTCGGTCGTTGTGCGCTCGGCTCTCTTCAGGTGCTAGAAATTTCGAACTGCACCCTTTATTACGATTACTGGAGGTATATACATCTCATTCCTTGCGCAAAGCTTCTTTTAGTAGTCATGAGTTAACCCGACTCTCTAAGTTACTTCTTCACTACTGCTGTAGCCTGAAATTGAACTCACAATTCTTTGGCTCAAGTCACTGGAACTAGCCAACGTCTCTATCCACTGGGCCATGTGTCCTTAAGGACAACAACTGAATTCCTGGGACTTTAAACTTAATGTTCAGTAACCATTTTTTTACCAGAGTTTATACAGCAAATTTTTGATGTTAATGGTTTTCTCATGTCTACCAAAATAGGCTGCGCACAAGAAATGAGAATAATATACTCTAGTGATCGTAATAAAGGAATCGCTTCGAAATTTCTAGCACTTAAGGAAGGCCGGAGCGTGCAACGACCGAAACGTTGTACAAATGGCAACCAAGATGAGGACAATAGTCTGATATATGTAAATGGTATAAATACTAAATTATCTCAGAAATATAAACAAATCTCATTCCCATATGTATAAACATTCCACACACTATATACACTATATGTTTTTTCTGAGAAATGTTGGTTAATTGTACTGTGAAGATGGCACATCTGAGCCGAAAGCTTAGAACCAACTTAATAAAAAATTATCCAAATGTTGGAGAATTTTTGTCTTTATTTTCAACTGAAATTCAAGCCAAAATACAACATTTGGAACGACTCATGATTAAACATAATAGACATTCATTGTCTCTTATATTTAACAGTATATGTTTAGAAAATTATTTGCTGCCTCGATACACTATATATAAAATAGACAGCCTAATGAGTCAACAAACCTACCTAGCCAGCCTTCCCTTCCTAGGTAGGTTAGTTGGCTCTTTAGGTTACCTATTTTGTCTACTCTGCTTATGTATTGAGCACGTTTTTGTTATAGATTACTCGACTCAGGTTATTTCTTTGGGCTACGTACTTTGACTGATGTTCACGTGCTTAGCTATTTCTTTTTTTACATCCATTTTTTCCTTCTGCGTATATACTTGGAGGGTTTTTCGAAACGAGTATCGTGATAAGTTTACATTTATATATATGTATTATAAGGGTAGACAAAATAATTGAAAATTTGATTAAACTCTCAAAAGCTTGTCTATTTTTATATTTGTTGATTTAATATTAGTATTACTTCATTTTTTTTTTCACAAATATTATTTAAATAAGTTTATTAAAATCAACAGAAGGACTATTTAAGAATTTTAAGTGATCAACCTCATCCTATGGTTCAGGAACTTTTTCCCCACAGGAAAATACCAGCTTTCAGGGTGATAATTCATACTGCTAAAGTTGTAGCTGAATGGCACGAGGAACATTCTCGTGAAGTAGAACATCTTATCTGGCCACCAGTCTCCAAATATCAACAACACTGAACATTTATGATTCATTTTAAAAAAAACAAATGAGAAGCCAATATCTTCCACTATAATCATTAAAAGAATAGAAGACTGTTTAGCAAAAGAATTAATCAAAATTCCTCTGAAAACAATTCGTACGAGTCGATCCCATACAGAATTCAAACTGTAATTACTGCCCCATATTGAAATAAATTTGCTTGAAATTTCAAGGTATTCCCATTATTTTGTCCACCTCATACATACATAAGTATTTCAAATGTACATACACAAATATATTATGTATGCATACTGTATATTTCAGTCAATTACGTGCCATACGTGATACACGCTTGGGTGATAATATCTCAAAAGACACATCACTGACTGGGCAGAAGATTATCTCGCAGTAGGTTGCCATTATTTTCTGCGGTAGACTGGTTGCCAACCAAAGCTATTGAATCTAGTCTGTGCTGTTATTTAGCCCATAAATGGAGGGAAGAGACCGATAAATACTTTTCCCAAGGGTATTTGCGCGTAAGTGAATCCAACGAATTCAAATCGGCTCTCCAATATCCACTGACTACGACGTGCTGTATACGTAGTGTATGTATTACCTCGTACAGAGAAGTACTAGAAGGAAGATTCACTGTTAATAACTGAAAATCAAATTGCCACACTTTCGAAAACGGTAAATCTTCGTTTTAGGTCCAGAAGGCTTCCCCCACCCTTCAAATTTATCCAAAATAGCATTATTTCTGTGCAAATGTATATGCTGAACTCAAATCAACAATTAATTATTGAAGAAACCTACCTTTATTGAACTTAACGACCAGAAAATATGCTTCAAAAATGTTATTCACTGCAGAATTACTTCACGCGTAGTTTGCCGATTTTTCGATCAATTTACTTCTTCTGCAATTCATACGCGGAAATTGAGTTCTGAAACAAAACAAATCGCGTAGTAATTGCAGAAAGGAAGTAAATAGGCCGAAATAAGTATCCTACGCCTCAAGTCATTCAGCGGTGAATCAGATATGAGAACGGTGGTAAGGGGTGAGATATAGTCCGATTTTTTTTTCTGGTCGATAACATAAAAAAGGTAGGTATCTTCAATAAACAATTATCGATTTGAGTTCTGCATATACATTTGCACGGAAATAAGGATGTTTTCAAAAGATTTGACGGGGTAAAGGCCTTTGGGACCTAAAACGCAAATTTACCTCGGAAACAATGTTTTAGCCTTATATTTTTATCAGTTAGTGTCGAAGTTCTGGATTAAAAAACAAGTTGTTACATTTTCGTAGATATCGTGCAACAAAACTCTTTGGCCAATGAAAAGCACAACGAGAGAGAGAGAGATTGATAAAAAAAAAAAACTCGTCTATTGGGATTTATAGAATGCATGCATCAAATTCGATTATTTTTTTCTCAAACCGAAATGCTGAAAAGAGATTTACTGCTGATAACTGAATTTTTCAACGCATGCGCATTTAGCGAAAAGGTTTAACATCTGCTGCTTTGTAAAAATAATAAATATTTCATTTACAAATTTCACCATGAGTAAAAACTCGTCTTTTTTTGTGCTCAGGTCGAGATAAGATGATAAAATTAGCCTTTCGTGTAATAGAGAAACATGGCTAGACAATACATCTTATTCACTCTTTAACTCATCAACAAGATTGAACATTTTCTTCATTTTTTTTTTTTATACAAAGGCTCCTCTGAGAAAATTGTCTGAATTTTTATTTCCTTTCCGGAACTGTATTTGTATTTTCTCTACACACAATAGTTCCTAATGAAATAAATATTTCTATTTCATTTTGTTTCACGCTCTTGTTTGTCAATTTTCTCAACCAACTGACCACTTTCTGTTTTTGTTCGTCAGCTTCTCAACTTCAAACGACGACTCTAAACCCAGTAAAAATAAAAGCAAAAAAATTGTACAAAATAAAATAGAGGCCTTGCAAAAAATTTCCTTTGTACACCACATTAAAGCAAATTCACAGTTCTTTGAAACACGACTGTTTCTCTTAGTAAAAAATGTTAATGAAAAATATTTTCCTTAATAACAATGGAATATTAGTTTCTTTTAGAACAACATTTCCTGTAAACAATTTCTTAAAAACGAACGAATTTTATTTACATCGAAAAGTCAAAAGGTGAGAAAGAAAACCAATCTCAGGCGATGTTTATTTCCAGGATCCTTTCGACAAAATATTATAATTTTAGAAAAAGACATTTGCAAATGAGATTGTGGTGATACCGGCCGAACAAAAGCGATGAACCGGATGTGTGCTCTCTAACAACTAAAACGCAAATGAATAAAAATCGTCGTGCGCATCCGAATTCGCGCAGATATTCCGGTTGAAAAATAAAAATTAATCAAAGATCAAATTACCAATTTTATTTATCAGCCAATGGGAAGCCCGAAATCAAATACAAGGATGAAATGCGAAACGACCAGCGTTTTGAGCCAGAAGGAAAAATATAAAAGCCGTGACAAAAGGCACCCAGACAGACAGGCACAGACAGAGGAGAAGAGTGTAAATAGTTTCTTCCTTGACAGATGTCGAGTGGCTACTATGTTCGTCTCCTTCGTCCTGCCCTGTTCTCAAAGTACTAACTGACCTTTTCTAAGACATTCCACAAACTGACCTACTGACCTTAGAAACGGCAATTTGAAAATGAACATTAATCATACTACCCAGCTTCTCCTTCATTTCATTACTATCTGCCATGAACTTTCACTAACTTCGTTGGACCTTTATTCCAAGTATTGTTTTAACTGTAAAACACTAATTGAAATGTATATATGTATAAATGTTATTTTACACTCAAAATTGCCTTTCTTAAATTTATAATCATTTATGAATTATAGTGGGCTATCTTCCCACAAGGCCAAATTCCGTTAACCTACTACGGAATCCTACTACCCCTCACTACAAATGAAATAAGAGAAGAGATACTCGCTATAAAGTGGTGACCCCGACGTGATGCTACGGAATCCTACTACCCCTCACTACAAATGAAATAAGAGAAGAGATACCCGCTATAAGATAACAAACCATTATTTTTGAAGAGACATTCTTATATGTGAGAAAAATCTCTAGTTTTGAAAGGTTCTTGTGGGTTTTTAAGGATTCTTCTACATCTTCAGTCGTGATAGAAGTAGTGTCAGCATCAGTCTTTATCGTCACAGATAGGCGTCCCAATTATCGTCTGAATGGGATTGAATGTGCGTTGCGATGCAGTGGAGACTGGCTCGGAACAAGAAATCGAAAAGAGCCGAGTTCGAATTCCACTTGAATTCCTTGGATTCACTTACTCGCAAATACCCGTGGGAAAAGTATTAATCCATCGCTTCTTGCTCCAGCTATGGGTTGAATAGCAAGACAGACTGGGTTCTAAAGCCTTGATTGGCAAGCAGTCTACCACAGATAGTAATGGCAACCTACTGCGGAAAAAATCTTTTCCCTAAAAAGTCATGTCTCGAAAGAGACATGATTACCCAAAAGTGTATTATGTATGGTACTTAACTGATTGAGTGCGTTTCGGTGCTTTCCGAGTTGGTCATACAAAGATTTTTTTTATACAGAAAACAAGTAATAAAAAGTAGATAAAATTAAAACACCTTAGTATGGATTTCTTTTTCCTTAAATAAAAATTGTTTATTACGTAAGCTTCATTTAAATTCCTTTCCTCCTTAAAAGTCATTATTCTATGACGGAAACTTAGTTGAATTTGGTACTTCCTTAAAGTCATTATTTCATGACGGAAACTTAGTTGAATATGGTACTTCCTTAAAGTAATTATTTTAGGAAGGAATTTTGAATTTTTTACTTCCTTAAAGTCATTATTTTGTGGCGTAAAATTATTTAAATTTTGTTTTCCTCAAAAGGAGTTATTTTATGACGTAACCAACTTGAATATTTTTTTAGTCTTAGAAAAAATTATATAATGACCTAAACATAATTGAATTTGGTACTTCCTAAAAATTATTTAAATTTTATCTTCCTTAAAAGTCGTGATTGTATTACATAAATAAATTTATTTAAATGTGTTCCTTTGTTAAAGGTTATTTTTAACTTATTTGAATTTGTTCTCCCTTACAAGTCGTTATTTTTAAATTATTTGAATTTGTTCTTTCTTAAGAGTTATTTATCCCTTGTTCCCTGTTTAGGATGTGGTTTCCGGCTTTCTTTTTTCCAATCTTTTCACTTTTCTTCTTTGTTTATTTTACTTTATTTTTTTTTATTTATTTATTTTTCTTTCAATTGGAGTAGATAGACTGAACTATCGCCCGGTTCACACTCCATCCACGTCTATTGAACACGTGTAGAGGCTCATCCCTTGTTCCCTGTTTATGATGTGGTTTCCGGCTTTCTTTTTTCCAATCTTTTCACTTTTCTTCTTTGTTTATTTTACTTTATTTTTTTTTATTTATTTATTTTTCTTTCAATTGGAGTAGATAGACTGAACTATCGCCCGGTTCACACTCCACCCACGTCTATTGAACACGTGTAGAGGCTCATCCCTTGTTCCCTGTTTATGATGTGGTTTCCGGCTTTCTTTTTTCCAATCTTTTCACTTTTCTTCTTTGTTTATTTTACTTTATTTTTTTTTATTTATTTATTTTTCTTTCAATTGGAGTAGATAGACTGAACTATCGCCCGGTTCACACTCCACCCACGTCTATTGAACACGTGTAGAGGCTCATCCCGTGTTCCCTGTTTATGATGTGGTTTCCGGCTTTCTTTTTTCCAATCTATTCACTCTTAGGTAACCCCTGCACACCAGTGGCGTTACCGCCTTGCTCGGGGTGATATGATTAAAAAAAAAAATTAATTTGTTTTTAAGAGAAAATTATCTTATGACGTAAAAATCATTTGTATTTGTTATTTTCCTGAAAATCATTTCATGACAAACTTTTTTGACGTTGTGTCTTCCGTAAAGCCAGTTTTTTTATGACGGAAATTTATTTCAATTTATTTCTTCCTTAAAATAAGTTATTTTATGACGAAAGCTTATTTGAAATTGGTATCCCTAAAAAATTGTGATTATATCATAAATGTATTTGAATTTGCCTCTTCCTTAAAATCTTTAGTTTTAACTCATATTTTTCTACCTTTATCGTTATTTTATGATGGAAACTTATATGATTTTATTTCTTCCTTAAAATATTTTATTTTATGACGTAAAATTATTTAAATTTTGTCTTCTTTAAAAGTCGTGATTGTGTGACAAATAAATGTATTTCAATATATTCCTTCCTTAAAATTTATTATTTTTAACATATTTGTTCACCATTAAATTATTTTATGACGTAAATTTGCTTCTTCCTCAAAAGTGGTTATTTTATTACGTAATCTATTTGAATTTTTTTCTTAAAGAAGTATTTCTGTGACGTAATTTTTTTTAAAATTTGTTCTTCAAAAGTCCTTAGTGTATAACAAAAACAAAATCTATTTTTAATTTGTTTTTCCTCAAAAGCTATTTCACGTGGTAAACTGATTTGAAATTGTTTGGTTCATTTTAAATATTTTTTAATGCGACATTAGAACTGAATTTTATATTTAGCAAAGTATTTCCGGCCTGTTTACTGATGCTTGTCAAAGCAAAATATTTATTATCTATTTATTTATTTCATCACCGAACTTCAATGATATTTTGATGAAGGGTTGATAACAAATAGATAAAAAGAATTAATATATATTTGACCCAATTTTTAGCGACGGAAGCCCATTAATATAAACAGACAGAAAATATAACACAAAAATAATTAAAATTTATTTGTTTAGACACTATTTTTAATGGATACTCGTGTTTGAGTAGATGTTCTGTTTCTTTTTTTTTTTTATAATCGTGTCGCCTCAAGCAAGGCGTTTTACTACCACTGTTGATCAGGGGGCTACATAGGAGGTGAGTTATGAGAAAGAGTGTCAGGAAGAGAGTAGGAGAAAGATGAGAATACTGATGAGAGTGGAGAAGAAAAGAAAGAAAGAAAGAGTAAGAAAGAAAAAGAATCGTAGGATATTTTTAAATAATCATTTTACTACCATTGTTGAGCAGGGGTCTACATAGGAGGTAAATTATGAAAAGGAGCGACAGGTTACAGGGGACGTCTGGAAGAGGGTAGGAGAAGGAAGAGAATACTGATGAGAGGGGAGTGGACGGAGAAAGGAGCATGGGAGAAAGAAAGAAAGAAAAAAAACAATCGTAGGATATTTTTAAATGATCATATCGCTCCAAGCAAGGCATTTTACTGCCACTGTTGAGCAGGGGGCTACATAGGAAGAAAGATATAAGAATGACAGGTTATGGGGGTGTCAGGAAGCGGGTAAGAGACGGATGACAGCGGCCATAAAGTGAGGGATCAGTTTATAAATTGATTGTAATGTAGAATTGATCCCCCACTTTCTATCCACATTATAATTGAGGATGCAAGTTAATGATATAGGAGATGACCTGGCAAGGCGTTTTACTGCCACTTTTGTGCAGGGGGTTACATAAGAAGAAAGATATGAGAAAGAGTGACAGGTTACAGAGGGTGTCAGGAAGGGTAAGAGAAGGATGATGATGAGAGTGGAGTGGACGGTGGAACGAACACAAAACAATGAGGATGCAAGTTAATGATATAGGAGATGACACAAGCAAGGCATTTTACTGCCACTTTGCAGGGGTTACATAAGAAGAAAGAGAGAAGATGACAGGTTACAGAGGGTGTCAGGAAGTGGGTAAGAGAAGGATGAGAATACTGATGAGAGTGGAGTGGACGGTGAACGAACACAACAATGAGGATGCAAGTTAATGATATAGGAGATACCCTAAGCAAGGCATTTTACTGCCACTTTTGTGCAGGGTTACATAAGAAGAAAGATATGAGAAAGAGGACATTAGTTACAGAGGGCAGAAAACAGGAAGTGGGTAAGAGAAGGATGAGAATACTGATGAGAGTGAGGACGGTGGAACGAACACAACAATGAGGATGCAAGTTAATGATATAGGAGATGACACACAGCAGTATATTTTACTGCCACTTTTGTGCAGGGGGTTACATACAGAAAGATATGAGAAAGAGTGACAGGTTACAGAAAGCTGTGGGAAGTGTAAGAGAAGGATGAGAATATTGATGAGAGGAAGGGATTTGGTGGAACGAACACAACAATGAGGATGCAAGTTAATGATATAGGAGATGACACAAGCAAGGCATTTTACTGCCACTTTTGTGCAGGGGGTTACATAAGAAGAAAGATATGAGAAAGAGTGACAGGTTACAGAGGGTGTCAGGAAGTGGGTAAGAGAAGGATGAGAATACTGATGAGAGGAGGGATTGTGGAACGAACACAACAATGAGGATGCAAGTTAATGATGATATAGGAGATGGACCAAGCAAGGCATTTACTGCCACTTTGTGCAGGGGGTTACATAAGAAGAAAGATATGAGAAAGAGTGACAGGTTACAGAGGGTGTCAGGAAGTGGGTAGGAGAAGATGAGAATACTGATGAGAGTGGGAGTGGACGGTGGAACGAACACAACAATGAGGATGCAAGTTAATGATATAGATGATGACACAAGCAAGGCATTTTACTGCCACTTTTGTGCAGGGGGTTACATAAGAAGAAAGATATGAGAAAGAGTGACAGGTTACAGAGGGTGTCAGGGAAGTGGGTAAGAGAAGGATGAGAATACTGATGAGAGTGAAGTGATCAGGGAACGAACACAACAATGAGGATGCAAGTTAATGATATAGGAGATGACACAAGCAAGGCATTTATTTCTGCCACTTTGTGCAGGGGGTTACATAAGAAGGAAAGATGAGAAAGAGTGACAGGTTACAGAGGGGTGGCTGAGAAGTGGGGTAAGAGAAGGATGAGAATACTGATGAGAGTGGCGGACGGTGAGGTCTGAACACAACAATGAGGATGCTAATGATATAGGAGATGACACAAGCAAGGCATTTTACTGCCACTTTGTGCAGGGGTTACATAAGAAGAAAGATATGAGAAAGAGTGACAGGTTACAGAGGGTGTCAGGAAGTGGGTAAGAGAAGGATGAGAATACTGATGAGAGTGTGAGTGGACGGTGAACGAACACAACAAATAGGATGCAAGTTAATTACAGGAGAGATGACACAAGCAAGGCATTTTACTGCCACTTTGTGCAGGGGGTTACATAAGAAGAAAGATACAGAGAAAAGAGTGACAGGTTACAGAGGGTGTCAGGAAGTGGGTAAGAGAAGGATGAGAATACTGATGAGAGTGAAGGACGGTGGAACGAACACAACAATGAGGATGCAAGTTAATGATATAGGGGAGATGACACAAGCAAGGCATTTTACTGCCACTTAGGCAGGGGGTTACATAAGAAGAAAGATAAGAGAAAGAGTGACAGGTTACAGAGGGTGTCAGGAAGGGTAAGAGAAGGATGAGAATACTGATGAGAGTGAGGACGGTGTAGGAACGAACAAGACAACAATGAGGATGCAAGTTGGTGATATAGGAGATGACCCAAGCAAGGCATTTTACTGCCACTTTGTGCAGGGGTTACATAAGAAGAAAGATAAGAGAAAGAGTGACAGGTTACAGAGGGTGTCAGAGTGGGTAAGAAGGATGAGAATACTGATGAGAGTGGAGTGGACGGTGGAACGAACACAACAATGAAGGATGAGATTAATGATATAGGGGCGGCCAAGCAAGGCATTTTGCTGCCACTTTTGTGCAGGGGGTTACATAAGAAGAAAGATATGAGAAAGAGTGACGGGTTACGAGGTGTCAGGAAGTGGGTAAGAGAAGGATGAGAATACTGATGAGAGTGGAGTGGATGGTGGAACGAACACAACAATGGGGATACAGTTAATGATATAGGAGATGACACAAGCAAGGCATTTTGCTGCCACTTTTGTGCAGGGGGTTACATAAGAAAGAGAATGTAGAAAGAGTGACAGGTTATGAGGTGTCAGGAAGTGGGTAGAGAAGGATGAGAATACTGATGAGAGTGGAGTGGACGGTGGAACGAACACAACAATGAGGATGCAAGTTAATGATATATAGGAGATGACACAAGCAAGGCATTTTGCCACTTTGTGCAGGGGGTTACATAAGAAAGATATGTAGAGAAAGAGTGACAGGTTACAGGGGGTGTCCAGGAAGTGGGTAAGAGAAGGATGAGAATACTGATGAAGTGGAGTGGACGGTGGAACGAACACAACAATGAGGATGCACAAGTTAATGATATAGGAGATGACACAAGCAAGGCATTTTACTTTTGTGGGGGTTACATAAGAAGAAAGATATGAAAGAGTGACAGGTTAGAGGGTGTCAGGAAGTGGGTAGAGAAGGATGAGAATACTGATGAGAGTGGGTGGACGGTGGAACGAACACAACAATGGATGAAGTTAATGATATAGGAGATGACACAAGCAAGGCATTTTACTGCCACTTTTGTGCAGGGTTACAGAGAAGAAAAATGTGAGAAGAAGTGACAGGTTACAGAGGGTGTCAGGAAGTGGGTAAGAAGAGAAAGGATGAAATACTGATGAGAGTGGAGTGGACGGTGGAACGAACACAGCAATGAGGATGGAGTTGTGTGTAGGAGATGACCCAAGCAAGGCATTTTACTGCCACTTTTGTGCAGAGTTGCATAAGAAGAAAGATATGAGAAAAAGAGTGACAGGTTACAGAGGTGTCAGGAAGTGGGTAAGAAGGATGAGAATATGATGAGAGTGGAGTGGACGGTGGAACGAACACAACAATGAGGATGCAAGTTAATGATATAGGGAATGACACAAGCAAGGCATTTTACCACTTTTGTGCAGGGTTATAAGAAGAAAGATGTGAGAAGAGTGACAGGTTGGGGTGTCGGGAAGTGGGTAAGAGAAGGATGAGAATACTGATGAGAGTGAAGTGGACGGTGGAACGAACACAACAATGAGGATACAAGTTAATGATGTAGGAGATGACACAAGCAAGGCATTTTACCACTTTTGTGCAGGGGGTTACATAAGAAGAAAGATATGAGAAAGTGACAGGTTACAGAGGTGTCAGGAAGTGGGTAGAGAGAAGGATGAGAATACTGATGAGAGTGGAGTGGACGGTGGAACGAACACAACAATGAGGATGCAAGTTAATGATATAGGAGATGACCCAAGCAAGGCATTTTTGCCACTTTTGTGTGAGGAGTTTACATAAGAAGAAGAATGTAGAAGAGTGACAGGTTACAGAGGGTGTCAGGAAGTGGGTAAAGAGGATGAGAATACTGATGAGAGTGGAGTGGACAGTGGAACGAACACAACAACAAGGGATGCAAGTTAATGATATAGAATGACACAAGCAAGGCATTTACTGCCACTTTGCAGCAGGGGGTTACATAAGAAAAAGATATGAGAAAGAGTGACAGGTTACAGGAGGTGTCCAGGAAGTGGGTAAGAGAAGGATGAGAATACTGATGAGAGTGAAGTGGACAGTGGAACAGGCAGCAATGAGGATGCAAGTTAATGACATAGAGATGACACAAGCAAGGCATTTTACTGCCACTTTTGTGCAGGGGATTACATAAGAGAAAGATATGAAAAGAGTGACAGGTTACAGAGGGTGTCAGGAAGTGGGTAAGAGAAGGATGAGAATACTGATGAAGTGGAGTGGACGGTGGAACGAACACAACAATGAGGATACAGAAGTTAATGATATAGGAGATGACACAAGCAAGGCATTTTACTGCCACTTTTGTGCAGGGGGTTACATAAGAAGAATGAAAGAGTGACAGGTTACAGAGGAGGTGTCAGAAGTGGGTAAGAGAAGGATGAGAATACTGATGAGAGTGAAGTGGACAATTGGAGACGAACACAACAATGAGGATGCAAGTTAATGATATGGGAGATGACACAAGCAAGGCATTTTACTGCCACTTTTGT
The DNA here is from genome assembly GCA_037127315.1 of Ascarosepion bandense. Classification (NCBI taxonomy): domain Eukaryota; kingdom Metazoa; phylum Mollusca; class Cephalopoda; order Sepiida; family Sepiidae; genus Ascarosepion; species Ascarosepion bandense. The sequence continues at coordinate 1,765,480 of JBBBDQ010001966.1, forward strand.
GCAGGGGGTTACATAAGAAAGAAAGATGAAAGAGTGACAGGTTACAGAGGTGTCCCAGGAAGTGGGTAAGAGAAGGATGAGAATACTGATGAGAGTGAAGTGGACAGTGGAACAGGCAGCAATGAGGATGCAAGTTAATGATATGGGAGATGACACAAGCAGGCATTTTACTGCCACTTTTGTGCAGGGGGTTATAAGAAAGAAAGATATGAGAAAAGTGACAGGTTACAGAGGGTGTCAGGAAGTGGGTAAGAGAAGGATGAGAATACTGATGAGAGTGGAGTGGACAGTGGAACAGAACACAGCAATGAGGATGCAAGTTAATGATATGGGAGATGACACAAGCAAGGCATTTTACTGCCACTTTTGTGCAGGGGGTTACATAAGAAGAAAAGGAAATGTAGAAGAGTGACAGGTTACAGGGTGTCAGGAAGTGGGTAAGAAGAAGGATGAGAATACTGATGGGGATGGAAGTGGACAGTGGAACGAACACAACAATGAGATGCAAGTTAATGATATAGGAGATGACACAAGCAAGGCATTTTACTGCCACTTTTGTGGGGGGTTACATAAGAAGAAAGATATGAGAAAGAGTGACAGGTTACAGAGGTGTCAGGAAGTGGGTAAGAGAAGGATGAGGCCACACAGTAGAGTGAAGTGGACGGTGGAACGAACACAACAATGAGGATGCAAGTTAATGATGTAATTATTTCAAGCAAGGCATTTACTGCCACTTTTGTGCAGGGGGTTACATAAGAAAAGTGTAAGAAAGAGTGACAGGTGCAGAGGGTGTCAGGAAGTGGGTAAAGAAGGATGAGAATGCTGATAGCAAGTGGAGTGGACGGTGGAACGAACACAACAATGAGATGCAAGTTAAGTATGAGATGACCCAAGCAAGGCATTTTACTTTTGTGCAGAGGTTGCATAAGAAGAAAGATATGAGAAGAGTGACAGGTTAGAGGTGTCAGGAGGTAGATGAGAGAAGGATGAGAATACTGATGAGGTGGAGTGGATGGTGGACAGGCTTGCCAACAATGAGGATGTGATTAATGATATAGGAGATGACACAAGCAAACCATTTTACCACTTTTGTGTTTAAGGGGTTACTCAAGAAAAAGATATGAAAGGAGTGACAGGTTACAGAGGGTGTCAGGAAGTGGGTAAAGAGAAGGATGAGAATACTGATAGGTGGAGTGGACGGTGGAACGAACACAACAATGAGATGCAAGTTAATGATATAGGAGATGACACAAGCAAGGCATTTTACCACTTTTGGGGGTTTGCAGAAGAATGTAGAGAAAGAGTGACGGGTTACAGAGGGTGTCAGGAAGTGGGTAAGAGAAGGGATGAGAATACTGATGAGGGTGGAGTGGACACAGTGGTTGACCCCCAACAATGAGGATGCAAGTTAATGATGGGAATGGCTTTGAGCGAGGCATTTTGCACCACTTTGGCTGCAGGGGTTACATGGAAAAGATATGAGAAAGAGTGACAGGTTACAGGGTGTCAGGAAGTGGGTAAGAAGGATGAAATGCCGGTGAGAGTGGGGTGGACAGATGGAACTGAACACAACAATGAGGATGAGTTAATGATATGGGGAGATGACACAGCTTGAACATTTGTGCCACTTTTGTGAGGTTTACCTGCATAAGAAAGAAAGGCCATGAAGAGTGACAGGTTGGAAGATGTCAGGAGGTGGGGTAGAGAAGGATGAGAATATGGTGAGTGGAGTGGACGGTGGAACAGGCACAATGAGGATACTGAGTTGCGACGTGTGGAGATGACCTGGCAGACATTTCACTGCCGCTTTTGTGCAGGGGTTATAAGAAAGATATGAAAGAGTGACAGGTTGGGGGTGTGGAGGTGGAGTGAAGAGAAGGATGAAAAATGCTGATGAGAGTGGAGTGGGATGGAATGAACACATCGTGAGATGAGTTAATGATGTAGGGAGAATGGTGTTTAAGCAAGACGTTTTACTGTACTTTTGGCTGGGGGATTGCATAAGAAAAATGTAGGAAAAGTGACAGTTGCCAGGAGGATGTCAGGAGGTGGAGTAGAGAAGGATGAAGAATAAGTGAGGAGTGCAGGGTGGACGGTGGAACAGGCACAGCAATGAGATGCAGACTAGCTGATATAGGAGATGACACAAACAGGGCATTTTACTGCACTTTTGTGCAGGGGGTTACATAAGAAGAAAAATGTGAGAAAGGCTGACAGTTACCAGAGGGTGTCAGGAAGTGGGTAAGAAGATGAGAATGCTGATGAGGAGTAGAGTGGACAGTTGGTTGAACTGTAATGAGGTTGGTGTCAGTATAGGAGATGACACAAACAGGCATTTTGCCACTTTTGTGGGGGTTATAAGAAGAAAGATATGAAAAAGTGACAGGTTGGGGTATCGGAAGTGGGTAAGAAGGATGAGAATACTGATGAGAGTGGAGTGGACGGTGGAACGAACAGCAATAGAGATGCAGGATTAGCTGATATGGAGGACGCTTTAAACAAGAGCATTTTTGCCACTTTTGTGCGGGGATTCTTGCAAAGAATGTGAAAGAGTGGCAGGTTACAGAGGTGTCAGGAAGTGGGTAAGAGAAGGATGAAATGCTGATGAGAGTGGGTGGTGGGTGGAAAAACACAACAATGGGAATGCAAGTTAATGATATGGAGATGGCCAAGCAAGCGTTTTACTGCCACTTTTGTTGAGGGCACACTCAAGAAGAATGTGAGAAGAAGTGACAGGTTACAGAGGGTGTCAGGAAGTGGGTGAAGAAGGATGAGAATATGAAGTGAAGATGGAGGTGGATGGTGGAACAGGCACAACAATGAGGATGCAAGTTAATGATATGGGAGATGACACAAACAACGACATTTTACTGCACTTTTGTGCAGGGGTTCACAGAAGAAAGACAGAAAGAGTGACAGGTTGGAGGTGTGTCAGGAAGTGGGTAAGAGAAAGGATGAAATACTGATGAGAGTGGGGTAGACAGGTGGACAGACACAACAATGAGGATGCAGTTAATGATATAGGAGATGACACAGCAAGGCATTTTTACTGCCACTTTTGTGCAGAGGTTTACATAAGAAGAATGAGGAAAAGAGTGACAGTTACAGAGGGTGTCCAGAAGTGGGTAAGAAGAAGATGAGAATACTGATGAGAGTGGAGTGGACGGTGGAACAGGCTGTGTGTCAGAGATGCAAATTCTAATGATATAGGAGATAACCACCAAACAAGGCATTTTACTGCCACTTTTGTGCAGGGGGTTACATAAGAAGAAAGATATGAAAAAGTGACAAGGGTTACCAGAGGTGTCCAGAGTAGGTAGAGAAGGATGAGAATCTTCAGTGAGGAGTGGAGTGGACGGTGGAACGAACACAACAATGAGGATACAAGTTAATGATATGAGAATGACACAAGCAAGGCGTTTTTACTGCCACTTTGTGCAGGGTTACATGAGAAGAAAGATATGAGAAAGAGTGACGGGTTACAGAGGTGTCAGGGGAGGTGGGTAAGAGAAAGTTGAGAATACTGATGAGAGTGAAGTGGACGGTGGAACAAACACAACAGCGGGGATGCCAGTTAATGATATGAGGAGATGACACAAGCAAGGCATTTTGCCACTTTTGTGCAGGGGGTTACATAAGAAGAAAAGTGTGAAGAGTGACAGGTTACAGGGTGTGGGGAGAGTAGCAAGAGAAGGATGAGAATACTGATGAGAGTGGACCGGTGGAGGGACTTGAACACAACAATGAGGAGGATACCAGTTAATGATATAGGAGATGACTGAGCAAGGCATTTTACTGCCACTTTTGTGCAGGGGGTTACATAAGAAGAAAGATATAGAAAGAGTGAGCAGGTTACAGAGGGTGTCAGGAAGTGGGTAAGAGAAGGATGAGAATACAGTAGGTGGGTGGACGGTGGAACGAACACAACAATGAGGATGCAAGTTGTGTTGGAGATGACACAAGGCATTTTACTGCACTTTTGTGCAGGGGGTTATAAGAAGATATGAGAAAGGTGACAGGTTGGAGGGTGTGAGGAAGTGGTGAGAAGAGATGAGAATACTGATGAGAGTGGAGTGGACGGTGGAACAAACACAACAATGGGAGTGAGATTAATGATATGGGAGATGACACAAGCAAGGCATTTTTTCTGCCACTTTTGTACTGAGGGGTTGCATAAGAAAGATGTAGAAAGAGTGACAGGTTGGGGTGTCAGGAAGTGGGTAGAAGGATGAGAATACTGATGAGAGTGGGGTGGACGGTGGAACAGACACAACAATGAGGATGCAAGTTAATGATATAGGAATGGCTTCCAAACCAAGGCATTTTACTGCCACTTTTGTAGCAGGGGTTACATATAAGAAGAAAGATATGAGAAAGAGTGACAGGTTACAGAGGGTGTCAGGAAGTGGGTAAGAGAAGGATGAGAATACTGATGAGAGTGGAGTGGACGGTGGAACGAACACAACAATGAGGATGCAAGTTAATGATATAGGAGATGACACAAGCAAGGCATTTTACTGCCACTTTTGTGCAGGGGGTTACATAAGAAGAAAGATATGAGAAAGAGGACAGGTTACAGAGGGTGTCAGGAAGTGGGTAAGAGAAGGATGAGAATACTGATGAGAGTGGAGTGGACGGTGGAACGAACACAACAATGAGGATGCAAGTTAATGATATAGGAGATGACACAAGTAAGGCATTTTACTGCCACTTTTGTGCAGGGGGTTACATAAGAAGAAAGATATGAGAAAGAGTGACAGGTTACAGAGGGTGCTGTGAAGTGTGTAAGAGAGAAGGATGAGAATACTGATGAGAGTGGAGTGGACGGTGGAACGAACACAACAATGAGGATGCAAGTTAATGATATAGGAGATGACCCAAGCAAGGCATTTTACTGCCACTTTGTGCAGGGGGTTACATAAGAAGAAAGATAACAGAAAGAGTGACAGGTTACAGAGGGTGTCAGGAAGTGGGTAAGAGAAGGATGAGAATACTGATGAGAGTGGAGTGGACGGTGGAACGAACACAACAATGAGGATGCAAGTTAATGATATAGGAGATGACACAAGCAAGGCATTTTACTGCCACTTTTGTGCAGGGGGTTACATAAGAAGAAAGATATGAGTAGAGTGACAGGTTAAGGAGGGGTCAGGAAGTGGGTAAGAGAAGGATGAGAATACTGATGAGAGTGAAGTGGACGGTGGAACGAACACAACAATGAGGATGCAAGTTAATGATATAGGAGAGACACAAGCAAGGCATTTTACTGCCACTTTTGTGCAGGGGGTTACATAAGAAGAAAGATAAGAGAAAGAGTGACAGGTTACAGAGGGTGTCAGGAAGTGGGTAAGAGAAGGATGAGAATACTGATGAGAGTGGAGGGATGGTGGAACGAACACAACAATGAGGATGCAAGTTAATGATATAGGAGGCGACCCAAGTAAGGCATTTTACTGCCACTTTTGTGCAGGGGGTTACATAAGAAGAAAGATATGAGAAAGAGTGACAGGTTACAGAGGGTGTCAGGGAAGTGGGTAAGAGAAGGATGAGAATACTGATGAGAGTGGAGTGGACGGTGGAACGAACACAACAATGAGGATGCAAGTTAATGATATAGGAGATGGCTGCTGCCAAAGGGGCATTTTACTGCCACTTTTGTGCAGGGGGTTACATAAGAAGAAAGATATGAGAAAGAGTGACAGGTTACAGGGGGCCAGGAAGTGGGTAAGAGAAGGATGAGAATACTGATGAGAGTGAAGTGGACGGTGGAACGAACACAACAATGAGGATGCAAGTTAATGATATAGGAGATGACACAAGCAAGGCATTTTACTGCCACTTTTGTGCAGGGGGTTACATAAGAAGAAAGATATGAGAAAGAGTGACAGGTTACAGAGGGTGTCAGGAAGTGGGTAAGAGAAGGATGAGAATACTGATGAGAGTGGAGTGGACGGTAGGAACGAACACAACAATGAGGATGCAAGTTAATGATATAGGAGATGACACAAGCAGCAGCATTTTACTGCCACTTTTGTGCAGGGGGTTACATAAGAAGAAAGATATGAGAAAGAGTGACAGGTTACAGAGGGTGTCAGGAAGTGGGTAAGAGAAGGATGAGAATACTGATGAGAGTGAAGTGGACGGTGGAACGAACACAACAATGAGGATGCAAGTTAATGATATAGGAGATGACACAAGCAAGGCATTTTACTGCCACTTTGGCAGGGGGTTACATAAGAAGAAAGATATGAGAAAGAGTGACAGGTTACAGAGGGTGTCAGGAAGTGGGTAAGAGAAGGATGAGAATACTGATGAGAGTGAAGTGGACGGTGGAACGAACACAACAATGAGGATGTGTTAATGATATAGGAGATGACACAAGTAAGGCATTTTTACTTGCCACTTTTGTGCAGGGGGTTACATAAGAAGAAAGATATGAGAAAGAGTGACAGGTTACAGAGGGTGTCAGGAAGTGGGTAAGAGAAGGATGAGAGAATATTTACGAGAGTGGAGGACGGTGGAACGAACACAACAAATGGAGTGATGCAAGTTACTTGATATAGGAGATGACACAAGCAAGGTGCATTTTACTGCCACTTTTGTGCAGGGGGTTACATAAGAAGAAAGATATGAGAAAGAGCACAGGTTACAGAGGTGTCAGGGAAGTGGGTAAGAGAAGGATGAGAATACTGATGAGAGTGGAGGACGGTGGAACGAACACAACAATGAGGATGCAAGTTAATGATATAGGAGATGACACAAGCAAGGCATTTTACTGCCACTTTTGTGCAGGGGGTTACATAAGAAGAAAGATATGAGAAAGAGTGACAGGTTACAGAGGGTGTCAGGAAGTGGTGGAGAAGGATGAGAATATCAGATGAGAAGAAGTGGACGGTGGAACGAACACAACAATGAGGATGCAAGTTAATGATATAGGAGATGACACAAGCAAGGTATTTTTACTGCCACTTTTGTGCAGGGGGTTACATAAGAAGAAAGACAGGAGAAAGAGTGACAGGTTGAGGGTGTCAGGGAAGTGGGTAAGAGAAGGATGAGAATACTGATGAGAGGAGTGGACGGTGGAACGAACACAACAATGAGGATGGTTAATGATATAGGAGATGACCCAAGCAAGGCATTTTACTGCCACTTTTGTGCAGGGGGTTACATAAGAAGAAAGATATGAGAAAGAGTGACAGGTTACAGAGGGTGTCAGGAAGTGGGTAAGAGAAGGATGAGAATACTGATGAGAGTGGAGTGATGGTGGAACGAACACAACAATGAGGATGCAAGTTAATGATATAGGAGATGACACAAGCAAGGCATTTTACTGCCACTTTTGTGCAGGGGGTTACATAAGAAGAAAGATATGAGAAAGAGGACAGGTTACAGAGGGTGTCAGGAAGTGGTAAGAGAAGGATGAGAATACTGATGAGAGTGGAGTGGACGGTGGAACGAACACAACAATGAGGATGCAAGTTAATGATATAGGAGATGACACAAGCAAGGCATTTTACTGCCACTTTTTGTGCAGGGGGTTACATAAGAAGAAAGATATGAGAAAGAGTGACAGGTTACAGGGGGTGTCAGGAAGTGGGTAAGAGAAGGATGAGAATACTGATGAGAGTGGAGTGGACGGTGGAACGAACACAACAATGAGGATGCAAGCACGATATAGGAGATGACACAAGCAAGGCATTTTACTGCCACTTTTGTGCAGGGGGTTACATAAGAAGAAAGATATGAGAAAGAGTGACAGGTTAAGCAGAGGGTGTCAGGAAGTGGGTAAGAGAAGGATGAGAATACTGATGAGAGTGGAGTGGACGGTGGAACGAACACAACAATGAGGATGCAAGTTAATGATATAGGAGATGACCCAAGCAAGGCATTTTACTGCCACTTTTGTGCAGGGGTTACATAAGAAGAAAGATATGAGAAAGAGTGACAGGTTACAGAGGGTGTCAGGAAGTGGGTAAGAGAAGGATGAGAATACTGGAGGAGAGTGGAGTGGACGGTGGAACGAACACACAACAATGAGGATGCAAGTTACTCTGATATAGGAGACGACACAAGCGTTACTCATCGCTACTTTTGCAGGGTTACATAAGAAGAAAGATATATAAAGAGTGAGAAGCAAAGAGGCCAGGAAGGCAAGAGAAGGATGAGAATACTGATGAGAGTGGAGTGGACGGTGGAACGAACACAACAATGAGGATGCAAGTTAATGATATAGGAGATGACCCAAGTAAGGCATTTTACTGCCACTTTTGTGCAGGGGGTTACATAAGAAGAAAGATATGAGAAAGAGGACAGGTTACAGAGGGTGTCAGGAAGTGGGTAAGAGAAGGATGAGAATACTGATGAGAGTGGAGTGGATGGTGGAACGAACACAACAATGAGGATGTGTTAATGATATAGAGATGACACAAAGCAAGGCATTTTACTGCCACTTTGTGCAGGTGGGGAAGGGCATAAGAAGAAAGATATGAGAAAGGAGGACAGGTTACAGAGGGTGTCAGGAAGTAAGAGAAGGATGAGAATACTGATGAGAGTGGAGTGGACGGTGGAACGAACACAACAATGAGGATGCAAGTTAATGATATAGGAGATGACACAAGCAAGGCATTTTTACTGCCACTTTTGTGCAGGGGTTACATAAGAAGAAAGATATGAGAAAGAGTGACAGGTTACAGAGGGTGTCAGGAAGTGGGTAAGAGAAGGATGAGAATACTGAATAGAGGAGTGGACGGTGGAACGAACACAACAATGAGGATGCAAGTTAATGATATAGGAGATGACCCAAGCAAGGCATTTTACTGCCACTTTTGTGCAGGGGTTACATAAGAAGAAAGATATGAGAAAGAGTGACAGGTTACAGAGGGTGTCAGGAAGTGGGTAAGAGAAGGATGAGAATACTGATGAGAGTGGAGTGGACGGTGGAACGAACACAACAATGAGGATGCAAGTTAATGATATAGGAGATGACACAAGCAAGGCATTTTACTGCCACTTTTGTGCAGGGGGTTACATAAGAAGAAAGATATGAGAAAGAGTGACAGGTTACAGAGGGTGTCAGGAAGTGGGTAAGAGAAGGATGAGAATATTTGGATGAGAGTGAAGTGGACGGTGGAACGAACACAACAATGAGGATGCAAGTTAATGATAGGAGATGACACAAGCAAGGCATTTTACTGCCACTTTTGTGCAGGGGTTACATAAGAAGAAAGATATGAGAAAGAGTGACAGGTTACAGAGGGTGTCAGGAAGTGGGTAAGAGAAGGATGAGAATACTGATGAGAGTGTGAGTGGACGGTGGAACGAACACAACAATGAGGATGCAAGTTAATGATATAGGAGATGACACAAGCAAGGCATTTTACTGCCACTTTTGTGCAGGGGTTACATAAGAAGAAAGATAAGAGAAAGAGTGACAGGTTACAGAGGGTGTCAGGAAGTGGGTAAGAGAAGGATGAGAATACTGATGAGAGTGGAGTGGACGGTGGAACGAACACAACAATGAGGATGCAAGTTAATGATATAGGAGATGACACAAGCAAGGCATTTTACTGCCACTTTTGTGCAGGGGGTTACATAAGAAGAAAGATATGAGAAAGAGTGACAGGTTACAGAGGGTGTCAAAGGGTAAGAGAAGGATGAGAATACTGATGAGAGTGGAGTGGACGGTGGGAACGAACACAACAATGAGGATGCAAGTTAATGATATAGGAGATGACCCAAGCAAGGCATTTTACTGCCACTTTTGTGCAGGGGGTTACATAAGGAGAAAGATATGAGAAAGAGTGACAGGTTACAGAGGGTGTCAGGAAGTGGGTAAGAGAAGGATGAGAATACTGATGAGAGTGGAGTGACGGTGGAAATTGAATACAACAATGAGGTGATGCAAGTTAATGATATAGGAGATGACACAAGCAAGGCATTTTACTGCCACTTTTGTGCAGGGGGTTACATAAGAAGAAAGATATGAGAAAGAGTGACAGGTTACAGAGGGTGTCAGGAAGTGGGTAAGAGAAGGATAAAGAGAATACTGATGAGAGTGGAGTGGACGGGTGGAACGAACACAACAATGAGGATGCAAGTTAATGATATAGGAGATGACCCAAGCAAGGCATTTTACTGCCACTTTTGTGCAGGGGGTTACATAAGAAGAAAGATATGAGAAAAGAGTGACAGGTTACAGAGGGTGTCAGGAAGTGGGTAAGAGAAGGATGAGAATACTGATGAGAGTGGAGGATGGTGGAACGAACACAACAATGAGGATGCAAGTTAATGATATAGGAGATGACACAAGCAAGGGCATTTTACTGCCACTTTTGTGGGTTACATAAGAAGAAAGATATGAGAAAGAGTGACAGGTTACAGAGGGTGTCAGGAAGTGGTAAGAGAAGGATGAGAATACTGATGAGAGTGAGTGGACGGTGGAACGAACACAACAATGAGGATGCAAGTTAATGATATAGGAGATGACACAAGCAAGGCATTTTACTGCCACATTTGTGCAGGGGGTTACATAAGAAGAAAGATATGAGAAAGAGTGACAGGTTACAGAGGGTGTCAGGAAGTGGGTAAGAGAAGGATGAGAATACTGATGAGAGTGAGGACGGTGGAACGAACACAACAATGAGGATGCAAGTTAATGATATAGGAGATGACCCAAGCAAGGCATTTTACTTCTGCCAATTTTGTGCAGGGGGTTACAGCATAAGAAGAAAGATATGAGAAAGAGTGACAGGTTACAGAGGGTGTCAGGAAGTGGGTAAGAGAAGGATGAGAATACTGATGAGAGTGGAGTGGACGGTGGAACGAACACAACAATGAGGATGCAAGTTAATGATATAGGAGATGACACAAGCAAGGCATTTTACTGCCACTTTTGTGCAGGGGGTTACATAAGAAGAAAGATATGAGAAAGAGTGACAGGTTACAGAGGGTGCCAGAAGTGGGTAAGAAGAGGATGAGAATACTGATGAGAGTGAAGTGGACGGTGGAACGAACACAACAATGAGGATGCAAGCACGATATAGGAGATGACACAAGCAAGGCATTTTACTGCCACTTTTGTGCAGGGGGTTACATAAGAAGAAAGATATGAGAAAGAGTGACAGGTTACAGAGGTGTCAGGAAGTGGGTAAGAGAAGGATATAATACTGATGAGAGTGGAGTGGATGGTGGAACGAACACAACAATGAGATGCAAGTTAATGATATAGGAGATGACACAAGCAAGGCATTTTACTGCCACTTTTGTGCAGGGGGTTACATAAGAAGAAAGATATGAGAAAGATGGGGACAGGTTACAGAGGGTGTCAGGAAGTGGGTAAGAGAAGGATGAAAATACTGATGAGAGTGGAGTGGACGGTGGAACGAACACAACAATGAGGATGCAAGTTAATGATATAGGAGATGACACAAGCAAGGCATTTTACTGCCACTGGTGCAGGGGGTTACATAAGAAGAAAGATATGAGAAAGAGGACAGGTTACAGAGGGTGTCAGGAAGTGGGTAAGAGAAGGATGAGAATACTGATGAGAGTGGAGTGGACGGTGGGAACGAACACAACAATGAGGATGCGTTAATGATATAGGAGATGACCCAAGTAAGGCATTTTACTGCCACTTTTGTGCAGGGGGTTACAGAGTAAGAAGAAAGATATGAGAAAGAGTGACAGGTTACAGAGGGTGTCAGGAAGTGGGTAAGAGAAGGATGAGAATACTGATGAGTGGAGTGGACGGTGGAACGGAACATGGGAATAACGAGGATGCAAGTTAATGATATAGGAGATGACACAAGCAAGGCATTTTACTGCCACTTTTGTGCAGGGTTACATAAGAAGAAAGATATGAGAAAGAGTGACAGGTTACAGAGGGTGTCAGGAAGTGGGTAAGAGAAGGGATGAGAATACTGAGAGAGGAGTGATTTCAGAACGAACACAACAATGAGGATGCAAGTTAATGATATAGGAGATGACACAAGCAAGGCATTTTACTGCCACTTTTGTGCAGGGGGTTGGTATAAGAAGAAAGATATGAGAAAGAGTGACAGGTTACAGAGGGTGTCAGGAAGTGGTAAGAGAAGGATGAGAATACTGATGAGTATGGAGTGGACGGTGGAACGAACACAACAATGAGGATGCAAGTTAATGATATAGGAGATGACACAAGCAAGGCATTTTACTGCCACTTTTGTGCAGGGGGTTACATAAGAAGAAAGATATGAGAAAGAGTGACAGGTTACAGAGGGTGTCAGGAAGTGGGTAAGAGAAGGATGAGAATACTGATGAGAGTGGAGTGGACGGGTGGAACGAACACAACAATGAGGAGGCAAGTTAATGATATAGGAGAGCACTCAAGTAAGGCATTTTACTGCCACTTTTGTGCAGGGGGTTACATAAGAAGAAAGATATGAGAAAGAGGACAGGTTACAGAGGGTGTCAGGAAGTGGGTAAGAGAAGGATGAGAATACTGATGAGAGTAGAGTGGACGGTGGAACGAACACAACAATGAGGATGCAAGTTAATGATATAGGAGATGACACAAGCAAGGCATTTTACTGCCACTTTTGTGCAGGGGGTTACATAAGAAGAAAGATATGAGAAAGAGTGACAGGTTACAGAGGGTGTCAGGAAGTGGGTAAGAGAAGGATGAGAATACTGATGAGAGTGGAGTGGACGGTGGAACGAACACAACAATGAGGATGCAAGTTAATGATATAGGAGATGACCCAAGCAAGGCATTTTACTGCCACTTTTGTGCAGGGGGTTACATAAGAAGAAAGATATGAGAAAGAGTGACAGGTTACAGAGGGTGTCAGGAAGTGGGTAAGAGAAGGGATGAGAATACTGATGAGAGTGGAGTGGATGGTGGAACGAACACAACAATGAGGATGCAAGTTAATGATATAGGAGATGACACAAGCAAGGCATTTTACTGCCACTTTTGTGCAGGGGGTTACATAAGAAGAAAGATATGAGAAAGAGTGACAGGTTACAGAGGGTGTCAGGAAGTGGGTAAGAGAAGGATGAGAATACTGATGAGAGTGGAGTGGACGGTGGAACGAACAGCAACAATGAGGATGTAAGTTAATGATATAGGAGAGGACACAAGCAAGGCATTTTACTGCCACTTTTGTGCAGGGGGTTACATAAGAAGAAAGATATGAGAAAGAGTGACAGGTTACAGAGGGTGTCAGGAAGTGGGTAAGAGAAGGATGAGAATACTGATGAGAGTGGAGTGGACGGTGGAACGAACACAACAATGAGGATGCAAGTTAATGATATAGGAGATGACCCAAGCAAGGCATTTTACTGCCACTTTTGTGCAGGGGGTTACATAAGAAGAAAGATATGAGAAAGAGTGACAGGTTACAGAGGGTGTCAGGAAGTGGGTAAGAGAAGGATGAGAATACTGATGAGAGTGGAGTGGACGGTGGAACGAACACAACAATGAGGATGCAAGTTAATGATATAGGAGATGACACAAGCAAGGCATTTTACTGCCACTTTTGTGCAGGGGTTACATAAGAAGAAAGATATGAGAAAGAGTGACAGGTTACAGAGGGTGTCAGGAAGTGGGTAAGAGAAGGATGAGAATACTGATGAGAGTGAAGTGGACGGTGGAACGAACACAACAATGAGGATGCAAGTTAATGATATAGGAGATGACACAAGCAAGGCATTTTACTGCCACTTTTGTGCAGGGGGTTACATAAGAAGAAAGATATGAGAAAGAGTGACAGGTTACAGAGGGTGTCAGGAAGTGGGTAAGAGAAGGATGAGAATACTGATGAGAGTGGAGTGGACGGTGGAACGAACACAACAATGAGGATGCAAGTTAATGATATAGGAGATGACACAAGCAAGGCATTTTACTGCCACTTTTGTGTAGGGGGTTACATAAGAAGAAAGATATGAGAAAGAGTGACAGGTTACAGAGGGTGTCAGGAAGTGGGTAAGAGAAGGATGAGAAGATTGATGAGAGTGCGGAGTGGACGGTGGAACGAACACAACAATGAGGATGCAAGTTAATGATATAGGAGATGACACAAGCAAGGCATTTTACTGCCACTTTTGTGCAGGGGGTTACATAAGAAGAAAGATATGAGAAAGAGTGACAGGTTACAGAGGGTGTCAGGAAGTGGGTAAGAGAAGGATGAGAATACTGATGAGAGTGGAGTGGACGGTGGAACGAACACAACAATGAGGATGCAAGTTAATGATATAGGAGATGACCCAAGCAAGGCATTTTACTGCCACTTTTGTGTGCAGGGTTACATAAGAAGAAAGATATGAGAAAGAGTGACAGGTTACAGAGGGTGTCAGGAAGTGGGTAAGAGAAGGATGAGAATACTGATGAGAGTGGAGTGGACGGTGGAACGAACACAACAATGAGGATGCAAGTTAATGATATAGGAGATGACACAAGCAAGGCATTTTACTGCCACTTTTGTGCAGGGGGTTACATAAGAAGAAAGATAGCGAGAAAGAGTGACAGGTTACAGAGGGTGTCAGGAAGTGGGTAAGAAGGATGTGAGAATACTGATGAGAGTGGAGTGGACGGTGGAATGAACACAACAATGAGGATGCAAGTTAATGATATAGGAGATGACACAAGTAAGGCATTTATCACAGCTTTGTGCAGGGGGTTACATAAGAAGAAAGATATGAGAAAGAGTGACAGGTTACAGAGGGTGTCAGGAAGTGGGTAAGAGAAGGATGAGAATACTGATGAGAGTGGAGTGGACGGTGGAACGAACACAACAATGAGGATGCAAGTTAATGATATAGGAGATGACACAAGCAAGGCATTTACTGCCACTTTTGTGCAGGGGTTACATAAGAAGAAAGATATGAGAAAGAGTGACAGGCTACAGAGGGTGTCAGGAAGTGGGTAAGAGAAGGATGAGAATACTCGATGAGAGTGGAGTGGACGGTGGAACGAACAAGCCAACAATGAGGATGCTAATGAGATATAGGAGATGACCCAAGCAAGGCATTTTACTGCCACTTTTGTGCAGGGGTTACATAAGAAGAAAGATATGAGAAAGAGTGACAGGTTACAGAGGGTAGTTGTGAAGTGGGTAAGAGAAGGATGAGAATACTGATGAGAGTGGGAGGGACGGTGGAATGAACACAACAATGAGGATGCAAGTTAATGATATAGGAGATGACACAAGCAAGGCATTTTACTGCCACTTTTGTGCAGGGGGTTACATAAGAAGAAAGATATGAGAAAGAGTGACAGGTTACAGAGGGTGTCAGGAAGTGGGTAAGAGAAGGATGAGAATACTGATGAGAGTGGAGTGGACGGTGGGAACGAACACAACAATGAGGATGCAAGTTAATGATATAGGAGATGACACAAGCAAGGCATTTTTACTGCTACTTTTGTGCAGGGGGTTACATAAGAAGAAAGATATGAGAAAGAGTGAAGGGGAGGGTGTCAGGAAGTGGGTAAGAGAAGGATGAGAATACTGATGAGAGTGGAGTGGACGGTGGAACGAACACAACAATGAGGATGTGTTACACGAGCAGGAGATGACCCAAGCAAGGCATTTTACTGCCACTTTTGTGCAGGGGGTTACATAAGAAGAAAGATATGAGAAAGAGTGACAGGTTACAGAGGGTGTCAGGAAGTGGGTAAGAGAAGGATGAGAATACTGATGAGAGTGGAGTGGACGGTGGAACGAACACAACAATGAGGATGCAAGTTAATGATATAGGAGATGACCCAAGCAAGGCATTTTACTGCCACTTTTGTGCAGGGGGTTACATAAGAAGAAAGATATGAGAAAGAGTGACAGGTTACAGAGGGTGTCAGGAAGTGGGTAAGAGAAGGATGAGAATACTGATGAGAGTGGAGTGGACGGTGGAACGAACACAACAATGAGGATGCAAGTTAATGATATAGGAGATGACACAAGTAAGGCATTTTACTGCCACTTTGTGCAGGGGGTTACATAAGGAAGAAAGATATGAGAAAGAGTGACAGGTTACAGGGGGTGTCAGGAAGTGGGTAAGAGAAGGATGAGAATACTGATGAGAGTGAAGTGGACGGTGGAACGAACACAACAATGAGGATGCAAGTTAATGATATAGGAGATGACACAAGCAAGGCATTTTACTGCCACTTTTGTGCAGGGGGTTACATAAGAAGAAAGATATGAGAAAGAGTGACAGGTTACAGGGGGTGTCAGGAAGTGGGTAAGAGAAGGATGAGAATACTGATGAGAGTGGAGTGGACGGTGGAACGAACACAACAATGAGGATGCAAGTTAATGATATAGGAGATGACACAAGCAAGGCATTTTACTGCCACTTTTGTGCAGGGGTTACATAAGAAGAAAGATATGAGAAAGAGTGACAGGTTACAGAGGGTGTCAGGAAGTGGGTAAGAGAAGGATGAGAATACTGATGAGAGTGGAGTGGACGGTGGAACGAACACAACAATGAGGATGCAAGTTAATGATATAGGAGATGACACAAGCAAGGCATTTTACTGCCACTTTTGTGCAGGGGGTTACATAAGAAGAAAGATAAAGGAGAAAGAGGACAGGTTACAGAGGGTGTCAGGAAGTGGGTAAGAGAAGGATGAGAATACTGATGAGAGTGAAGTGGACGGTGGAACGAACACAACAATGAGGATGCAAGTTAATGATATAGGAGATGACCCAAGCAAGGCATTTTACTGCCACTTTTGTGCAGGGGGTTACATAAGAAGAAAGGATATGAGAAAGAGTGACAGGTTACAGAGGGTGTCAGGAAGTGGGTAAGAGAAGGATGAGAATACTGATGAGAGTGGAGTGGATGGTGGAACGAACACAACAATGAGGATGCAAGTTAATGATATAGGAGATGACACAAGCTAGGCATTTTACTGCCACTTTTGTGCAGGGGGTTACATAAGAAGAAAGATATGAGAAAGAGTGATACAGGTTACAGAGGGTGTCAGGAAGTGTAAGAGAAGGATGAGAATACTGAGGAGGGAGGTGGAAGTGGACGGGAACGAACACAACAATGAGGATGCAAGTTAATGATATAGGAGATGACACAAGCAAGGCATTTTACTGCCACTTTTGTGCAGGGGGTTACATAAGAAGAAAGATATGAGAAAGAGTGACAGGTTACAGAGGGTGTCAGGAAGTGGGTAAGAGAAGGATGAGAATACTGATGAGAGTGAAGTGGACGGTGGAACGAACACAACAATGAGGATGCAAGTTAATGATATAGGAGATGACACAAGCAAGGCATTTTACTGCCACTTTTGTGCAGGGGGTTACATAAGAAGAAAGATATGAGAAAGAGTGACAGGTTACAGAGGGTGTCAGGAAGTGGGTAAGAGAAGGATGAGAATACTACGAGAGTGAAGGACGGTGGAATGAACACAAATGAGGATGCAAGTTAATGATATAGGAGATGACACAAGCAAGGCATTTTACTGCCACTTTTGTGCAGGGGGTTACATAAGAAGAAAGATATGAGAAAGAGTGACAGGTTACAGAGGGTGTCAGGAAGTGTGTAAGAGAAGGATGAGAATACTGATGAGAGTGAAGTGGACGGTGGAACGAACACAACAATGAGGATGCAAGTTAATGATATAGGAGATGACACAAGCAAGGCATTTTACTGCCACTTTTGTGCAGGGGGTTACATAAGAAGAAAGATATGAGAAAGAGTGACAGGTTACAGAGGGTGTCAGGAAGTGTGTAAGAGAAGGATGAGAATACTGATGAGAGTGAAGCGGATTATGGGAGTCTGAACACAAGAATGAGGATGTGTTAATGAGAGGAGATGACACAAGCAAGGCATTTTACTGCCACTTTTGTGCAGGGGGTTACATAAGAAGAAAAAGATATGAGAAAGAGTGACAGGTTACAGAGGGAAGTTGTGGAAGTGGTAAGAGAAGGGATGAGAATACTGATGAGAGTGAAGTGGACGGTGGAACGAACACAACAATGAGGATGCAAGTTAATGATATAGGAGATGACACAAGCAAGGCATTTTACTGCCACTTTTGTGCAGGGGGTTACATAAGAAGAAAGATATGAGAAAGAGTGACAGGTTACAGAGGGTGTCAGGAAGTGGGTAAGAGAAGGATGAGAATACTGATGAGAGTGAAGTGGACGGTGGAACGAACACAACAATGAGGATGCAAGTTAATGATATAGGAGATGACAAGCAAGGCATTTTACTGCCACTTTTGTGCAGGGGGTTACATAAGAAGAAAGATATGAGAAAGAGTGACAGGTTACAGAGGGTGTCAGGAAGGTGTGTAAGAGAAGGATGAGAATACTGATGAGAGGAAGTGACGGTGGAACGAACACAACAATGAGGATGCAAGTTAATGATAGAGATACACAAGCAAGGCATTTTACTGCCACTTTTGTGCAGGGGGTTACATAAGAAGAAAGATATGAGAAAGAGGACAGGTTACAGAGGGTGTCAGGAAGTGTGTAAGAGAAGGATGAGAATACTGATGAGAGGAAGTGGACGCAGAACGAACACAACAATGAGGATGCAAGTTAATGATATAGGAGATGACACAAGCAAGGCATTTTACTGCCACTTTTGTGCAGGGGGTTACATAAGAAGAAAGATATGAGAAAGAGTGACAGGTTACAGAGGGTGTCAGGAAGGGTAAGAGAAGGATGAGAATACTGATGAGAGTGAAGTGGACGGTGGAATGAACACAACAATGAGGATGCAAGTTAATGATATAGGAGATGACACAAGTAAGGTATTTTACTGCCACTTTTGTGCAGGGGGTTACATAAGAAGAAAGATATGAGAAAGAGTGACAGGTTACAGAGGGTGTCAGGAAGTGGGTAAGAGAAGGATGAGAATACTGATGAGAGTGAAGTGGACGGTGGAACGAACACAACAATGAGGATGCAAGTTAATGATATAGGAGATGACACAAGCAAGGCATTTTACTGCCACTTTGTGCAGGGGGTTACATAAGAAGAAAGATATGAGAAAGAGTGACAGGTTACAGAGGGTGTCAGGGAAGTGGGTAAGAGAAGGATGAGAATACCGATGAGAGTGGAGTGGACGGTAGGAACGAACACAACAATGAGGATGCAAGTTAATGATATAGGAGATGACAACATAAGCAAGGCATTTTACTGCCACTTTTGTGCAGGGGGTTACATAAGAAGAAAGATATGAGAAAGAGTGACAGGTTACAGAGGGTGTCAGGAAGTGGGTAAGAGAAGGATGAGAATACTGATGAGAGTGGAGGACGGTGGAACGAACACAACAATGAGGATGCAAGTTAATGATATAGAGATGACACAAGCAAGGCATTTTACTGCCACTTTTGTGCAGGGGGTTACATAAGAAGAAAGATATGAGAAAGAGTGACAGGTTACAGGGGGTGTCAGGAAGTGGGTAAGAGAAGGATGAGAATACTTGGATGAGAGTGGAGTGGACGGTGGAACGAACACAACAATGAGGATGCAAGTTAATGATATAGGAGATGACACAAGCAAGGCATTTTACTGCCACTTTTGTGCAGGGGGTTACATAAGAAGAAAGATATGAGAAAGAGTGACAGGTTACAGAGGGTGTCAGGAAGGGTAAGAGAAGGATGAGAATACTGATGAGAGTGAAGTGACGGTGGAACGAACAGAACAATGAGGATGCAAGTTAATGATATAGGAGATGACACAAGCAAGGCATTTTACTGCCACTTTGTGGTGGGTTACATAAGAAGAAAGATATGAGAAAGAGTGACAGGTTACAGAGGGTGTCAGGAAGTGGGTAAGAGAAGGATGAGAATACTGATGAGAGTGAAGCGGACGGTGGAACGAACACAACAATGAGGATGCAAGTTAATGATATAGGAGATGACACAAGCAAGGCATTTTTACTGCCACTTTTGTGCAGGGGGTTACATAAGAAGAAAGATATGAGAAAGAGTGACAGGCGATAGAGGGTGTCAAAGTGGGTGAGAAGGATGAGAATACTGATGAGAGTGAAGTGACGGTGGAACGAACACAACAATGAGGATGCAAGTTAATGATATAGGAGATGACACAAGCAAGGCATTTTACTGCCACTTTTGTGCAGGGGGTTACATAAGAAGAAAGATATGAGAAAGAGTGACAGGTTACAGAGGGTGTCAGGAAGTGTGTAAGAGAAGGATGAGAATACTGATGAGAGTGAAGTGACGGTGGAACGAACACAACAATGAGGATGCAAGTTAATGACAGGAGATGACACAAGCAAGGCATTTTACTGCCACTTTTGGTAGGGGGTTACATAAGAAGAAAGATATGAGAAAGAGTGACAGGTTACAGAGGGTGTCAGGAAGTGAAGAGAAGGATGAGAATACTGATGAGAGTGAAGTGGACGGTGGAACGAACACAACAATGAGGATGCAAGTTAATGATATAGGAGATGACACAAGCAAGGCATTTTACTGCCACTTTTGTGCAGGGGGTTACATAAGAAGAAAGATATGAGAAAGAGTGACAGGTTACAGAGGGTGTCAGGAAGTGGGTAAGAGAAGGATGAGAATACTGATGAGAGTGAAGTGGACGGTGGAACGAACACAACAATGAGGATGCAAGTTAATGATATATAGGAGATGACACAAGTAAGGCATTTACTGCTACTTTTGTGCAGGGGGTTACATAAGAAGAAAGATATGAGAAAGAGTGACAGGTTACAGAGGGTGTCAGGAAGTGTGTAAGAGAAGGATGAGAATACTGATGAGAGCATGGACGGTGGAACGAACACAACAATGAGGATGCAAGTTAATGATATAGGAGATGGACATGGTTAAGGCATTTTACTGCCACTTTTGTGCAGGGGGTTACATAAGAAGAAAGATATGAGAAAGAGGACAGGTTACAGAGGGTAAGCCAGGGAAGTGTAAGAGAAGGATGAGAATACTGATGAGAGTGAAGTGGACGGTGGAACGAACACAACAATGAGGATGCAAGTTAATGATATAGAGATGACACAAGCAAGGCATTTTACTGCCACTTTTGTGCAGGGGGTTACATAAGAAGAAAGATATGAGAAAGAGTGACAGGTTACAGAGGGTGTCAGGAAGTGGGTAAGAGAAGGATGAGAATACTGATGAGAGTGAAGTGGACGGTGGAACGAACACAACAATGAGGATGCAAGAATGATATAGGAGATGACACAAGCAAGGCATTTTACTGCCACTTTTGTGCAGGCTATATAAGAAGAAAGATATGAGAAAGAGTGACAGGTTACAGAGGGTGTCAGGAAGTGGGTAAGAGAAGGATGAGAATACTGGATGAGAGTGAAGTGGATTTGTGGAACGAACACAACAATGAGGATGTGCAAGTTAATGATATAGGAGATGACACAAGCAAGGCATTTTACTGCCACTTTTGTGCAGGGGGTTGTTATAAGAAGAAAGATATGAGAAAGAGTGACAGGTTACAGAGGGTGTCAGGAAGTGTGGGTAAGAGAAGGATGAGAATACTGATGAGAGTGGAGTGGACGGTGGAACGAACACAACAATGAGGATGCAAGTTAATGATATAGGAGATGACACAAGCAAGGCATTTTACTGCCACTTTTGTGCAGGGGGTTACATAAGAAGAAAGATATGAGAAAGAGTGACAGGTTACAGAGGGTGTCAGGAAGTGGGTAAGAGAAGGATGAGAATACTGATGAGAGTGGAGTGGACGGTGGAACGAACACAACAATGAGGATGCAAGCACGATATAGGAGATGACACAAGCAAGGCATTTTACTGCCACTTTTGTGCAGGGGTTACATAAGAAGAAAGATATGAGAAAGAGTGACAGGTTACAGGGGGTGTCAGGAAGTGTGGGTAAGAGAAGGATGAGAATACTGATGAGAGTGGAGTGACGGTGGAACGAACACAAAATAGTAATGGAGGGGGATGCAAGTTAATGATATAGGAGATGACACAAGGCGTATACTGCCACTTTGCAGGGGGTTACATGGGTTAATAGCATATGAGAAAGAGGACAGGTTACAGAGGGTGTCAGGAAGTGGGTAAGAGAAGGATGAGAATACTGATGAGAGTGAAGTGACGGTGAACGAACACAACAATGAGGATGCAAGTTAATGATATAGGAGATGACACAAGCAAGGCATTTTACTGCCACTTTTGTGCAGGGGGTTACATAAGAAGAAAGATATGAGAAAGAGTGACAGGTTACAGAGGGTGTCAGGAAGTGGGTAAGAGAAGGATGAGAATACTGATGAGAGTGGAGTGGACGGTGGAACGAACACAACAATGAGGATGCAAGTTAATGATATAGGAGATGACACAAGCAAGGCATTTTACTGCCACTTTTTTGTGCAGGGGGTTACATAAGAAGAAAGATATGAGAAAGAGTGACAGGTTAAGCAGAGGGTGTCAGGAAGTGGGTAAGAGAAGGATGAGAATACTGATGAGAGTGAAGTGGACGGTGGAACGAACACAACAATGAGGATGCAAGTTAATGATATAGGAGATGACCCAAGCAAGGCATTTTACTGCCACTTTTGTGCAGGGGGTTACATAAGAAGAAAGATATGAGAAAGAGTGACAGGTTACAGAGGGTGTCAGGAAGTGGGTAAAGAGGATGAGAATACTGATGAGAGTGGAGTGGACAGTGGAACGAACACAACAATGAGGATGCAAGTTAATGATATAGGAGATGACACAAGCAAGGCATTTTACTGCCACTTTTGTGCAGGGGAGGTTACATAAGAAGAAAGATAGCAGAAAGAGTGACAGGTTGGGGGTGTCAGGAAGTGGGTAAGAGAGAAGGATGAGAATACTGATGAGAGTGGAGTGGACGGTGGAACGAACACAACAATAAAAGGATGCAAGTTAATGATATAGGAGATGACACAAGCAAGGCATTTTACTGCCACTTTTGTGCAGAAGTTTATAAGAAGAAAGATATGAGAAAGAGTGACAGGTTACAGAGGGTGTCAGGAAGTGGGTAAGAAGGATGAGAATACTGATGAGAGTGGAGTGGACGGTGGAACGAACACAACAATGAGGATGCAAGTTAATGATATAGGAGATGACACAAGCAAGGCATTTTACTGCCACTTTTGTGCAGAGGTTACATAAGAAGAAAGATAAGAAGAGTGACAGGTTACAGGGTGTCCAGGAAGTGGGTAAGAAAGGATGGGAAATACTGATGAGAGTGAAGTGGACGGTGGAACAGAAACACAACAATGAGGATGCAAGTTAATGATATAGGAGATGACACAAGCAAGGCATTTTTACTGCCACTTTTGTGCAGGGGGTT
This sequence comes from Ascarosepion bandense, assembly GCA_037127315.1. NCBI lineage: Eukaryota > Metazoa > Mollusca > Cephalopoda > Sepiida > Sepiidae > Ascarosepion > Ascarosepion bandense. Next base: position 1,788,753 of record JBBBDQ010001966.1, read on the forward strand.
ACATAAGAAGAAAGATATGAGAAAGAGTGACAGGTTACAGGGGGTGTCAGGAAGTGGGTAAGAGAAAGGATGAGAATACTGATGAGAGTGGAGTGGACAGGTGGAACAGGAAGACACCAACAATGAGGATGCAAGTTAATGATATAGGAGATGACATAGGCAAGGCATTTTACTGCCACTTTTGTGCAGGGGTTTATAAGAAGAAGAATGTAGAAAGAGTGACAGGTTACAGAGGGTGTCAGGAAGTGGGTAAGAGAAGGATGAGAATACTGATGAGAGTGGAGTGGACATTGGAACGAACACAACAATGAGGATGCAAGTTAATGATATAGGAGATGACACAAGCAAGGCATTTTACTGCCACTTTTGTGCAGGGGGTTACATAAGAAGAAAGATATGAGAAAAGAGTGACAGGTTACAGAGGGTGTCAGGAAGTGAGAAAAGGATGAGAATGCTGATGAGGTAAAGTGGACGGTGGAACGAACACAACAATGAGGATGCAAGTTAATGATATAGGAGATGACCAAGCAAGGCATTTTACTGCCACTTTTGTGCAGGGGGTTACATAAGAAGAAAGATATGAGAAAAGAGTGACAGGTTACAGAGGGTGTCAGGAAGTGGGTAAGAGAAGGATGGGAATACTGATGAGAGTGGAGTGGATGGAGAAAGGAGGATGGGAGAGAGGAGAAAGAAAGAAAGAAAAAGGAAAGAATCGTAGGATATTTTCAAATAATCACATCGCCCCAAGCAAGGCATTTTACTGCCACTGTTTTGCAGGGGGTTACATAGGAGAAATGTTATGAAAAAGAGTGACAGGTTATGGGGGTGTCAGAAAGAGGGTAAGAGACGGATGACAGCGGCCATAAAGTGAGGGATCAGGTTATATATTGATTGTAATGTAGAATTGATCCCCCACTTTCTATCCGCATTATAATTTCTTGTTCATTGATAAGCCATAGAAAAGGAAGCAATCGATCAATGAAATACTGATGCATGACTTTTAGATTTATTTGCATTCTCTTGAATATAAATGGATAGAAACTTTTTTCTTTTATAATCATGTCACCCCAAACAAGGCATTTTACTGCCACTGTTTTGCAGGGGGTTACATAGAAGGAAAGTGATGAGAAAGAGTGATAGGTTACAGGGAGCGTCAAGAAGTGGGCAAGAGAAGGATGAGAACACTGATGAAAGCGGAGCGGACGAAGATAGGAGCATGAGAGAGAGGATGCAGGCTAGTGAGGTACGAGATGACCACCGACCCTACACTTGAACTCGTGAAGACTGCAGCTGTCGGGAAAGCAAGCAAACGGAAGGGAACTCCACAGGCGGAAAGCGCGAGAAAAGAAGCCGATGGAGCAGAATTTGCGCCTACAATTCACCAGCTTCACCGCAAAAGGGCGGGACCCAGTTGCCAGTCCTGTGGTTCGAGTTGGAGTTCATGCCTTTCCCAAGGGTATTTGTGCATGTGTATGCATTGAACCCGATTGAAATTCGAAATCAGTTTTCAGATTTCTCATTTTAAGCTATCATCCATCACACTATTCGCACATCGAAGCTTACAGTGCTTATTATCACCAAGAGGTCACCGATTTTAAGTACTAACACTACACATAAGAAACGATCTATACATGTTAAAAGAAATCGGCTTGACGAAGTTTATATGTTCTGTTAGTGACCAATTCATTTTTATATATCTTTTATATATCATTTTTATATATTTTCATATTATTTGATAATTTTCAGGCTATTATCTGTAAATAATTATACTGTTTATAATTAAACAGTATAATTATTTACGTCTAATGGCCTGAAAAATCAAGAAATGTTAGAAAAATATGCGTCCTTCGGTAGGATATGAATGTATGTCCACTAGAGGAAGCAGTCATTAGACCTAACGTGTCTTAACCACTCGGTCACGTAGGGCTGTCAATTTTTCGTAAGATTTCTCGATCGTTTAGGTTTCTTCTTCTTCTATGTGTCGTGTCTCTTCAAAACATAAGGAAAAGTGGAAGGCCATGATCGCCTATCTCTTGTTGCTGTTAATATCTCTTCTCCTGTTATTCCACTTAAACCCCACCCCAACATCCATTTGCTCAAGTCCATCAAATATGTCATGCGTTGATTTCCCTTTTCTCCTCTATTAGTCCCGTGAGCGTCAGGTTCTCCAAACCCTCCTTTCTCATTATATGTCTCAAAAACGTCAGCTGTCTTTTCCTGAAGTTAAGTATCAGTTTCCTTTTTGTGACCATCCTCTCCAAAACCTCGTCATTGCTCGTGTGCTCCATTCATTGTATCCTCAGCAACCTTCTGTAGAACAACATTTCAGTTGCTTCGAGTCTTTCCTTCATCTTTGATAAAATTGTCCAGCATTCACTGCCATATTAAAGAACATAGCAATCCAGTACTCTCTTCTTTGTTTCCAGGGAAATTTTCCTGTCTCTTAATACTCTACTTAGCTTCTGGAATACCACTTTGGCCATACCAATTCGCCTTCGGGTCTCCGTATCGCACTTTCCAGGTATTTAATTTCTGTTTGATTTTCGTATCACCAACTTGTAGCTGGCATTTTGGGCTCCACTTTTGACTAATGACTATGCATTCAGTTTTCTTGGAATCCTTTCTTTCTACAGCTATCTTTTGAATATTTATTTGCGCAAAAAATACACAAATTTTGGCACAAGGCCGAAAAAGGGGTGGGTAGAGGGTGGTCTTCAGTATCTATCGTATACCTAGCTAAACATTATCACGACCCAATCACTCATTACAATTTACACATTCACCACAAAACCCCATCTATCACCTCTCAATCCTTCACACACCACAATACCACATATTTACAAGGGACACCTAAAAAGGGGGAAATAAACCCATGAGAGTAAAAAATGCGTACAATAATATATATAAAAGATTTCATGAAAAATGAAATGATGGGAAGGGGATGAACCCAAAAAACAAACTAAAATACAACATAATTTTAAACTAAAATTAAACAATGTTAGTAAGACCCGTCGATCCCAGAAAAAAAGCGTGGCTGCTGTATTCCGCCAATCGGCGAAATCAAGACGCACACTTGCTAAGGGGGTTGGGGAGGATAAAATAATTAATGAAATAGAAAAATCAGAGACTGACAAAGCCGAGATAAAAAAAACCCCAAAAAGGCCAGAACAAACTGGGAAGGTTGGGAATCTCGACTTGGGTCATAACAAAAGAGAGAGCCGGGTACAGGCTAGGAACCCATTTATTCATATTAACTAGGTACACAAGAGATAACTACCTCAACCAGGGAAGGGTTCCAAAGAAATCCACCCTGATGCAACTCAGTCAGTCAGTTAAGTGCCATACGTGATGCACGCTTGGGCGATCATGTCTCGAAAGTGATATGACTGACTGGGCAGAAGATTATCCCGCAGTAGGTTGCCATTGCTTTCTGCGGTAGACTGGTTGCCAACCAAGGCTATAGAACCCAATCTGTATTATTATTTAACCAGTAACTGGAGGGAAGAGACGGATTAATACCTTTCCCAAGGGTATTGTGCACCACAACACACATCCAATGCGATGCAACTAGCAGATCTAAAAGAAAAAAAATCAAGGCTAACCATGTTCACGCGAACCAGGCTCGCCACATTCACCCACCTTTTGCTAAAGGCTGTCGAAGTCAAATGTTTCTAGTCAATTCTAATCTTCATTTTGCAGCTATCCTCTGTATGAGGTCTTCTAGTTTCCTTTCTGTGTCTACTATCAGCACTGTATCATCTGCGTATCTTATATTTTTATATATTTTATACGTTACTGCACTATAGACACTTAATTTTATAAATCCCGGCATTCAAATTGATGTTTGATTTCTTTTTTTAATCTGACAATATCACCAATAGTTTTGGAGTTAATGACAACAGTTCTTTTATTTGGAATAGTTAGGATGTGCGTTGTGGTGCAGTGGATATCGGCTCGGAACGAGAAATCGGTGAGCCAAGTTCGAATTCCAGTTGAATTAATTGCATTCACTTACGCGCAAATACCCTTGGGAAAGGTACTAATCCGTCTCTTCCCTCCAGTTATGGGTTAAATAACAGAACAGATTGGGTTCTATAGCCTTGGTCGACAACCAGTCTACCGCAGAAAGCAATGCCAACCTGCTGCGAGATAATCATCTCGCTAGTCAGCCATGTCTCTTTCGAGACATGATCGCCCAAGCGTGTATCACGTATGGCACTTAAGTGGCTGAATTTGTTGGAGAGTTTATATGAAAAGTTGTTGGAAGGTAGTGTTATGAAATCTGTGATTGGGAAACATCACGAAAACATCACGGATTTACGAACATAAAAGAGACTTAGGCTTGGACATACGTTCCAACTCTCTTGTATTACAGGTCACAATTTTGATTTCTCAAATGCCAGTTTAATTAAAAAAGAACCTAACCCTTAAAGGAGGAAGTATTTTGAGAACATTAATGAATCCAAAACACCGGAGGATATTATTAAATAAGTTATAGATATTTCTTTATATTCTTAACAATGTAATAGTTTTCTTATTTACTATCATTATATATATATATAACTAGCATTATAGCCCTGCGTTGCTCGGGTGTAATGAAAGCTTTAAAACTAATCCATGGTCCTGGAGCTCAGACTCTTTGGACGTGGGCACGAAAGACTAAAAAGCAATAGTTGTTTCCAGTTAAAGCGAAACCGTAGACTGAAAAAAGATGAATGGATGCTAGTCAAATTTTGATTTCCTGGTATCGATATCAAATAAGTTTTTTCGTCGTAAACTGAACTTTGATGGCTAAATAAGTCCTCTGAGTAAATGGTATCATGGCTGAGACTAAGAACTACAATTATACCTACTTAGAGCCAAACCCGAAGCAAAAACTAAAATAAAAGGGCTGAAAAAAATACAGACATACAGGTAGATAAACAGACACACACACAATCATCTTGCCTTATATATATATATATATATATATATATATATATATATATATATATATCAATTTTCTGCATTATTGTCAGAACTGCAACCTTGAAACTTCTGAATATCGTTTCTTGTCTTTGTCTATGAGTATATCAAATTTGATTAAAATCGAACCACTCCTTCTATAACACGATTTTTTTTATTATCGATTTTCGATATTTATCGGGAGTACCTCGACACAAAACCTAGCTAAGAACACTCGCAGATGCTTATAGTACAACTGTGTCAATTTTCAAGAAACTCGGTTCAGCCGTTTCGGAATCTATAGGTAACAGACACGTACACACACACACAGACAAAGTTCCATTCATAAATAAGTTTAGATAGATTTAGAGTTGTTTATTATTATCATTCTTTCTTTCTTTCTTCTTCTTATTATTATTACATTTTATTATTATTATTATTATTATTATTATTTTTAATACATAGTTATTTAGACATATACGCTAACGATACTACATCGATCAAAAATCTGCCGAGTCTGACAAAGCAAACTTCGCTGCCGAGCTTGAAAAAGACCGCCAATCCGTGGTGAACTGGGGTAAGAAATGGCTCGTGAATTTTTTATGCTTCGAAAACGAAGCTGCTATCTATTAACCATCACAGACAATCGTTCCTCCCCGCCAGTTAATTAACTGTTGTATGGTTTTGGGTTTGAGGAGCGGCTGCTTAGCTGCCAAATATCTATTACCCATGCATTTGTAGAATATCCCAAAAATTTTCAACATTATATTACCTTGTTAAATTATATTACTCTGTTTCATAAAAAATTAACATTGAGTTCTTTTGAGTTTGTCTCTATTGGAATTTACCTGACAAAAATACCAAATATTCTACGTTATATATATATATATATATATATATATATATATATATATATATAGTATATCGAGGCAGCAAATAATTTTCTAAACATATACTGTTAAATATAAGGGACAATGAATGTATATTATGTTTAATCATGAGCCGTTCTAAACGTCGTATTTTGACTTTAATTTCAGTTGAAAGTAAAGACAAAAATTCTCCAACATTTGGATAATTTTTTATTAAGTTGGATCTCATGTGAGCCGAAAGTTTAGGTCCAACTTAATAAAAAATTATCCAAATGTTGGAGAATTTTTGTCTTTATTTTCAACTGAAATTAAAGTCAAAATACGACGTTTAGAACGGCTCATGATTAAACATAAACATGATTAAACATTCATTTTCTCTTATATCTAACAGCATATGTTCAGAATATATATATATATATATATATATATATATATATATATATTATTATTATTATTATTATTATTATTATTATTATACACACACAAGTATGGGTGGAATAATATTCCTTGTCCAAAGAAACACTATTTTTAAAAAAGTGCTTAACACGAAGTTGAGCTAATAATATTTATTCAGAAATTATAACATGGATATGTTATAGTATCACTACAAAAGTAGCGATTTTGTTTCGACACTTCTTGTGTCTTGTCAAGTGATGTGGTTATTTTAAATTGAATGGTTTTAAAAGGTTAAAAACAAGCAAGACACCTTAATGGGTCATTTAATGCCGACAGATATTTGCAATAGATTCGTATGAATATACATGTATTCTTTGTAAGAAATCGGTTTATAGATTGAGTTTCATTGACATGTTTTATAAAGAGGTATTTGTCGGGAATCAGATGTTATATTCAAAACAAACAAATGTAAAGAAAATCCCGTCACTCATATATATATATATATATATATATATATATATATATATATATGAGTGACGGGATTTTCTTTACATTTGTTTTTCTAAAAGTAATAATTTTATATTCACACAAAAAGATAATACAAATAGATTCATGCAATTCTTTTATGTGTGGATCATAAGAAATATCCATATGAATTGTCAATGCGAAATAAATGAACCTAGTGACTTGTTAGACGAAGGTATAACAGGTCACAATTCAAAATATGGTTCTTGCAAAAAAGAGTTTGAAAAACGCTGGTTAAACATCTAATTTACTCATGTTCCTAAATAATACATGAATCTTTCCTCAAGCATAATTCATTTCTTTTTAATCATATCACCAAAAATAAGTCGGAACTTTCACGGCTTCTGCTCCGATGAACTTAGATCACTGGTTCCCCCTAAATACGAATTGGCACGAGAATTAGCAACTAGATCCCACCCTTTTACAGTGAAACCGATAAAATGCAACCGTAACTTCTACTCCAACAGTTTCTTTTCTCGCACTTCCCGACTGTGGAATTCCCTTCCACACGATTGCTTCCCCTACGGCTACAATCTCCAGGAGTTTAAATGTAAGGTCAAAAGACACCTAACACACTAACCTGCTCCCATTCTATCAAACACTCTTCCCATCTGCCCAACCCTCATCCTCGGTATCCTTACTCATCTGTCACCTTCCTCCTGACATTCCCTATGTCTAACCACTCCTTCTCTTTACCTTCCCCTATGTAGTCCCATGCGCAATAGTGGCAGTGGAATGCCTTGATTGGGGTGAGATGATTTTTAAAAAAAACTGCTACGAATGAGCAGGGGGTTACAGCGAACGAAAAAAAACGAAACTGGTTATAGGATATATTAAGAAAACAATTTTAGATGAACGGAATTCAAGAAAATGTTTGGGAGGGGGAGATTGTAGCTATCTGGGAAGAAATTAGACGGAAAGGGAAGTCCGAAAAAAAAATTGTTGGAGTTGAAGTGGCGGTTGCATTTAAATCTTAACAATAAACAGGTGAGACCTAGTTGCCAATCTAGTAGCACGCTTCAATTCACGTGGTTGGGGTACCAGGAAAAAAAAAGTTAAAATTAATAAAAATAAAAATATAGCAGTGGATGCTGGACACTCTTTTCACAGATGAACAGAAAAACTTGAGACAACAGCGATGTGGTTCTACAGAAGGATGCTGAGATTACCATGGACTGCACATGTGACCAGTGAGGAAGTTCTAACCAAACTTGAAACAAATACGATAATTACAATCAGAAAGAGACGGTTGAACTTTTTGGGACAGATGAGAAAAGAGAGTTCTGAGAATTTAACACTCACAAGACATTTTGAGGAGAAGAGAAACTTACCCAACAAGCATATGTAAATGGATATCTGAGAGTAAGAGTGATAGAAAGAGGACAAATATTAGCCGTAACAGATAGGAAGTTGTGGAGAGCCATAAACATTCATGCACTGAAAAGATATAGCAAATGAAATCATAAGCATTCACAGGAAATAAAGTACATTACATCGCGTTCGTGTCGAGGTCTCTGTTTTTTTTTTTTTTTTAAATACTGTGTGCGTCAGACATGTTGTAATCTGAACTTCTCGAAGTGGTCGGATGATTTCAAACAAAACTGTTTGTTTTATTCCATAAGAATTATGACAGCTTCGTATCACTGGTGTCACATGAAGTGTTAGATTTTTCCTCAAGGGCATACCAGTATTTAAGAGACTATGAAACAAACACCATTGATATATTTTTTAAGTAACATTTCCTATTTATACTAACTCTTCATGTTCAATCCAATAATACTAGCAAAATATCTATCCCAAACATAGTCAGTTAATTGCCATACGTGATACACGCTTGGGCGATCATGTCTCTTTCGAGCCATGACTGACTAGGCAGATGATTTTTCCACAATATGTTGTCGTTTCTGTCTACAGTAGTCTGGATGCCAACCAAGGCTATAGAAACCATCATCCTTGCTGTTTAATTCATTTATTCAGTTTAGTCAGTTAAATGCCATACAGGATGCACTCGTGGGCGATCATGTCTCTTTCGATTCATGAATGACTAGGCAGAAGATTTTCCCGTAAGAAATAGGTTAACATTACTTTCTGCAATAGACAGGTTAGCAACCAAACGTTTAGTACCCGATCTGTCCTGCTATTCAATTTTTTTTATCTAGATCAGTCAGTTAAGTGCCATACGTGATACACGCTTGACTAGGCGAAAGATTTTCTGCAGTAGGTTGCCATGTAGACTGTCTGCCAACCAAGGCTAAAGAACCCAATCTGTCCTGCTATTCAACCCATATCTGGAGAGAGAGAGAGAGAGAGAAGAGATGAATTAATGCCTTTCCCAAAGGTATTTGCGCGTAAGTGAATGCAATGAATTCAACTGGAATTCGAACTCAGATCTCTGATTTATCATTCCAAGCTGACATCCATTACACCCCAGCGCATATGTGTACATACAGACTAATCTATAGAGCAAGTCACAAAACATCCTTATATAAACAAATAACTATATGCTCTCAAATATCTACGCATTATAATGTGTATATAGTGAGTTTATACCACAATAGCAGTGGGGTTGGCTGTATAGGACATACATAGCAGCAGATTTAAAAAATACTTTAAAAAACTCCTCCTCCTTCGCCAATGCGTAGGGTAATTCTTTTTCCAACTGGTCAGTAATGACTACTTTAATTTAATCAGAAACCTAAACATGAATTCGAAATTTATTCTTATCGAAAAATGTATCTTTTTTCACAGCCAGACTTATTATTTTAGTTTTAATTATAAAAATTATAAAATTAAAATGTTGGAATTGTGTAAAATTAATATAGAAAGTATTTAAATAAAAAGAATGATATTATTAAAATTATTAAAAAAACTAAGATAATCTTGAAATGTGTAAAAATTAATATAAACCTTATTTTTAATCAAACAGATAATATTGAATAGAAAGAAGAACTAATTAAGTAAATGTTGTGATGTGGGGACTAACAAGATACAACACTTAATTCGACAAAGTTTGTCCTGATAGTAGTATTCAATACTAAATTAGACAAGTCATTGCATTAGTATTATCTTTTGACCATGTCCACCATAATTTATGAATATAGAATACAGCGCAGTAATCTGTTCAATGAAAACGTCAAAGATTAACACTCACGAGTCAGACTACTGAATCGGACTATATCGCAATATTTATTTTTGTACTAGCAGTATAGTCCGGCGTTGCTCGGGTGTAATGAAAGCTTTAAAACTAATCCATTATCCTGGAGCTCAGACTCAGCCTAAAGGATATTTGTGTGAAGTTTGGTGAGAATCGGATAAAAATTGTGGATTTGTATAAAGGACATACAGACAGATAAACAAACACACACACACACATCTTGCTTTATATATATATATATATATATATGTATATATATATAATCGATTTTTTGCACTATGGTAAGAACTGCAACCTTGAAACTTCTGAATATCGTTTCTTATGTCTTTGTCTATGGGTGTATCAAATTTGATTAAAATCGGACCACTCCTTCTATAACCCGATTTTTTCGATTATCGATTTTCGACATTTATCGGGGGGTACCTCGACACAAAACCTAGCTAAGAACACTCGCAGATGCTTATAGTACAACTGTGTAAATTTTCAAGAAAATCGGTCCAGCCATTTCGGAGTCTATAGGTAACGGAAACACACACAAAGTTCCATTTATAAGTTTAGATTAACTACAAAAAAAGTGGCAAAAGGCCAAAATTGGGGATGGGGAAGGCTGGTCTTCAACTGTCTTGACCTTATACCTATCTAGACTCAATCACTGACCCAAACATTCCGCAGTATTCCTTGCACCAAAACAACACTTTCATACTAACCTTTCTGACAATGTCCACCATAATACCTTATGCCTCCATGAAGACCTAACTAGCAACCCCATATGTACAATTTTTATCTGTGGGGGAGGGGAATAACAATTTAAAATACCCCAATAATTAATTACATGCAAAACAACTACATACAATAATGAATCCCCCACCCACAAATCCTTACTTGTGATAGATATATCAAAAAATATATATATATATATCGCCAATACGCTGGAAAATGTGGTTGCTTTTTATACACGTCACGTTGAATATTTTGAACCTTCTGATTGGTTAACCCTTCTATTGGTGAACTATAAAAAGGCTGGCTCACAAGTATACAGGGGTACCCAAAAACTCTAACATTATCTCCCTTTTGCCAATCACCCAGGACTACTTATGAATGGATCAACTATAAAAAGGCTGGCTCACAAGTATACAGGGGTACCCAAAAACTCTAACATTATCTCCCTTTTGACAATCACCCAGGACTACTTATGAATGGATCAACTATAAAAAGGCTGGCTCACAAGTATACAGGGGTACCCAAAAACTCTAACATTATCTCCCTTTTGACAATCACCCAGGACTACTTATGAATGGATCAACTATAAAAAGGCTGGCTCACAAGTATACAGGGGTACCCAAAAACTCTAACATTATCTCCCTTTTGACAATCACCCAGGACTACTTATGAATGAATCAACTATAAAAAGGCAGGCTCACAAGTATACAGGGGTACCCAAAAACTCTAACATTATCTCCCTTTTGACAATCACCCAGGACTACTTATGAATGAATCAACTATAAAAAGGCTGGCTCACAAGTATACAGGGGTACCCAAAAACTCTAACATTATCTCCCTTTTGACAATCACCCAGGACTACTTATGAATGGATCAACTATAAAAAGGCTGGCTCACAAGTATACAGGGGTACCCAAAAACTCTAACATTATCTCCCTTTTGACAATCACCCAGGACTACTTATGAATGGATCAACTATAAAAAGGCTGGCTCACAAGTATACAGGGGTACCCAAAAACTCTAACATTATCTCCCTTTTGACAATCACCCAGGACTACTTATGAATGAATCAACTATAAAAAGGCTGGCTCACAAGTATACAGGGGTACCCAAAAACTCTAACATTATCTCCCTTTTGACAATCACCCAGGACTACTTATGAATGAATCAACTATAAAAAGGCTGGCTCACAAGTATACAGGGGTACCCATAAACTCTAACATTATCTCCCTTTTGACAATCACCCAGGACTACTTATGAATGAATCAACTATAAAAAGGCTGGCTCACAAGTATACAGGGGTACCCAAAAACTCTAACATTATCTCCCTTTTGACAATCACCCAGGACTACTTATGAATGGATCAACTATAAAAAGGCTGGCTCACAAGTATACAGGGGTACCCAAAAACTCTAACATTATCTCCCTTTTGACAATCACCCAGGACTACTTATGAATGGATCAACTATAAAAAGGCTGGCTCACAAGTATACAGGGGTACCCAAAAACTCTAACATTATCTCCCTTTTGACAATCACCCAGGACTACTTATGAATGGATCAACTATAAAAAGGCTGGCTCACAAGTATACAGGGGTACCCAAAAACTCTAACATTATCTCCCTTTTGACAATCACCCAGGACTACTTATGAATGGATCAGCCCATTCATGATAGTAAGGAGGGTAACTGGCTCTTACTACATCTCTTTTTGAAATTTACTTCTTATGGAAGTGATACCTTTTTTTTCTTTTTTGGGTTAAAACCCAATACTTCTGTAGGCTGTCTCTTTTTTTTTTACTGGAGCTTGTGATTTCCGGAGCTATCTGAGATATAGGTCCATCGAAAATGGCATACAGAACCGCCATTGGCTCCTCCTCTCGTCCGGGTAGTTTGATTCTTATTTGATTTAGATATCTCTTATGAACGCGTGTATACCCTTTTATTATGTACAGTAACTTTTTGATACGTCTATCAACTAAACCATCTTCCTAGAATTTCTTTCCTGTTATTTCTAAGTTCAAAAGAATACTTTTTCTTAATCTGGACCTCTTTTTAAATTTTTTATTCGGCAGTAGAATCAAATTTTGTTTGCCAATATTAGTTCTGCCAGGAGACATACCTGATACATCGTTCGGATCAGGTGTCATTCGATATACAGGTAAACACGGCTGTAATAACATATCTTTTGCTTCCCTTCCATTAACTAACATCATGAATTATGTTTGTATTTTTAGCTGAAACTTTTGTTTTAGGATTGTATTCATACCCCTGCCCATCTATCTTGTCATGTGAAAAATTATATATTTTTGTATATCATACTAGCAGTATAGCCCGGCGTTGCTCGGGTGGGTCCTGGAGCTCAGTCTCTTTGGACGTTGGCACGAAAGACTATAAAGCAATAGTTGTTTCCAGTTAAAGCGAAACCGTAGACTGAAAGAAAAAAAATGAATGGATGTAAGTCAAATTTTGATTTCCGGTATCGATGTCAGATAAGTTTTTTTTCGTCGTAAACTGAATTTTGAAGGCTAAATAAGACCTCTGAGTAAATGGTATCATGGCTGAGACTAAGAACTACAATTATACCTACTTAAAGCCAAACCCGAAGCAAAAACTAAAATAAAAGGGCTGAAAAAAATACAGGCAGATAAAAAGACACACACAAATATCTTACCTATATATATATATATATATATATATATATATATATATTGTCAATTTTCTGCACTATTGTAAGAACTGCAACCTTGAAACTTCTGAATATCGTTTCTTGTCTTTGTCTATGAGTGTATCAAATTTGATTAAATCGGACCACTCCTTCTATAACCCAATTTTTTTTATTATCGATTTTCGATATTTATCGGGGGGTACCTCAACACAAAACCTAGCTAAAAACACTCGCAGGAGCTTATAGTACAACTGTGTAAATTTTCCAGAAAATCGGTTCAGCCGTTTTGGAGTCTATAGGTAAGGGACACACACACATACAGTTCCATTTATAAATAAGTTTAGATTTTGTAAATAATAAGATTTTTATTGTCATTTAGATTTTTTTAAGGTCCTCTGAGTGTATGAGGCATTGTGGCAGATGAAGGTTTGTTTGATGAGGGATAAGTTCTTATGATGAATGAGGAAATTGCAAAGTATGACTGGGTCGTGAATAGGATTAGCTAGGTATAAAATAGTAAGTGAAGACCAACCTTAGTTTTTGTTCCTCCTCCCCAATTTGGCCTTGTGCCACAACTAAATGTAAACAGTTTCCTTTCCATTCAGTTTTATTTAATAACCCTTTGAATGTATCGACGAAGCGTTCTACTTGCTCATTCGATCGTGGATGGTGGGGTAATTTCGATATGTTTTATCGCAAAGGCTTTACAAAAACTTTCAAACTCTTTAGCAGTGGATTGTGTGACATCATCCAATGATAAATCATGTGCGTGACTTAAATATTTTTGACGGCACGAATTCCATTTTAAAATTGGAATTCAACATCCGTCTATTGAACAGGTTAAGAGGCTCATCCCTTGTTCCCTGTTTAGGATGTGGTTTCCGGCTTTCTCTTTTCCAATCTTCTCACTTTGTCTTTTTTTTTTCAATTGGAGTAGATGGATCTATCTATCGCCCGGTTCACACTCCACCCACGTCTATTGAACAGGTTAAGACGCTCATCCCTTGTTCCCTGTTTAGGATGTGGTTTCCGGCTTTCTCTTTTCCAATCTTTTTACTATTACGTAGCCCCCTGCACATCAGTGGCGTTTCTGCCTTGCTCGAGGTGATACGATTAAAAAAAAAAGAAAAAATTGTCCCCCATCGATATAGTCGATTTGCTGTATGTGTCGGGATAGCTCTTTCCGACTCAGAAATAAATAAGAATGGACGGTGATTCCTCTGTAGGGTGAACCTTTTAACATGGATGAATTTGTTAATTTTTTTTTCACAGCCAAAATGATTGCTAACATTTTTTTTTTTTATCAAGCTATAATTTTTCTCATAATTCTGGTAGTCATGAGAATTATATACCCCAGTGGTCGTAATAAAGGGTTCGGTTCGAAGTTTCTAGAACCTGAAGAAGATCGGAGCGTAAAACAGCCGAAACTTAATAAAAATGGCAACGAAGATGAGGACAATAGTCCGAATAATATAAATAGTGATAATTCTTCTCATCTGATAAAATTATTCTTGATGCATATAATATCGCTTTTACAGAACCATCTTCAGGCTTATACAAAATTCAGTTAAGTGCCATACATGATACACGCTTAGGCGATCATGTCTCGAAAGAGACATAACTGACTGGACAGAAGCTTATCCGTTTCGACTACAGCGTGATATCTACCTCAATATACCGCGAGGTCCACCTTCCGTTTCGACTATAGCGTGAGGTCTCCCGCAGCGTCGAACTACAATATGTGTATACATATTTATTTAGAACTTATCTTAACATTTATAAGTCTATATACTATTTATAAAAAGGTAGAGAGTAAAAACAAAATTTATTTATTTAGATATATTATGGCAGAGGAAGTAATGTTTTCTTTGGTTGTCAACCGTCAACAGTTGACAATTTCTTAAAACTTTATAAATGCTTTCAACTACACATTCAAATTATATTTTTATCATATATTTATATGTGTTTGTGACAAAATATTTTTTAAGGTGTGTTATATTTATTTCAATACATGACAATTGTGTTTAAGTATGAAACAAACTATCGCCGCTGGGTGTAGACTTCAATGTATAAGAAATTTAAGCCGCTTGAGCGTGAAACGCCTGCCTTTCAGAAAGCAAGCAGACGTTGCATTGGATTTTGTTTAATTTTTGAATTTCAAAAATATATTTGATACATTTCGATTTGTAAAACAATAGCTGCGTTTGTTTTTCATGCAGAACCAACAAAAAAGGGCTTCCCTCCAAATTCCGACATGTAAATTAGGAGCCTACCCGCAGGTTATGAGTTGAGCTGAGTTTGAGTTTTGTTTAACGGCATATCAACCTCTGTGGGTTATTTAATGCCAGAAAGGTGAGGTCTTAAGGTATTTTTTAATGTTCAGTTATAGTGAGTGTTATGGGGAAACACACCTCTTCCTCAGATAATGGACTCTCCCTCCTATATTTATAAGAGTTAACGGGAGAAGTTCTTAGAAGTTCTTGGGTCAGTGAGTGAGGCTAGCTAAGTTAAGACAAATGAAGACCAGTCATTCCCCATCCCCATTTTGGCCTTGTGCCGCAATTTTTGTATTTTACAAAAATAAATATTGAAGTTCTTAGGAGTTCTTTAGAGTTCTAATGAAGTTCAGTAGAATTAGTCGGCAGTTGATATTAGTCGGCAGTTAGCCGAATACTAAGGAGTCAGCTTTCAGTGGAAGATTACCAAGTTCCTAACATTTCGATTAGCAACCGACATAGCACGATTATAACGTTCAGTCCGAAAACTACTCCACAACACATCTATTGAACAGGTGAAGAGGCCCATCCCTTGTTTCTTATTTAGGATGAGGTTTCCGGTTTTCTCTTTTCCAATGTTTTCACTATCTTCTTTTATTTTTTTATTCAATTGGAGTAGATAGACTAAACTATCGCCCGGTTCACACTCCACCCACGTCTATTGAACAGGTGAAGAGGCCCATCCCTTGTTTCCTGTTTAGGATGAGGTTTCCGGTTTTCTCTTTTCCCATCTAGAGGCTCATCCCTTGTTCCCTGTTTAGGATGTGGTTTCCGGCTTTCTCTTTTCCATTCTTTTTACCCTTACGTAGCCCCCTGCGCATCAGTGGCCTTATCGCCTTGATTGGTGTGATATGATTAAAAAAAAAAAAAACAGTGAGAAGATCGATTTAGTCAGATTTTAATGAAAATTTTTGTTTTTATTCTTTTTTTATTTTAGAAAATTTAAATTTTTTTAAAAAAACCATTTCCCTCGAAGCAAGGCAGTTTTACTACCACTGGTGCGCAGGGGGTTACATAGGAAGCCATGAGAAAGGAAGACAGGGTATGGGGGTGTCAGGAAGTGGGTAAGAGAAGTGTGAGAATACTGGTGTGATGGAAGTGGAGTGGATGGAGAAAAGAGCCCGCGAGAACAGAAGCGAGTCAGTGAGATAGGAGATGACTATTGACCTTACATTTAAATTCTTGGAGATTGTAGCTGTCGGGGAAGCAAGTATACGGAAGGGACTTCCACAGGCGGGAAATGAGAGAAAAGAAGCTGATAGAGTAGAAGTTGCGGTTACATTTTATTTGTTTCACAGTAAAAGGGTGGGACCTAGTTGCTAGTCTAGTAGTTCGAGTAAATTCATACACAGGGGGTACTAGTGAGCTAAATTCACTGGAGTGAGTGTGTGTGTGTGTGTGTGTGTGTGTGTGTGTGTGTGTGTGTGTGTGTGTGTGTGTGTGTGTGCTCACACATACAAGGGTGATTGAGAAGCGAGTACTTAAACATTCTAAGTCCTGAACATCATCTCAAAATATTACCATCAAAATGTTTTAAAGCTTCTGAATTGAAACGAGAACTTTCAAGAATGTTCGTGCAAGAGAACGAGATGACAGATAAACACAAGACTAGCCACTCATAAATTAAATAGATATCGACACATACCCACCCACACAAAACAATCCCATATACCCACATATTCAGTTAAACTAACCTAACCAGTTTTAAGTATATACCTTCCACATGAAAGCCATATACCCAGAGATATTCCCATTCATATTACTACCCAGACATCATAACCATCTGCTCTGCTAATTTCAAAATGTTTCCAGACAATTAAGCTAATGTTTCTTTTTTTTAAAAGATAATGAGCATAAAACAAAACCTGATAGGAAAATATGTAAGCATGAGAACAAAGTGTTAAAAACATGGTTGGTTTTTTAGCCTCATCATATCAGAAAGAATGAAATGGCAGAAATTTCGGCGTCAGTGATCTGGTTGTCTAGCATTGTTACAAATAGGGTCAACATCTGAATATGCACGACTAGCAGTATAACCCGGCGTTGCTCGGTTGTAATGAAAGCTTTAAAACTAATCCATGGTCCTGGAGCTCAGATTCAGGCTAAAGAATATTTGAAATAATAAAATAATTGCGACAATTTACCAATCGCACTTTATATATATATATATATATATATATATATATATATATATATATATACTAGCAGGATAGCCCGCCATTGCTCGGTTGTAATAAAAGCTTTAAAACTAATCCATGGTCCTGGGAGCTCAGACTCTTTTGACATTGGTACGAAAGACTAAAAAGCAATAGTTGTTTCCAGTTAAAGCGAAACCGTAGACTGAAAGAAAAATGAATGGATGTAAGGAAAATTTTGATTGGTGGCTCCAAAAACAATCTCGACTTCAAATATTAGTTTTAGAATAAGCAATGAATATTAAAAATAAAAAACTAATAAAAATAGTGATGTCAAATACTTAATGTAAGAATTTACATAATTTAGAACTATTGCTTGTTTTACGCATTTGCATTTCATTAAAAAAAAATTTTTTTCATCAATTTCTACACTGTTTTTTATCCGGTATATAGCTTCTGATTCTGTTAAGTGACATGGACGGGGTGAAGTGGAGCTCATAAGCCGTCAAAATACTGGAATAAAAAATGAATAAAGAAAATATCTCAAAGAATTTGGGAACTTGTGGTGCAGGGGACATCAGGTCGAAACGAGAAATCGAAGAGCCGAGTCCGAATTCCAGTTAAATTCGTTGCATTCACTTACGCACAATTACCCTTGGGGAAAGCTATTAATAATTAATCCGTCTCTTCCCTTCAGCTATGGGTTAAAAAGTAGAACAGATTGGGTTCTATAGTCTTGGTTGACAACCAATCTAACACAGGAAGTAATGGCAACTTACTGCGGAAAAATGTTCTGACCAATCAGTCATGTCTCTTTCGAGACATGATCGCCCAAAGTGTGTATCACGTACGACACTTAACTGACTGAAGACTTGTTTATTTCATAAGTTTTTAATTAATTAATTTTTTGTTCATATCTCATTTTTAATTTTATGTTTGTTTCTTCTTCTTCTATGTACCCTGCCCTTTGAGGATGTAGGTGATCATGGCTTTCCACGTCTTCCTATCCCTGGTGGCTCTTAGCACGCTTTCTCCTGTTACACCACCAAAACCCCGCTCTAGCCCATAAATCTAGAATATAAATATATAGAAACTAGCATGGCCACAAAATGAGGGATCAGTTTATATATTGATTATAATATAGATTTGATCCCTCACTTTATATCCACATTATAATTTCTTATAAACAGTTTGCATATATCTTCTTCTATATGCCCTGTCCTTTCAGGACATAGGCGATCATGGCTTTCCACGTTTCCCTATCCCTGGTGGCTATCAGCACGCCTTCTCCTGTTACATCATACAACCCTCGTTCCGTCATCCACCTGGTTAGATCCTTCAAATATGTTATCCGTTGCTTTCCCCGTCTCTTTCCCCCTCTATCTGGCCTGTTAGTATCAGGTTCTCCAAGCCCTCCTTCCTCATTGCATGTCCCAGGAACTTCAGCCTGATGCTCAGTATTAATTTCCTTTTTGTTTCCATCATTTCCAAGACCTCATCATTGCTCACATGCTCGATCCGTGATATTCGCAGCATCCTTCTGTAGAACTACATTTACATACAAGGCCGTAGCTGATGCTAAAAGAAAAACACCGGTCACAGAGAAAATTGCCCGGATTTATTAGTTGACAATGTGATGACGTCATCAGTGTCATCCGTTTCCAGAAACTATGATTTTTTTCGGATTTTTTCTGCTATTCCAATGGAAATTAGGCACAGAACGTTAACGAAAGCAGGAAATCGGGTTCGGACTTTCTGGGTATAACCAGTCTTTTCTCCCAAAATTAATAAATAAACAGATTTTTACTGCGTTCATTCGGATGTTTTCTTCGTTTTTCTTTCTTTCTTTCTTCGTGAATTATTGAGTTTGATTTCTGACGAAGACATTTTTCCTTGCCCGGATTTTCACTATGATTGCACGGATCGGCCCGGACCCCTGCCCGGTGTGCCCGGTAGTCAGATACGGCCATGTTTACATGAAAATGAACTGCTCGACAAGTCCGTGAAAATAGCAGGCCGTCATACATGATTGGCGAAAATTGATAATAATGAAAAATATATCATGCTGAAATTTTCAAAAATTTTTAGATGAGGAAATACCATTGTACGCTTTCACATTTCGACGAACATTCTCACCTCGATTATTATGCTGATGTTTTGGCTATTGCATCCGCCAAGCTTCTTATAAAACCCCACAGATTTAGACTTCCAAAGATGCAACTGACCCCAAGCCTTTCAAACACAAAAGACACTGTTGCTGTTCCCATGGAAAGTGCTCGAACAGATTGCATCATCTGGTTCCAATCTGGAATTCAATCCCGGCTCTCCGATTTCTCACACCGAGCCAATAATATGCAATAATAATATGCAACATGCAATATAATATGCAATACACTAAAACACAAACCCACAAGCATTTTTTATTAAATAATTTCGACATATTGTGTGTATTTTTATTTTCATCCACTCGTAAAAATAGACACAATATATCGAAATTATTTCATCAAACATACTTAAATGAAGATATTCTGCCTAAATAGACACACACGTGTGTATGTGTGTGCAGGGCCGTAGCTGATGCTAAAAAAAAAAAAAAAAAACACCGGGCACAGAGAAAATTACCCGGATTTATTAGCTGACAATGTGATGACGGCATCAGTGTCATCCGTTTCCAGAAACTATGATTTTTGCGGATTTTTTCGGCTATTCCAATGGAAATTAGGCACAGAACGTTAACGAAAGCAGGAAATCGGGTTCAGACTTTCTGAGTAGAACCAGTCAAAATTAATAAATAAACAGACTTTTATTGCATTCATTCGGATGTTTTCTTCATCTTTTTTTTTTTTTCTTTCTTTCTTTGTGAATTGTTCAGTTTGATTTCTGACGAAGACATTTTTCCTTGCCCGGATTTTCACTATGATTGCACGGATCGGCCCGGACCCGTACCCGGTGTGCCCGGTCTCGACCTCCGAGCGGAGGTCGTGGCCCGGTTGTCAGATACGGCCATGTGTGTGTACCTGGGAGACTGCTGCCCAATTTCATTGTGCATTGAAGTAATCATAAGAATCATTAGATTTTTATTTTCTACCAAAGGGAGGTAACTTCGATTCTACTAGATAACGGACGTTATGCGTTGTGAGTCGCCTTTAGTGGAGCAATGATTTTTTATTAATAACTGCTTTGAAGTTCAGCATTTTGCTAAGTTTTCATTTATTCCAAGCCCTGTGATAGACATCCATCATCTTACACTGAGACGAGCATCATCAAGAGTACAAGATAGAAAATTAGATGGAAACCGGTAACGGATATCAAAATTGCACCCTTTTAAAATTGTTTTCCCTAGTCTCTCTAGAGATAGTTTTGAAACAAAATTTAGTTTTGCTGTTTGCGTCTTTCTTACAAAACTTAGTCTGGGAGAAAAGAATATGAGATATTAATTTTTATATATCAGAACAATGTTGGAAAAATTAAAGACAACGTAACAATTTGTGTGTGTGTGTGTGTGTGTGTGTGTGTGTGTGTGTTTGTGACGCGTGCTCGCCTTTAAGACTTCATTGAAAGTTTAAATTTTCAGCATTCTAACATTTTTAGCTTTTTTCCTGTCTCTGCCAGTTAGATACCTCTAATAATTTGTTGCAAAAAACGGCATAGCATGAAGAAAAAAGGCCCCAAACTTAATAAAAACCGACTTTTTCCTATCAAAATGTGTATATTATTAACAGGAAAGATCAAAGTATTTTTTAATTATTTAAAAACATTTTTAATCCTTTCTAACACATTCGAAATTTTGATAAAAATTAATTTTTTTTTCGTCACCGGGCAACAAAATTGTTACCTGTGTTTAATATGGAGAATGTAATATTACCTGACTCGTTTTCTTTTCTGGTGAAAAACACATTAATTTAAAAGTTCTTGCAAAAATCAAATAATGTGGGGTTTTATTGAAACTTTTAGGACTTACAAATGGCTAAAATTATTTTTGAAATCATTATTTTTGTAAAAACATGGTAAAAAATATACAGATTAAAAAAAAAACTATTACACCTCTCCATGTAAATTCATTAAATTTAAAGAAAATTTGTATCGAAAACTTATTTTATTAGAGAAATGTCAATCATTTTTTTTTTTTTTCATTCAGTTGACTGTTTTATCGAAAATCTCCTCCGAATAGAAAAACAAAGAAATGAAATAAAACTATGACAATATTAATTAGATAAGTTTTTAATTGCTTTTATATATATATATATATATATATATATATATATATATATATATATATATATATATATAATAAAATGAATGATCATTTCAACATGAAATCCCAAAGAAAGATTTCACATCTCATCGGTAACTACCACATTTCAAAATGAAATTTTAAAAAAATATTGAAATTGAATGTTAAAAATTCACCGGCGGAAGTAAAAAATTTACGTAAAAAAAAAAAAAAATCGGTTAGCAATCAATGTCTATTTTTAGATTTTGGACAATTTTACTTTCAGATAGAGTTGTAAGTGAAAAAATTTGAAAATTTGGCTTTGTCTAGCTTTACAAAGGGAAAGGGTTTAAAAGATGGAATCGGAAGTGGTGTTCAATTGAGAAGCGAGTTAAACAAAACAGAAGGAAAGGGAGGGGGAATAAAAAGAAGGAAAAAGAAAAAAAAGAAAAATTTCCATATTTTAGAGACGCTCGATACGTGTCAAACAAAACTAGCGTTTATAAATGGGTTAAAGTATTAGAAAAAAGATTTTTAGAAAAACATGTTTAGGGGAAAAAGCTGATATATGATTTAATTAAATTTAATTAAGTTAATCTAATTAATGATAAATCTAGATTTAAATTTTTTTTTTTTTAATTTTTTAAAAATTATTTAAATAATTTTTATAAAAATTTATAAAAAAAATAATGTAGTGAAAAAGATATATATAGCTGCAGAAGAAATCGGGGGTTAAGTTAGTATAAGTATCCTTATTTTATAAAGGTAGATATTCAAAGGAGACAAGAAGAGGAAGGTAGAGGGGTTCAAAATTACTATTTAAAAATTAAATGAATTTATCAAAAACAATCAAATTTATATTTACTCTCTTAAAAACTAAAATTAGAATTTAAAATTTAAATGTTCACAAATTTCGCTCTATGGCGGCACTTACTAATGAATTCCTTTCTAAAATTTAGGAGTAGGTGCTGGTTTGGGTACTTTAATACTAGTATTTTTTCTTGCAGACACAGATCGCACCTATCACGAAAATTCCTCGGAATTCGGGCTGAACCTATCAGTCTCCCGCTAATTACAGGGTTCAGCCCTTCTTCCTTCATTTTCCAGAATCTCCGTGAAAGGGCTGCCTGGTATTTTTGACCTAGGTTCGAAAACGAATACCTGTGAGTGTAATATCTCTGCTTAAAAGGTCCCGCGGACATACCAATATAGGTCCGGTAATTATTCTTGTTGTTGGATGGTGAAATGTGAGCTTCATAAATTACCTGGGTGGATTTACATTTGCCCTCCACCGGGCAGGCATCCACGAAGCTACAATTGCATTCATTTAAAATTCCGGATTCAGAGTCAATATTACATAAATTCTTTAGAATTTGTCTATTATGAGAATTTATAATGTTGTCTATATTTCTGGTACAAGAGTAGCTGATTTTTAGAGTGTCCCTATTATATATATATATATATATATATATATATATATATATATATATATATATATATATATAAAGGATTAATATGTATTATAGTCTAAAGAAAAATTTTCGATGAATAATGAATCTTTGCAAGAATTGTTTTGATTTTTTTCTTTTTCAAATATAATAATTCATAAAGATTCAAAAATATTTTTAAAATTCTCCAAAGCATTATTTCGGTTAGCTTATGAAATTATTAAGTGAAGACTATATTTGCTTATCTAAAATTGAAAGCTTAATACAAATCATTGAGGTAAAAGATTTTTCAAGTAATTTTTATTTACTTTTTTGCGCATATGGAAACATTTTTAAGTGTGGTATTTTCTGTATTACACTAAAAGTTGCACGGTTTCATTTCCGCATATGAAAAAAAATGGGTAAATTTTTGTTTTGTTCCCCGAAGGCCTTTACTCCGTCAAATGTTCTCTAAACTTCCTTAATTACGTGCAAATGTATATGCTGAACTCAAATCGATAATTGTTTATTGAAGAAACCTACCCTTTTTTCCTGTTATCGACTAGAAAAAATTGGACTATATCTCACCCCTTACCACCGTTTTCATATCTGATTCACCACTGAATGACTTGAGGCGTAGGATACTTGTTTCGGCCCGTTTACTTCCTTTGAGCAAATACTCCGTGATTTGTTTGGGTTCGGAACTCAATTTCCGCGTATTAATTGCAAAAAGGAAGTAAATTGGTTGAAAAATCGGCAAACTACGCGTGAAGTCATTCTGCAGTGAATAATGTTTTGAACAGTGGTTACGGGGTGATATAAACAGCGAAAAGAAGTTCGATATTTTTCTGGTTGAAAACTTGAAAAAAAGGGTAGGTTTCGTCAATAAACAATTATCGATTTGAGTTCAGCATTTACATTTGCACGGAAATAAGGATGTTTTGGAAAGATTTGAAGGGGTAAAGGCCTTCGGAGAACAAAACAAAATTTACCAAAAAATGTTGGACAATTATGTCAATTCTGGTCAACCATACTTAGCTGTCATCAATCATTTAAGCGTCATCTGGTTATCATCACTCATCATCTTCAAAGGTCAGAAAGATCAGAGCTTTGTGATAAAGAAATACTTTTATTCTAAATTTCATGCCATAAGCAAGTAATACTAGTGTAAATCGGATTAATTTAACTTTAAATTTGCTAATTTTTAAAAATAATGTGTCACAGATGTATAGTTTATGTTTGCAAGATTTTTAAAACAGAATAAACATTTGTTTTACAGACTCGTCAAACTCTCAAAATGGACACAAAAAATGATGAATTTTAAAAAAACTCAAAAAATAATTGACATTCCAATCAATATAATTTTTATTTGAAATTCACCAGAGTATTTTGCTTACTAGAAATAGTAAATTTAATTATTTAGCTTTCAATTAAAACTAAAATGAAATCTTCAAGAAAACATTTACTTAAAAATTTAATTTAAAACTTGGAAATCAAAAATGAGTGGAAGTACTTATTCAAGTACCTATACTTATAGTGGAAGTACATATTCAAGAGAATTATAATCAACGTTCGCGTTATATTCCCCCCTCTCCTTCATGCACAAACAAAAACATTACTTTAGTCAAAAACACCGCATCGAATGATCACTTTTATTGCCTGCTCTACCAACAGACATTCTGGAAGTAGCAATGAATATTTAGCAACTTTTTTCCTGGTTATAAATCTTAACTAAATTCTACCATTTTAGATCTTCAACCGGCCGCAGCTGCGAGATCTAAGGCATGAATGCTGATTTCGGCTTCATTTATTTGCTGTCTATTTAGTGGGCACATTGTCGGTTTGTTTGTTTGTTGTTTTCTTTTCTCCTTGCACGGAAATTCTTCAGAAATTGTTGTCCAGTTGACGTGCGCTTTTGCTTTCCAAGACGACGCTGTTCGCCGGCTACGAAGGCCCTCCTTTCCAAGACGACGCTGTTCGCCGGCTACGAAGGCCCTCCTTTCCAAGACGAGGCTGTTCGCCGGCTACGAAGGCCCTCCTTTTCAAGACGAGGCTGTTCGCCGGCTACGAAGGCCCTCCTTTCCAAGACGACGCTGTTCGCCGGCTACGAAGGCCGTCCTTTTCAAGACGAGGCTGTTCGCCGGCTACGAAGGCCCTCCTTTCCAAGACGACGCTGTTCGCCGGCTAGGAAGGCCCTCTTTTCCAAGACGACGCTGTTCGCCGGCTACGAAGGCCCTCCTTTCCAAGACGAGGCTGTTCGCCGACTACGAAGGCCCTCCTTTCCAAGACGACGCTGTTCGCCGGCTACGAAGGCCCTCCTTTCCAAGACGACGCTGTTCGCCGGCTACAAAAACTGTCCCTTCATTGATTGATTCATTGTCTATGACTTATCAACCCTTTGCAGGTTATTTAAAGCCAGCAAATATTTCTAGCCTGTAAGAACATGTTGGGGAGATAACTGTCGATTTATGCTGGACTTTACTAATTAACCCATAGCTGGGGGAGAAGAGGTGTATTCTTACCTAATCAGAATCGGATAAACAAACAAAAAATTATATGGATATAGTGGGGGATCAATTCTATATTACAATTAATATAGAAATTGATTACACACTTTATGCCCACAGTTTTTATACATTCATATGCCAGAGAATGAAAATAAATCTAAAAGACATGCCTGTGCTGCTAATCAGTATTTCACTGATTGATTAATTCATTTTTTATGGTTTATCAACCCTTTGCAGGTTAAGGACAGAAAATATTTTTAGAAACTAATCTTTTTTTTTTTTTTTTTTAAATAATAATTATTTAGAGACAAGTTCTACTAATTAACCCATATCTGGTAGGAGAAGAGGTGGATTCATACCTAATTAGAATTTCATATACAAGAAATTATGTAGATATAAAGTTCTATATTACAAATACTATATAAACTGAACCCTTACTTTTTGCTCATGGTAGTTTCTTTACATTTATATTCCAAAAAATGTAAATAAATCTAAAAAACAAAAAAAAAACAAAAAAAACCATGCCTGTGTAGCTAATCAGTATTTGATTGATTGATTCATTTTTTTATGGTTTATCATCCTGTTGCAGGGTAGTTAAAGCTAGAAAATATTTTGATATTGTAAGAATTATTTTGTGGGTAGGGTAGAGATAATAATAATTTACTAATCCAAGTATAATTAACCCATAGTAGGGGGAGTAAAGGTGGATTCATTCCTTTCTCAGAAGTATTTGCACTTAATTAAATGTAACAAATCCGACTGAAATTGGAACTCTGGACTCCAATTAGTAATTCCGAGCCGTTATCCATTACGCCAACCACACATCCAAGCAATCACCCATCGAGGTACTGAACTGATTCAATGTTGCTTAACTTCGGGGATCATATGGGAACGTGTTTAAACGTGATGTGGCCATAAGCCTCAGTTAATAAAGAAACGGAATATGTGGTGGGGAGGGGGTTCATGATCACCTACGATCTAAAGAAGCATAGCATTTAAAATTGATAAAAGAGGAAAGAAGGCTTGGCGATTTTAACACGGTCAAACACAGAAAAACGGTAAGTAAATTTCGAAATCAGCATCAAAAAGAAAGATGGCATAAAAACGGAACAAGTATTGATGAAAACAACAGAACAAAAGAAAAAAGAAAGCTGTGGAGAAACATGATTGCTATCATTCTAAAGGTTTAGGGGTCGGAGAGAGAGAGAGAGAGAGAGAGAGAGAGAATGTAATGAAGAGAGATCTTACCCCTGCAGAGAGTTCCTGAATGATGACATCAAACTCTTCTTCCCCGCACGTCAGCAACAAATTTGTGTCTTCTGATGACTCCATGTTTTAAGAATTACCTGAAAATGAGAAAAAAAAAATTATTTTAAGTTGTTCATTGAGTCACCGATAAGGTACTTTGTAAACAGGTATTTTCCAGTTTAGTATCTCGGAGTTGGTACTACCGTGACCCTCGGAATTAGCGAAGGTCACGGTACTACCCTGGAAAATAAAATAAAAACAAAAAGTGCGTACAGCTATTCCTCATTTAATGACCCCGTCTCATTCCAACGAGAAACTGGTCACTAAGCGAGAAGTTGATATTTGTAATCAATGCCCAATTTTTAACATGTATACAATGACAAAATAATATATATTTGGGCAACAATCTCTCTTTTATACAGGTTTCATTAAAAATGACAGACAAGGTATTATTAAATTTTTTATATAATTTTTCATGTGTTCATATAATTTTTTTTTTTTTTTTCGGAACTTAAATGATATAAGAATTGTCCAAATTTTTATACTTTCGAGCGCTTTCGGCTATATTTTTAGCTTTTTTTTTTTTAGCTATACTTTTTACTGGTGGATGTTTTTATGTTAACGTCCTTGTAACCTCTCTGAACATGGCTCCTGTGAGCCGAAAGCTTAGAACCAACTTCATAAAAAATTATCCAAACGTTGGAGAATTTTTGTCTTTATTTTCATCTGAAATTAGAGCCAAAATACGATGTTTAGAACGGCTCATGATTAAACATAATAGACATTCATTGTCTCTTATATTTAACAGTATATGTTTATACGATATAATATATATATATATAAGCACACACAAACCATCCACAGACAAGCCAGTTTCGCTGTATTACAGCTCTTCAGTGCGACTAGATTAACCGTTTTGCCTCAAGCCGGGACTGAAACCCGACTGATTTGACAGCAGTCGGATATTCATCCACTAGGACATAGACTCAACATCAGAGAAAGGTTGATTTCATACTGTGTAAATATAATAACAAAAAAGATGAGGACAATAGTTTGTATATAAATAATGTAATCAAAAAATATTTTATGTCCTGTTCTTGTCTCTACTGAGATGGAATTAGTTTGACACAAGGCCACAAGTGTAGAGCATCCAGAGAAGTTCCCAGATTGGGTTTTTTTACAAAAGTCGAAGAACATACAAATAATTCCTCATTCAAATATTGTTGAACTACCCTGTCCTACCTACTAATGAGCAGACTGTTTTGCTGTATCACAGCTCTTCAGTGTGACTAGATTAACCGTTCTGCCTCAAGCCGGGAATGAAACCTGATTGATTTGACAGCAGACGGATATTCACCCACCAGGCGCCACGGTTTCATAGCGTGTATTTTACGATACGCCACAAAGAATTGATGGAGATGCTCGGCAGCCTGGACATATTTGTATACGGACAGGTAACGAATTCAGCAGATATACAAAGATAGAAAGGGGCGTAAGACAAGGATGTGTCTTTTCACCAGATTTGTTCAACTTGTACAGCGAGAATATTTTGAGGACCCTAGAAGTTATGCCTGGATTCGTAATCGGAGGCCACAATTTAAACAACCTAAGGTACGCAGATGATACTGTGCTGATAGCAGACACAGAAAGGAAACTACAAGACCTCCTACAGAAGGTAGCTGAAGAGAGTGACAAGAAAGGACCACAAATAAACTGCAAGAAAAACGAATAAAATGGTCATCAGGAAAAAGGGCAGCCTGAAAAACTTGAAGCAACTGAAATGTGGTTCTACAGAAGGATGCTGCGGATATTATGGATCGAACATGTGAGCAATGATGAGGTTTTGGAAATGATGGAAACATAAAGGAAATTAATACTGAGCATCAGAAAGAGACAGCTGAAGTTCCTGGGACATTCAATGAGGAAGTGGAACATGGAGAATCTGATACTAACAGGCTAGATAGAGGGAAAAGAGACAGGGGAAAGCAATGGATAACATATTTGAAGGACTTAATCAAGTGGATGATGGAACAAGGGAGGCGTGCTGAGATCCACCAGGCATAGGGAGACGTGGAAAGCCATGATCGCCTACGTCCTGAAGGGACAAGGCACATAGAAGAAGACTATATATGCCAACTGTTTATAAGAAATTATGTGGGCATAAAATGGGGGATCATTTCTATATTATAATCGATATATAAACTGATCCCTCATTTTGTGGCCATGCTAGTTTCTATACATTTCTGTTCTAGATTTCTGGGCTTGAGCTAGTAGATGGCAGAACGGGGGCTGCATGGTGTAACAGGAGATGGCGTGCTAAGAGCCACCATGGATATGGAGACGTGGAAAGTTCTTTAATCCTTACGGCCTCACTGGTAATTACAACAGAATGGTTTGCATGAATATTTTCATAAACGCTCTTTTTCATCTGTTGTAGTATAACAGAATATATCTTGTGATATAACAAAGCGCAGGGATGTATGAATTCATGCCTTTCCCAATTAGAGCTTCAGCTAAATTCAAATTCAAATACGTAGCTCGAAATAAACGCTTTAGAAAAATAGTTTAAAACCTGTTAAAGGGAAATAACTCAAGTACAAAGTTATTTCCCTTGTTTCTATAACATTTCGATTTTCACAGTGAATGTCGTTTTTCAGAAAACGGTCTTCATCGAAAAGTTGCAGCGAAAAGTAGAATATTAAAGCGAGATCACTTTCGTATATATATGGCACCTTTTCTCAGATTATTTTACTCGTTAATCTGATTGTTGCTTCTCTACGGTAATGACTAATGAGTGATTGACTACAAACAAGTCTGTCGTTTTATTTAAAAATTATTTAATTTTAGAATCAGTTAAAAGCCAAAAAAATTGTTTTTATCGATCAATGAAAATAAAAAAAAACAAAAGCTTATTGAAATAAATAATTCTTAAAACAAGAATTAAGAAAGTTTACAAAAAAATATTAAGTGTTTTAAGAGGAACCAAAAAAAAGGGGCTCATTGGAATTGCAAATGACGCCTTCCAGCTGAACATGTGAGTTATAAGAAAATTTTAGGGAAAATAAAACATGGAAACAACCAAAATAGGATGTTTCTTTCCTCGCACTTCCCGACTGTGGAATTCTCTTCCACACGATTGCTTCCCCGACGGCTACAATCTCCAGGAGTTTAAATGTAAGGTCAATAGACACCTCCTAACACACTAACCTGCTCCCATTCTATCAAACACTCTTCCCATCTGCCCAACCCTCATCCTCGCTATCCTTACTCATCTGTCACCTTCCTCCTGACATTCCCTATGTCTAACCACTCCTTCTCTTTACCTTCCCCTATATAGGCCCATGCGCAATAGTGGCAGTGGAATGCCTTGTTTGGGGTGAGATGATTAAAAAAAAAAAAAAAAAAAAAAAAGTTTAGAATAGCTCATGATTAAACATAATATTCATTGTTTGTCATTTAACAATATATGTTTTGAAAAAAAAAAAAATATATATATATATATATATATATATATATATATATATAAAACCTACAAGAAAGATTGTATACACTTTGCTTATTTGTTATCTTATCATTCTGTTGGATTTTTTGATCAATAATTGTTCTATCATCATCATCTGTTACACCCAATGGTGTGTAGGGCAGCAACAAAACTTCTCCACCTCTGCCTATCTTGGGCCAGACTAGTCAATGAACGCCAAGAGTACTGCATGGCTTTCATCTCATTCTCCACCGTACTTCTCCATGTCGTTCTTGGTCTTCCCCTCTTTCTTTTGCCATCTGGGGTCCAGTGCAATGTTGTTCTTGTGATTGACTGTAGATCTTTCCGGAGCACATGTCCAATCCATCTCCACCGCCTTCTTGTAATGATGGTGCTCATGTTCTCTTGCTTGCATCTCTTCAACAGGTCTTCATTGGAGATCTTCTCTTGCCAAAATATTCTCAGTATTTTTCGGAGGCATATGGTGTGAAAGGATCGAAGTTTGGCGAGATCCACCTTAGGTATTCTCCAGGACTTAAATCCGTAGAAGAGAGTAAATAAAAAACACAACTCTGGTATAGCTTGAGCTTGGTGCTGGTGTTGGTGCTGTACTGTGTTGTCCTCCAGATGTTGTTCATTTCCTTAAACGCACTCCTGGCCTTGCCCAGTCTGCTTTGAATATCCCCTTTCATGCCACCCTCGGGTCTGATGATACTGCCCAGGTAAGTGAACTTGTCTGTACGATCTAGACCTTCTTCATTCACTTTGACAGGAGCAGGCCTGTTCCCGTTCAATGACAACATTTCAGTCTTCTTGGTGCTAATCCGCAACTATCTACTGCCCAAAAGTTTCTAGTCTGCTGGTCTTGTCCTGTATATGTTGGTGAGTATGGGACAGCAGTGCCAGGTCATCAGCAAAATCCAGATCTTCCAAGGTTGAGAACAGGCTCCAGCGAATCCCTCTCGAAATGTCTTCCATTTTTTATTTGTACTATATCCAACCCCAAACTCACAAGCCAGTTCAGTATTACTGTCTCTTGTGTTTCCAACACCACATCTAATCTAAACTTATTTATAAATGGAACTTTGTCTCTGTGTCCGTTACCTATAGACTCCGAGACGGCTGAACTGATTTTCTTGAAAATTTACACAATTGTACTATAAGTGTCTGCGAATGTTCTTAGCTAGGTTTTGTGTCGAGGTACCCCTGATAAATATCGAATAATTTTTTAAAAAATCGGGTTATAGAAGGAGTGGTCTGATTTTAATCAAATTTGATACACTCATAGACAAAGACATAAGAAATAATATTCAGAAGTTTCAAGGTTGCAGTTCTTACAATAGTGCAGAAAATCGATAATATATATAAATAAAAGGCAAGATGTTTGTGTGTGTGTCTGTTTATCTTCCTGTATGTCTATATTTTTTTCAGCCCTTTTATTTTAGTTTTTGCTTTAGGTTTGGCTCTAAGTAGGTATATTTGTAGTTCTTAGTCTCAGCCATGATACCATTTACTCAGAGGACTTATTTAGCGTTCAAAATTCAGTTTACGGTGAAAAAACTTATTTGATATCGATAGCAGGAAATCAAAATTTGACTTACATCCATTGATTTTTCTTTCAGTCTACGGTTTCAATTTAACTGGAAACAACTATTGCTTTTTAGTCTTTTGTGCCAACGTCCAAAGAGTCTGAGCTCCAGGACCATGGATTAGTTTTAAAGCTTTCATTACACCCGAGCAACGCTGGGCTATGCTGCTAGTAACCCAACAATAATGCTTGTTTTGTTGTTCCCACACCTTGCTGTCTCTCATTTTGACAAGTATTTTTGTATATATGTATATTATAGTGTTTATAATTATTTACTCTGAGTTGTAACTCCCCTAAAAATATATGCTTTGAGAAGTAAATTTGAATTTAGAGAATGCTTGTTCTACTGTCAATTTATATTAATCTGAATCTAGTCTAGCACAAGGACAAAAGAGTTGAGTACTTCATAAAGATAAAAAAACCTTCATATATGGGAGAATATAAAGTTAAATAAAAAAATGAGATTTGTAAAAAGATATGCAAGTGACCTATAAACCATGTAATCTATAATATCTGTTAATCTCCACACGTGAGTTACACCTTTCCAAACAAAGATGACACTAAAACTTAGTTTTGATTGATTACACTGGTCAACAAAAAGAAATATTTGAAATGGTGTCAAGACACCAAACATGTTTGAGTTTTGTTTTATGGCGTATCAATCTGTGTGTGTTATTTAATGCCAAAAAGGTGGGGTTTTAAGATATTTTTTTATGTTTGGTTATAGTGAGGTTTATTT
Source organism: Ascarosepion bandense (assembly GCA_037127315.1). Lineage (NCBI taxonomy): Eukaryota > Metazoa > Mollusca > Cephalopoda > Sepiida > Sepiidae > Ascarosepion > Ascarosepion bandense. The sequence continues at coordinate 1,821,641 of JBBBDQ010001966.1, forward strand.
AGTCAGAGTTTGATGAAAGTGTTTTATTTTTATTCTTTTTTTATTTTAAAGAACTGAAAATGTCTTCTAGTTTTGTATTCAAAAATGTTTTGCTGAGTATAATTTTTTCCTTCAAAAATGTGTTATGGTAATAAATTTTCTTCAAAAATGTATTGTTGGCAATATTTTTCCTTCAAAAACGTGTTTTTTTTATAAAAGTCTGTTTTTATACTTTCATAGTGTTTTAACCCCAGTTTTGGGGTTGACTATTTGCCCATAGCTGGGACCCTAACAGGTGCTACCACCCTGGGAACAACAGCAATTAAGAGGTGACTCCATGCTCCTCACAACTTCCCAATCAGAGGCCTTGGTGTTGGATGCAGTTTACCATCATGCCCAGGACCACCAAACACCTTTTTCAGCTAATTTGAAGGTTATGAAGCTGAAAATGATTTTACTTTTTCTTGGTTAGCTACCATTTTTGTGGTAAAGAAATGCCTCATTTAAAAAAACAATAAAAAATAAAAAGAAAGCATTTTTTTCATTCGTTTTCTGTATATATGATATTGATTGATAGTAATATTTCTCAAAATAAAATTGTAGAAACCTCTCAATTCATATTTAAACCAATAAATATTGGTCTACTTATTAAGAAACTAGCAGTATAGCTCGGCATTGCTCGGGTGTAATGATAGCTTTAAAACTAATCTATGGTTCTGGAGCTCAGACTCAGCCTAAAGAATATTTATGTGAAGTTTGGTGAGAATCTGATAAAAATTGTGGATTTGTATAAAGGACATACAGAGAGATAAACAGACACACACACACAAACATCTTGCCTTTTATATATATATATTATCGATTTTCTGCACTATTATAAGAACTGCAACCTTGAAACTTCTGAATATCATTTCTTATGTCTATGTCTATGAGTGTATCAAATTTGATTAAAATCGGGCCACTCCTTCTATAACCCGATTTTTTGGATTATCGATATTTATCGGGGGTACCTCAACACAAAAACCTAGCTAAGAACACTCGCAGACACTTATAGTACAACTGTGTAAATTTTCAATTAAATTGGTTCAGCCGTTTTGGAGTCTATAGGGAGGGGACACATACACAAAGTTCCATTTATAAATAAGTTTAGATTAGATTAGATTTAGATTAGATAAATACTATTTTTTCAATAACAATCAGACCACAAGTCTTGAAAAATACCACGATCGAGTACACCGAGTCCAACAAGTATTTTTATTAAATCATTTAATAAATTAACAACAGAAATAAAACTATCGTGAACATAAGAACTATGGATAGAATGTTACCTTTGTGCCTTTTGCTAACAGGTGTTTTTTGTTGAGCCTAGAGGCCAAAAGTTTTGCTGATTCTTTGCTTAGATTTAAGTCTCAAACCAAATCATGCAGCTCAGTGTGGTTCAACGACTCTGGCATGGTTTCGGGAACATACCCAAGATCATTTTTGCTGTTTCTCATTTACATCAGCATCAGGCTCATCACTTTCAACAAATTTTCATGAAAAACTGGTACTGGCAAATCACCTTAATTTTATAGTGTTTATTAACACTGTTTATTTTGTCGATAAATTGGAAAAATTAGTTACTTTTATTTAAAGATTTTGACTCAAAAATACTTTTTTCTAATGAAAAATAGCTTATTTCAAGTGGCTGACATAAATTGCTTGGCTTACCTGAAAATTGATAGGTTCCTAAGACTTTATTAACTAAATATTGCAATCAGTCAAGATCGTAAACTAATCTATTTTTTCAAAAATGAGCAATTCCGGTACAGCAAAAATGGTAGCTAACCATGAAAATCTGAGGTCATTTTCGGAATCAACCAAATCAAATTAGCTAAAATTCATGTTGACCAATGTTATTGGAGGATCTGTGTGTATGTAAGATCCAGGCCAAAAGTAGATTCCTTCTGTCATATTTGGCCAGGAGGTGCCCTCTCCTCATTTTCCAGTCTGAACCAAGTCTAAAAGTGTCGCCACATCCTTTTGGGTAACAAATTATTTTCCACCCTGCCACCCATTTCTCATAGATGTATATGTGGCAAGCCTCTCATTTCTCTATCAAAGTGCTTGGACACCTTCACTCCTAGAACCTGTGGTGTCACTTTCATAGCTGTAACTCACTTTCATTCTCTCCATATTCCACCAGTGAAAAATAATTTCTACTCAATGGTGATTTATTGAATAAATTTACTCTTTAGTATTTGAAGATATTTTTGAATCATTATGGTAAATATATTAGTTAAAATGAGATACCAGTGTTATTTTCATTTTTGAGTTATTTAGATGACAATTCATCCAAAAACTGTGAAATGTTTGTTGGTTTGTTGGTTGTTTTGTTTTTATGGCAAATCAACCTTGGGTCATTTATTGACAACTAAATTTTTATTTATTTATTGCTAGTAATACCTTTTTTTTTCAACAATTTATTGTTGTTTTTTTATATAAATTTTGTGTCTAGTAATACTTTTTATTTTTCCAGCATCAAGATTCATTGGAATTTGTTTTTAAGGGCAGGGGTCCCAAAACTATTTAACCCATAACTGGAGGGAAGGGACAGATTAATACCTTTCCCAAGGGTACCAGTGCTTAAGTGAATGCAGGGTATTCAACTGGAATTCGAACTCGGCTCACAGATTTCTCTTTGCGAGCCGTTATCCACTGCACCACAACGCACATCCGTCACTATACGCTTACAGCACCTGGTATTCCCAAGCGGCCACCCATCGAAGTACTGACCAGGCTCAACGTTGCTTAACTTCGGTGATTAAGCGAGAACTGTTGTATTCAACGTGATATGGCTGTAAGCTGTGAAATGTTTGTATTTGAGCTTCCAGTGCCAATGCCAAGCAGTCCAACATGCTGTTTACAAATTTTTGGCAGAGTGAATTGCATCATGGTGCTTATTTTTCACATATGTGGAGCCCAGCTGACCCTACTATACTATACAGTTGACAAAATCAAAATGACAATAAACATGCACAAAATGAAAAATATAAAATTAGTGATGATTTACCCATCACACGTGTGTGATGGCTAAATTTAAAAAAACAATTTTAATTGACTGGCAGGTTTTACAATTTTTTTTTTTTCGTTTTAAATCACAAAAAAACTCTGGTTTTAGCAATCAGTCACCACATTGTAATTCTCTTTATTAAAAAAAAACTTTCAAAAATAAAATATACATTTCTGAAAATTTATTTAAGGAATATCAGCTGATTTAAAGTTTTAAGTTTAATTTTTTGTTTAGTTTGAAATATAACTGAAATGCATTTTTAAATACATCAGCAAAAATATTTTTCGTCAATCTCTGGCTAAATTTTTCATTTTATCATTCTTTTAGGTCAAATATACAGGTTAGCCAATTTTTATGCATATAATAAAACAAAGCAAAAAAATAAAAAAACAAACATCCTATAAACTGTGGGGTGGTGAACTTGAAAACCTATGTATAAAAAGTAAAAGTCTTATACTGAAACTGTTATTAATTATTAATGATGTTAATCATCCATAATTACAACTGTATTCACATATTATCCAGTTCTAGTTATGAAAAATAGAAAGTAATTAAAATGAAGATGAAAGAAATCCTCGTCAAAAATGAATTATGATTGACAATGCTTCACGTGCTAAAAATGCCACATCATATTACTGTAGATACCGTCAAAGAAACACAATACCTATGGTTTAAAATGAATTTTTAAAATGAAAAATCTTAAAGCTTTTATTTCAGTTTTAATTTCAAGTTAATAGATTAAATTTAATATTTCCAACAAGTAAAATACTTTGGTGTATTTCAAAAACCAATTTAAATTGACTGGCAGATTTTATTGCTTTTGTTTTAAATCACAAAAAAAAAAAAAAAAAAAAAAAACACTGATTTTAGCAATCAGTCACCACATTGTAATTCTCTTTATTAAAAAAAAAATCTTTCAAAAATCGAATATACATTTCTGAAAATTTATTTGGGGAATATCAGTTGATTTAAAGTTTATTCTGATTTGAAACAAATTTTATTTACTTTTAGTTTGAAATATTACAGAAACGCTTTTTTAACATGCTTTTTGAGTTTCTCTTAATGGCATATTAACTTCTGTGGGTTATTTAATGCCAAAAAGACAGGGTTTTAAGGTATTTTTTAATGTTCGGTTATATTAAGAAGGTTGATTTAGTCAAATTTTGATGAAAATTTTTTTTTATTATTTTAGAAAACTGAAGATGTCTTCTAGTTTTGTATTCAAAAATGCATTGCTGGTAATCATTTTTTTCTTCAAAACCGTATTATGAAAACTTTTTTTTTCCTTTAAAAATGTGTTATGGTAATAATTTTTTTCCTTCAAAAATTTATATTTTTCTATAAAAGTCTATTTTTATGTATATATTTTCACACTCCATCCACATCTATTGAACAGGTAAAGAGGCTCATCCCTTGTTTCCTGTTTAGGATGCGGTTTCCGGTTTTCTCTTTCCCAATCTTTTCACTCTTTATTTTTTTTTCAATTGGAGTAGATAGACTAAACTATCGCCCAGTTCACACTCCACCCACGTCTATTGAACAGGTGAAGAGGCTCATCCCTTGTTTCCTGTTTAGGATGTGGTTTCCGGCTTCCTCTTTTCCATTCTTTTTACCCTTACGTAGCCCCTTGTGCATCAGTGGCGCTATCGCCTTGCTTGGGGTGATATGATTAAAAAAAAAAAAAAAAAATTTCTATAAAAGTGTATTTTTATAATTTCATAGTATTTTGACCCCAGTTTGGGTGGGGGTTCACTATTTGCCCATAGCTGGAACCCTAACAGGTGCTACGACTCCGGGTCAGGGTGAGTCTGGGAGGAACAGCAATTAAGAAGTGGTTCCATGCTTTTTACAACCTCCCAATCAGAAGCCTTGCTGCTGGATGCAGTTTACCATCCTACCCAGGACCATTTTTAACATGAATGTAGATGTTTATTTAAGGTGTTGTTTTACAGCCAGATGCTTATTTAATTTTTTTCTATGAGAGACATACATGTACTTTACTGTATGACTTCAGAAATGTAACAATATTTTTTTATATTATTTTTAGCTATCCAGTAATTTTTAAAATTTAGGAAAATTATTCTCCATAATCAAATGTTTCATTGAATTTTAGGCAGTTTGGCTTCAAATTTCATATTCTTACCACTCTTATTTTATGATAATTCTGTGTATGGATGTTCATTTTTTTTTAAAATGGACACATTTATACACACAAAAAAGAATTCTAAATTCTTTTAAAAATATAATGCAGGGAGCAAGGGAGGTGCTAAATTTATGATTTGGAAATAAAGTTTTGGTGAACCTGTACGACCAGCACCCCCACTGTAATTTTTTTGTTTTTCATTTTGTTTTTGTTTTTTACTTTTTTTCAGTGCATTCTTATCGATTAGACCCTAAACTTTCAAATTAGCAAAAAAAAAAAAAAAAAAAAAAAAAAAAAAAAAAAATGGAAAAAATTCAATATTTAAAGATTTGGGGGGTGCTCAGTTTCTCATAATAATAAATAGATTCCCCAAAACGGTCTTTTTCATTAATTTCCTACAACTTTTAAAAAAAAGAAAAAGTAACAACTCATCATCGTCTTTTACTCGACCTCAAAGCAAGTGTTTCCAATATGGGGGATCGATTTACTAGAACGTTGTATGAGAAACTGAGCACCCTCTAAAAATCTTTAAATATTAAATTTTTTCAAATTTTTTTATCTAATATGAAAGTTTAGGTTAAAATTGATAAGAATGAATTAAAAAATTTGAAAAGAAAGAAAAGCAAAAAAATTACAGTTGTGAGGGAGGTGCCGGTCGTACATGTCTGCCAAAGTTTTTTTTTAATAACAATGTCACCTAACCAGTACAAATCATTACAGAATTTTGAAAGATTTTAAAGCTATATAAATTTTTTTAATTAAATTTTTTTAAAATTGAAAACAATTCCTGTAAAAATGTACTATTCAGCAATTTTTTCTAAGACAATAATAATATATCTTATTCATAAAAGCAATTAAAAGCTTTTCTAATTAAACAAACTCTTGGTTTTATTGCACTTTTTATTTCACAATCCAGAGCTGTGTTTTAGTAACTGCAGATCCTGTTTTACAAAAACAATTTGAGGATTTAACTTCTCCAGAGACTTCTGCATATAACTAATATAAACATTAAACAGTAAACAAATTAGTTTCTCAAAATTTCATAGAATTAAATAAGCAGGTGGTAACAGATTTAGAAAATGTAATGTTTTTTACCAGGATTTTCTAAAAAAAAAAATCTAAAATAATTTCATTAATTTATGAATAAGTTCAGAAAGTTTAATTAAGATTCATTAATTATTTGATTTTTACAAGAATTTCTAAGTCAGTTTATTTTTCTCCACAAAAAAAAGACACTAAAATTTCCTGTACTAATTTTTGCCCCCACCACAGACACCAGAAAAACAAGATTTTTTTTTAACAAAAATTTCAAAACTTTTAAAAACATCAAATATAATTTAAAAAAATCCTTTTAATCTTACCTCTTAATAACAACAAAAATCTTGATAAAACTTTTTTCAAAACGTTTGAGGGATTTTTTTTCATCAAGATATGCTCATTTTTTTGGGAAATCAGTGGAGGTAACTATATTACTACTAGTAATATGACTAATTGAAATAAACCAATTGAAACAAAAATGAAATAAATCCTAGTCAAACAAACAAGTAATTGTTGACGAAGCTTCATCTAATCGAAATTCAAGGTTATTTTTTTATCAGTTCAGGTGACAAGAGTTCATTTTCTCCATTTGACATAAAACTTGAAAAATAATTGTTATCATTAAATAAATACAAAGATTTCTTGAATTAAAGATGACCAAGCAAAACAAATCTGACCAGAAAAATGCACGTATGTGTTGCTGGATTCTTAACTTTTATGTTCATTACAAAGCTTGTTATAGTCTGGCACAGGATTTTAATTGTAGAGCACTCATGAAAATAAAAACTACTCCATTCAGAAATTAGTTCATATGACCCTACCAACCATCACGCTCCACAGATATCTGTGTCAGAGTTGTCATTTCGGCCTATATTTGAAACCTCAGAAAGACTGCCTTTTCAACTGACTTTATTATTAGTAGACGAAGACAGTTCGTCTTATCTTAAAAGTAAAGATATATTCAAGTATAATGTGATGTCTTCAATGATTTTTGTTTGTATTTTTTCTTTTATATATATATATATATATATATATATATATATATTATTTTTTTTTTTTTTTACACACAAGAAAGAGGATCAACATATTGAAGAGATTAAAAATTATACATTTTCAGTGACCGGTTGCACTATCAATCAGTCAGTTGTCATATAGATATATATATATATACTTAGGTGATCAGGTCTCCTTCAAGACAACTAACTAAGCAAAGATTTTCCTTCAGTTAGTTAAATGCCATACGTGATACACACATTGGATGATCATCTCTAAAAAGAGACATGACTGACTGGACAGAAGATTATCCCACAGTAGGTTGCCATTGCTTTCTGTGGCAGACAGGTGGCCAGCCAAGGCTATAGAACCCAATCTGTCCTATTATTTAACCCATAACTGGAGGAAATAGATGGATTAATACCTTTCCCAAGGGTATTTGTGCATAAGTGAATGCAAGGAATTCAACTGGAATTTGAACTTGGCACCTCGATTTGTCGTTCCGAGTTGATATCCACTGCACCACAAGGCACATGTAGTGCAATGAATATCGACTCGGAACAACAAATCGGGGTGCCGAGTTTTGTATTCCACTTGAATTTACTTGCACACAAATACCCTTGGGAAAGGTATTAATCCATCTCTTCCCTACCGCAGAAAGCAAAGGCAATCTACTGCGGGATAATATTCTGCTTTGTCAGTCATGTCTCTTTTGAGACATGATTACCCAAAGTATGTATTGCATATGACACCTGACTAACTTTCCTGCAGTAGGTTGCCATTATTTGTGGTAAACTGGTTGCCAACCAAAGCTATAGAACTAATCTGTTCTGCTATTTAACCCACAGCTGGAGAGAGAAAAGATGGGTTAATACCTTTCCCAATGATATTTGTGTATTAGTGAATGAAATGAATTTGACTGGAATTCAAACTCGGCTCACTGTTTTTTATTCTACACCACAACACATTTCTATTAGTATACACGGGTAAATGGCAAACAAACCCACCAGCATACACGGGTACATGTCAAAACACCTGCCAATATACATGGGTAAATGTCAAACAAAGCCACCAGTATAGATGGGTAAATGTCAAACAAACCCGTCAATATACATGGGTAAATGCCAAACAAGCCTGCCAGTATACATGGGTAAATGCCAAACAAGCCTGCCAGTATACATGGGTACATGTCAAACAAGCCTGCCAGTATACATGGGTACATGTCAAAACACACGCGCCAATATACATGGGTAAATGTCAAACAAAGCCGCCAGTATAGATGGGTAAATGTCAAACAAAGCCGCCAGTATGCATGGGTAAATGTCAAACAAGCCCGCCAGTATACATGGGTAAATGCCAAACAAGCCCGCCAGTATACATGGGTAAATGCCAAACAAGCCCGCCAGTATACATGGGTAAATGCCAAACAAGCCCGCCAGTATACATGGGTAAATGCCAAACAAGCCCGCCAGTATACATGGGTAAATGCCAAACAAGCCCGCCAGTATACATGGGTAAATGCCAAACAAGCCCGCCAGTATACATGGGTAAATGCCAAACAAGCCCGCCAGTATACATGGGTAAATGCCAAACAAACCCGCCAGTATACATGGGTAAATGCCAAACAAGCCCGCCAGTATACATGGGTAAATGCCAAACAAGCCCGCCAGTATACATGGGTAAATGCCCAAACAAACTAGCCAGTATACATGGGTAAATGCCAAACAAGCCCGCCAGTATACATGGGTAAATGCCAAACAAGCCCGCCAGTACCATGGGTAAATGCCAAACAAACGCCAGTATACATGGGTAAATGCCAAACAAGCCCGCCAGTATACATGGGTAAATGCCAAACAAGCCCGCCAGTATACATGGGTAAATGCCAAACAAGCCCGCCAGTATACATGGGTAAATGCCAAACAAGCCCGCCAGTATACATGGGTAAATGCCAAACAAGCCCGCCAGTATACATGGGTAAATGCCAAACAAGCCCGCCAGTATACATGGGTAAATGCCAAACAAGCCCGCCAGTATACATGGGTAAATGCCAAACAAGCCCGCCAGTATACATGGGTAAATGCCAAACAAACCCGCCAGTATACATGGGTAAATGCCAAACAAGCCCGCCAGTATACATGGGTAAATGCCAAACAAGCCCGCCAGTATACATGGGTAAATGCCAAACAAGCCCGCCAGTATACATGGGTAAATGCCAAACAAGCCCGCCAGTATACATGGGTAAATGCCAAACAAGCCCGCCAGTATACATGGGTAAATGCCAAACAAGCCCGCCAGTATACATGGGTAAATGCCAAACAAGCCCGCCAGTATACATGGGTAAATGCCAAACTGACCTGCCAGTATACATGGGTAAATGCCAAACAAACCCGTCAATATACATGGGTAAATGCCAAACAAGCCTGCCAGTATACATGGGTAAATGCCAAACAAGCCTGCCAGTATACATGGGTACATGTCAAAACACCTGCCAATATACATGGGTAAATGCCAAACAAACCCGTCAATATACATGGGTAAATGCCAAACAAGCCTGCCAGTATACATGGGTAAATGCCAAACAAGCCTGCCAGTATACATGGGTACATGTCAAAACACCTGCCAATATACATGGGTAAATGCCAAACAAACCGTCAACGGACATCATGGGTAAATGCCAAACAAGCCTGCCAGTATACATGGGTAAATGCCAAACAAGCCTGCCAGTATACATGGGTAAATGCCAAACAAGCCTGCCAGTATACATGGGTACATGTCAAAACACCTGCCAATATACATGGGTAAATGTCAAACAAAGCACTTGATATACATGGGTAAATGTCAAAGCCGCCAGTATAGATGGGTAAATGTCAAACAAAGCCGCCAGTATGCCTGAGTAAATGCCAAACAAGCCCGCCAGTATACATGGGTACATGTCAAAACACCCGCCAATATACATGGGTAAATGTCAAACAAACCCACCAATAGACACGGGTAAATGTCAAAAAACTATTCATCACTCTAGGGTAAGCAACATCAGTTGGCCTGCAGCAGCAGAGAGCTACATCAGCAGCATACCACAGCAGACATTTAAACAATCTCAAATTCTAACCAAATATTTTAAAAACAACATATGTATTGAATACTTTTTATTTAGAATGAACTGAATTATAAAATAAAGAAAAAAAATGCAATTTCAATAAAATTACATTTAATTTAGAAAATCATATTTCTCTTTACGTGCCAAACCCTGGCAAGATTTATCTCTCTCGGAATATCAGAATCCAGTGAGAAAAAACATCCTTGTCTTATGCCCCTTTCTATTTTCTGTTCTTAACTGAACGTAAAAGGAAATAGATCCCTCACTTAATATACATTCATTTTGTATTTCAAGAACTGAACCATGCCTACAACTATGTTCTTTTTAGAATATGAACTTTTGGAGCTCCCAAGCTAATTAAATTAAATTAAATTATACGGGTCCCTCAGACAAAGCTACACTCTAACTCACCTGTAACCATCTTGAATATTTTGGTTTGTTTTTTACTCGTATTATTTTTAAGCGACATATACATCACTTAAAGTAAACTTCTTTTTTTTTTTTAATCATTTCACCCCAAGCGAGCCATACTACCAGTGGTGCAGTCAGGGTTACATAAGAGGAGAGTGACGAGAAAAGGAACAAGTTACATGGGGGGGGGGGGGCGTCAGAGAATGGGTAAGAGAAGGATAAGAACACTGGTGTGAAGAGAGCTGCATGAGAGTAGAGTAGAAATGGAAAAGAACATGTTGAAAGGTTTGTCAGGGGAAGGATGCAAGTAGAAGGAGATAAGAGATGGCAACTGACACTGAAAATTCTTTAAATAAACTAGAATAGGTATATTATTTGTGTTTCTTTAAGAAATAACATTTTAATATCCCCCACCATGACTCATTAGTCGTAGGAGGGGGCACCATAAATACTGCATCAACAGTAGAAGCGGGCGTTTCTTTGAGCCTGATGAAACACAACCCTCTCCACGCTGGTTTGAGCACATCGAGGTGGCGTAATAGTTAGCAAGCTTGTCTCGCTAGAACCATTGCAATCATGTAGTGAGTTCGATCCTCACTGGGTGTCCCATATTTACAGCCTAGTGCCACATCTAAGCTGCGCTTAGAAAATTACCATGAGCACCCCCACATGGTGTAATGGTTTGCTAGCTTGTCTTGCTAGAACCTATTACAACTGAGTTTTGAGTTTGATCCTTATTGAGTACCCCATACTTTCGGCCTTGTGCCACATCTAAGCTGGTTCGAATTCAGAGTTTTTCCTTTTCCTCGACCGGTTGACATCCAATGCTACCAGTTGATTCTACTATTTACCCGTAAAGGAGAGATTCATGCTTTTTTCCAAGAAAATTAGCACATGAGTGTATCTAATGAATTTCACTGAAATTCAAACTTGGCTTACTCCACCATGTCTCTTAATATTTATTGCAATTACTTTAGCATCAAGGTTCAACTCTCTTACTGTTGAAATTGTTAAATGTAACCACCTCTTCTACTCTAACAGTTTCTTTTCTCACACTTCCCGCTTGTGGAACTCACTTCCCTGATAGCTACAAGTTAAATGCAACATTAATTGCCATCTTCTTTCTACTTGATTCTCATCCACTGTACTTTTTTTTTTGTATTCTCTCACTGGAAACCACTGTGCATCAGTGGCATTTTTGCCTTGTTTGGGGTGAAATGATTATACAAAAAAAAACAAAAAAAAACACGAAAAATGAAAGCCACATTAGCACATATTTCAACATAATTGAAATAAAATAAAAATAAAAATTTATTTTTTATAACCAGTATTATAACAATGGCAGAGCAGGGTTTAGGGGGAGAAACAGGATGTGCGTTGTGGAGCAGTGGATATCAGCTCGGAACGAGAAATCGGAGGGCTGAGTTCGAATTCCAGCCGAATTCCTTGCATTCACTTATGCACAAATACCCTTGGGAAAGGTATTAATCCGTCTATTCCTTCCAGTTATGGGTTAAATAACAGGACAGATTGGGTTCTATAGCCTTGGTCAGCAACCAGTCTACCACAGAAAGCAATGGCAACCTACTCTGGGATAATCTTCTGCCCAGTCAGCCTTCTTCTGGGTCATGTGTTCTTAACCTGAGAACACTAACCATGGGTATATAGTATCCAGTGCAAATGAGGCCAATTTAGTTAAAATTTTCAGTATCTGATTTTCTTACCTAAATAATATGTTTTTCAGTTCCTATTAATATTAACTCAAAGTACAAAATTTGAAGTTCCTGCATCTAAAATATTTCAAATGAAGATTTATATTTAACTAGCAGTATAGCCTGGTGTTGCTCGGGTGTAATGAAAGCTTTAAAACAAATCCGTGGTCCTGGAGCAAAGACTCTTTGGATGTTGGCATGAAAGACTAAAAAGCAATAGTTTTTTCCAGTTAAAGCGAAACCGTAGACTGAAAGAAAAATGAATGGATGTAAGTGAAATTTTGATTTCCTGCTATTGATATCAAATAAGTTTTTTCGTTGTAAACTGAATTTTGAATGCTAAATAAGTCCTCTGAGTAAATGGTATCATGGCTGAGACTAAGAACTACAAATATACCTACTTAGAGCCAAACCTGAAGCAAAACTAAAATAAAAGGGCTGAAAAAAAAAAATACAGACATAGAGGCAGATAAACAGACACACACACAAACATCTTGCCTTTTATTTATATATATTATCAATTTTCTGCACTATTGTAAGAACTGCAACCTTGAAACTTCTGAATATCATTTTTTATGTCTTTGTCTATGCGTGTATCAAATTTGATTAAAATCGGACCACTCCTTCTATAACCTGATTTTTTTGATTATCGATATTTATCTGGGTTACCTCGACACAAAAGCTAACTAAGAACACTCACAGACGCTTAAAGTACAACTGTATAAATTTTCAAGAAAATCGGTTCAGCCATTTTGGAGTCTATAGGTAATGAACACACACACACACAAAGTTCCATTTATAAATAAGTTTAGATATTTTATATGATATACCCTTGTTAGTAGTGGTGTAACTTTAAATTGATGGTTAGTGTTCCAGGGTTAAGAACACATGATGAATATAGACATTGGTTTGTTCCTTTGACTTGACCAAAAGAGTTATGAGTTCAATACCAGGCTACAGCAGTGGCAAACAGGTAACTTACAGAGGTAGAGGGAGATAATTCATGACTACCAGAAGAGGCTCTACAAAAGGGATGGAGATCATATACTCCAGTGATTGTAATGAAGGGTTTTGATTGAAATTTCTAGCACCTGAAGAAGGCCGGAGCATACCACAACTGAAACATCGTACAAATGGTAACAAAGATGAGGACAATAGTCCGAATAATGTAATTACTATCTCATTTCAGAAATATAGACATATTGACATCATTTCAGCTTCTCTAGAAAATTAAAATCATTGCTTTATAAGAGACTAGCAGTATAGCCCGGCGTTGCTCGGGTGTAATGAAAGCTTTAAAACTAATCCATGGTCCTGGAGCTCAGACACAGCCTAAAGAATATTTGTGTGAAGTTTGGTGAGAATCAGATAAAAATTGTGGATTTGTATAAAGAACATACAGAGAGATAAACAGACACACACACACACAAACATCTTGCTTTTTATATATACATATAATCGATTTTCTGCACTATTGTAAGAACTGCAACCTTGAAACTTCTGAATATCGTTTCTTATGTCTTTGTCTATGAGTGTATCAAACTTGATTTAAATCAAACCACTCCTTCTATAACCCGATTTTTTCGATTATCGATTTTTCGATATTTATTGGGGATACCTCGACACAAAACCTAGCTAAGAACACTCGCAGGCGCTTATAGTACAACTGCGTAAATTTTCACGAAAATTGGTTCAGCCATTTCGGAGTCTATAGGTAACACACACACACACAAAGTTCCATTTATAAATAAGTTTAGATTAAGTGAACCTAGGCTGCAGCCGATCGGTTTAAAGGATAATCCAGATGTGATTGCATCATGTAATGTACTAAGATATGACCGACACAAAGTCATAATAGCATTACCAACAAATATTAAACTCATGACAAGCTCATTCACCATCACACCCTTGTATGAATAAACAAAGCTTTGTGTACCGAAAATAGTATTTTGATTTCATATTGAATGGTCTGAGAACATTCTGTGACCTGTTTATTTCTGGGAAAGAAATGAGAAAAATCGGCCATTAAAATATTTTTCTTAACTTATATTCGTTGCTCCCACACCAGTTGATGAAAATAAAACCAGTAATTTCGTGAAAAAATACAGTCAGAATACAAAATAATCAGACATCAAGTGAGGTCATTGTTTGTTAGAACTGCTATATATATATATATTTAAATTGGTTAAAATAGGTTTGCTTCAAAGTAGGTAGCAAATGCCAATATGTGTTAGAAAGATCAAATGATCTTATTCCGTCCTTGTCAAGGGGAGTAAATGATGTGTTGAATTTTTATATATATATTTTAATTGTTTTACCCCAAGCAAGGCGGTAATGCTGCTGATGTGCAGGGGGCTACATAAGAGAAAAAGATTAGATAGGAGATAAGTCAAAAAGACAAACCAGTTACAGAAGGTGTCAGAGAACGGAATAACAGAAGGATGGCAATACAGGTGTGATGACAGTTGCAAAGGTAGAGAGAAGGAAAAAATATACAGGGTGATGTAGAAAGAACTAGAGTCAAGTGGTTAAGAGATGGGTATTAACATTGCATTTAAATTCCTGGAGGTTGTAGCCGTCAGGAAAGCAAGAATATGGAAGGGAGTTCCACAAGCGGGAAGTACAAGAAAAGAAGCTGCTATATATATATATATATATATATATATAAATTAGAGAAAATTTTCAAAATTCAAAGGTGTCAGATGTACATTTCGACATAGGATCTCTAATAGAGACTCTACATCACGCCAGCAACACTGTTTTTCCAAATGGCGAAGGCCCTGAGTTAGAGTGTGGAGGGGTTTTTGGTTAACAACGGTCACAAAGTGGAAAAGGACAGAGCTGGTAGTTGCGGGGGTTACAGGGTGTTGAAATGGTATATTTAGGAAGGGGAGGAATAGGAGTTCATTTTTTATAAAGATAGACAACTAAATGAGTTAAATTACTTTTTCAAGTTAAGATTTTGGGCTGTTTGAAGAGGTGTATTTAGGCGAGAAGGAATGGGTTTCAATATAAGATTTTAAAATTTTTTAAAAGTTTATTTGATTAAACCTTTTAGGTAGAAGCGAGCTAAATGCCAATTACAGGAAGTTATCAGTTTAAAAATTATTAGAGAAAGAATATTAGAGAAAAAATATTAGAGAAAAATATGTGTTAACCAAGGAAAAAGGGGTTTAGTAAAAGAATTCATATTTTCTAAAGATAGGCAATTAAAGGAGCTTGGGATAGGAAGGTAGGGGGTTAAAATACTTTTTAAGGTTAATGTTAGGGAAAAATTAAGATTAAAACTTAAATTGAATCCTTTTAATTTATATTCTAACATCTAGTTAACGGGGATTTAAATTCTAAATTTAAGTATTCAAATAATTTGCCTTGTGGCAGCACTTACTGATGATTTCCCTCCTAAGATTCAGTAGCCGATGTTGGTGGGGGTATTTTAATATTGAAATTTTTTCCAGTAAACATAGAC
The DNA here is from genome assembly GCA_037127315.1 of Ascarosepion bandense. Taxonomy (NCBI): domain Eukaryota; kingdom Metazoa; phylum Mollusca; class Cephalopoda; order Sepiida; family Sepiidae; genus Ascarosepion; species Ascarosepion bandense. Next base: position 1,837,535 of record JBBBDQ010001966.1, read on the forward strand.
AGCACCTATCACAGAAATTCCTCGGAATACGGGCTGAACCTATCAGTTTCCAGCTAATTTCAGGATCCAGCCCTTCTTTCATTTTCCAGAATGCCCGCAAAAGGGCTGTCTGGTACCTCTGACCGGGGTTCGAGAAGGAGTACCTGTGGTTATACAGTCTTTGTTTGAAAGGACCGGCGGACATACCGATATAAGTCCGGAAGTCGTTTTTTTTGTTAGATGTAATTATATATATATATATATTATACTATAGTCATCCACAGACTGATCTGTTTCACAGCTCATCAGTATGGCTTAGACTCCGTTCGCTTCCTAACCCAGGATTGAAACCCGACCGAATTGGCATCAGTCGGTGATTCTACCCCTAGGCCACGAAGAAGGCAGGCTTTTTAGTGCGTATAAACACACCCAATAGCTAGAGTGCTCCAATTCATTATTGAATGAGCGATGCGTATATGCCAGAGTAGCTACTGTTTACAAAGTCTCCCATTCTTCCAGAGTGCTCAATCAGGGTGTGAGAGCGTAAATACTATAGTCATTCGCAGACTTTATAATATTTATATAATATTTATATATTATATTATATAGACTTTTTATATATATATATATATAGATATTACTGTGTGTTAATATTTACTCTTTGATAATGTCTTATGTGAGCCGAAAGCTTAGACCCGATAAAAAATTCAACAAATACTGTGATTTTTTGTTGTCTTTCAACGACATCACCATCAAGTATATCAGACGGTATGAACGGATCCTACACAAAATTAATAGACAAAACTTGTCTATATTATTCAATGAAACCTGCATTAATGAAAAAATGCTGCCAAAATACACACAATATATATATATATATATATATATATATATATATATAAGTTTTGTAATATATAATGTTGAAAAACTGGTTCTCATTCGGTCACCAAAGTTAAGCAATGTTGAGCCTGGTCAGTACTTAAATGGGTGATCACTTGGGAATACCAGGTGCTGTAAGTGTTCTTGAAAGATATGTATTGTGGTCTGGTGGATATTGGCTCGGAATGTGAAATCAGGAAGCGGAGTTCGAATTCCAGTTGAATTCCCTGCCGTCACTTACGCACTAATACCCTTGGGAAATTAATTAGTCCATCCCTTCCCTCCAGTTTTGGGTTAAATAACAGGACAGATTGAGTTCTATAGCCTTGGCTAGCAACCTGTTGCGGGATAATTAAAATACCTATTGTCTGCTTCATCTGCGGTATTTATATGCACAGATTGAGTGCATTCAAAAAGTGCAGATGGTTCCTCACAAGCCTTTGTCTAATCAAATCACTTGTGCAAGTTTTCTGGCGGTTTGAAACAATTAAATTGAATCCATTATATATATATATATATATATATATATATATATATATATATATATATATGTACTAGCAGTATAGCCCGGCGTTGCTTGGGTGTAATGAAAGCATTAAAACTAATCCATGGTCCTGGAGCTCAGACTCTTTGAATGTTGGCACGAAAGACTAAAAAGCAATAGTTGTTTCCAGTTAAAGCGAAACTGTAGACTGAAAGAAAAATGAATGGATGTAAGTCAAATTTGATTTCCTGCTATTGATATCAAATAAGTTTTTTCACCGTAAACTGAATTTTGAAGGCTAAATAAGTCCTCTGAGTAAATGGTATCATGGCTGAGACTAAGAACTACACTTATACCTACTTAGAACCAAACCTGAAGCAAAAACTAAAATAAAAGGGCTGAAAAAAAAAAAAAAAAAAAAAAAAAATACAGACATACAGGCAGATAAACAGACACACATACACAAACATATCGCCTTTTATTTATATATATTATCGATTTTATGCACTATTGTAAGAACTGCAACCTTGAAACTTCTGAATATCGTTTCTTATGTCTTTGTCTATGAGTGTATCAAATTTGATTAAAATCGGACCACTCTTTCTATAACCCGATTTTTTCGATTTTCGATATTTATCAGGGGTACCTCAACACAAAACCTAGCTAAGAGCACTCGCAGACACTTACAGTACAACTGTGTAAATTTTCAAGAAAATCGGTTCAGTCATTTTGGAGTCTATAGGTAATGGACACACACACACAAAGTTTCATTTATAAATAAGTTTAGATTTAGACACACACACACACACACACTACCGGTCATAATTATTAGGCCACCCCAGTTTTTAAAAAAAAATGATGTATTTCATACTATTTATTGCCTAGTGGATAATTCTGAATGATAATAGAATTGTTCTTTTTTAATACTAAACAATAACATGTGCATCAAATGAATTGTTCTGGGGTCCAGTTTTTGTGATCTCTTCCCCATGCTAGTCTCTTCTTATTGGCTGGTTGAACTAAAGGCTTCCTGGCTGCCTTGAATAAATTTTACAAAGTAATACTAACAAAAGAACCATTCTAGTTGGGCACCTCAAGGTGGTGTAATGGTTAGCAAGTTTGTCTCGCTAGCACTATTGCAATTAAGTAGTGAGTTCGATCCTCACTGGGTGCCCCATACTTTCGGCCTTGTGCCACATCTAAGCCGCGCTTAGTAAATTATACCATTCTAGTTTCATTTTTAAAATTATCCACTTGGCAATAAATACTAAAAAATAGTATTAAATACATCATTTTTTTTTTTTTAAACTGGGGTCTCCTAATAATTATGGCCAGTAGTGTATATATTAGTAAATATACATATTATCCCACATTGGTGGCACACCTTGAAGTTTCATGAACTTTTCAGGTGCATATTATAAACTGACCATTTAAGAAATTTAAGTTCTGTCAATGTTCATTGAAATTAAATCTTAAAATGGTAGGGTACTATTTTTTTTTAATTTATAAAGAGCATCATTTAGATAGAAAATATTACATAAAGATAAAAGATCAAAATCCTAAAAAGAAGTTTTTTATATATATATATATATATATATATATATATAAAACTTCTTTTTAGGATATATATATATATATATATATATATATATATATATATATATATTTAGTGTATCGAGGCAACAGATAATTTTCTAAACCTATACTGTTAAATATAAGCAACAATGAATGTCAATTATGTTTAATCATGAGCTGTTCTAAACATCATATTTTGGCTTCAATTTCAGTTGAAAATAAAGACAAAAATTCTCCAACATTTGGATAATTTTTTATTAAGTTGGTTCTAAGTTTAAACACAACCCACAATTAATAAAATCACATTTAAATCTGGTCATAATACATTACATTGCATCTAAATATATGGTTGTTTTCATTTCGAGCTCTCATGCAGTGTGATGTCATAGAACCGCATTACAAATTTGCGAATTGCGTTTGCTATTTTTGGTAACTGTTGCTGTTGCTTATACTAGATGGGCATCAAAAGCTAATAAATTTATAAAAGCTTCCACCTGAAACAATCCTGCACATATATAAATCTGCCATCCGCCTGTGCATTGAATACTGCTGCCATATCTGGTCGGGTGCACCTACTCTCCACCTAGGGGTCCTTGACAAAATCTGAGAATCTAACTGTAATGTGATCAATCCCAACTTGGCAGCTCAGATACATTCACTTTCTTACCAGCGCAATGTGGCTTCCCTCTGTCTCTTCTACAAGTACTTTCACGGCTTCTGCTCCGATGAACTTAGCTTAGGGTAATATGATTAAAAAAAAAAATTTCTCTACTATTATAATGTGGGTATAAAGTTCTACATTACAATCAATATATAAACTGTTCCCTCACTTTATGGCCACAGTCATCCTTCTCTTAACATCTGCCTTTGCATTGAATACTGCTGCCATATCTAGTCAGGTGCTCTTGCTATCCACCGAGGGGTCTTTGACAAAATCCAACGGAAAATCTGTAATATGATTGATCCCGACTTGGCAGCTCAGATACAGTCACTGTGGCTTCCCTGTGTTTCTTCTACAAAAACTTTCATGGCTTCTGCTCCAATGAACTTAGCTCACTGGTGCCCCTATATATGAATTTACTCAAGCCACAAGATTAGCAATTAGGTCTCACCCTTTTACTGTGAAACCAATAAATTGTAAATGCAAATTCTACTCCAGCAGCTTCTTTCCTCGCACTTCTTGCCTATGGAATTCCTTTCCATTTACTTGCTATCCCGACAGCTACAATCTCCAAGAATTTAAATGTAAAGTCAATAGTCATCTCCTATCTCACTAACCAGCATTCTCTCTCTCTCATGATCCCTTCTCCGTCCACTCCACTCTCATCAGTATTCTCATCCTTCTCTTACCCACTTCCTGACACCCTCTATAACCTGTCACTCTCTGATAACTTTCCTTCTATGTAACCCACTGCACAATAGTGGCAGTAAAATGCCTTGCTTGGGGTGATATGATTATAAAAAAAAATGTAAAATAAAATGAGGGCATTATTCCTAAATCGACAGAGCCTAAATATAGTAATCCCAAATATTAATTATATATATATATATATTTCATGAAAATACCAATCATCAGGGTGGAACTTAAATAAAACATGTGAACCAATTATAATGAAATATTTGAAGAGTTCTGCCTGATGATTTATTGCATGAAACTCTGGGTAGCAGATTTGGAGTTATATATATATATATATATATATAATATACATTCTTTTATAAAGAAATATATATAAAAACCTGAATACATACACACACACACACATTTATATATATATATATATATATATATATATATATATGCATCGATGGCTTATACCAAATCGGTCGAGTTTCAATCCTGGCCAGAGGCAAGTGGATGCATCTAGCCACACTGATGAGCTGTGATATAGTGAAACAGGCTTGTATGTGGATGACTAATATATATATATATATATATATATATATATACACACACACACACACACATGATACAAGGAAAAGGTATGTAGGCATATGTATATATAAAATGAACACAGAAGTAAAATGAACACAGAAGTAAAAAAAAATTATGCTCACATAAACACATACCCGACACACTCATGCATACTACACACGAGAATGAATACTGGAGGGGAGAAAATAAATGTATCAAGAAACACGCCTTCAATTAAAGCAGATAGACATAACATCAGGTCATAAAACGGCGCCTACCACCATTCTGACAGAGAAGCAAAAATGATAAACCCTGCCATGGCCAGTGCTGCGCACATATTAAACTATAAATTAAAGCAGACAGCTATATCATCAAATCAAAACGGTACCCTCTATCACTTTAACTAAGATGTGAAAAAGCCAAATCCTACTATTGTGCACTTGTATAAACCATACACACATATTCATGCACTAACACACAGGTACACACACACACACACACACACACACACTACAATTAGCAACAGCAGTAGCCGTAAAAGAGGACCATTCATTTAAAGGCAGAGTCCAACAGCGGACGATGTGAAACCAAGCTCTCCTATCATTCTGAAGATGAGATTCGGATCTCAAAATATTAATGAATAATAAATAGGTAATACCCAACACCTTCTTTACCTTCCTTTATTATACTAAACGCATTGTGATAGCCTTCAAATACCTACCCATTCACCTTATATACACAATGCTTCAAGCAAATTACAAAACTATTATATAAAATTTTTCATTACTAAATTTATAAAATTGTCTGAACAAGAAAATTTAGATAAATGCATAACTACAAGTAACCACTATTATAAATGTTGAAAAAATATCCTGGGCATTTTTTTTTTCATTTGCTCTTGCCACGTAAATTCACAAAAGGTTGAGAGAATTTCTTCCTCTAAACCAAACATTCTTTAAATTTTAGACAATTTATGTACAACTAGCAGTATAGCCCAGCGTTGCTCAGATGTAATGAAAGCTTTAAAACTAATCCATGGTCCTGGAGCTCAGACTCTTTGGACGTTGGCACGAAAGAACAAAAAAGCAATAGTTGTTTCCAGTTAAAGCGAAACCACAGACTGAAAGAAAAATGAATAGATATAAGTCAAATTTTGATTTCCTGGTATTGATATCAAATTTTCCACACTATTGTAAGAACTGCAACCTTGAAACTTCTGAATATTGTTTCTTATGTCTTTGTCTATGAGTGTATCAAATTTGATTAAAATCGGACCACTCCTTCTATAATCCGATGTTTTTGATTATCGATATTTATCAGGAGTATCTTGACACAAAACCTAGATAAGAACACTCGCAGACGCTTATAGTACAACTGTGTAAATTTTCAAGAAAATCGGTTCAGCCGTTTTGGAGTCTATAGGTAACAGATACAGACATACACAAAGTTCCATTTCTAAATAAGTTTAGATTAGATAATGGATCATAGGCAATTTTGGTGAACAGTTCAACTAAAAATATAGAAAGTAAGTACAATGTACCTAAATACAAATTAGAGACCTGTCATTTAATAAATCATTCCATCTTAAAGAAATCAACAATGTTTTGCAGCAATTTTAATCATCAACTGGAGATTTTTCTTGTTTTAAAAAGTTCAATTGTTTTAATAAGTGATGGTGAGAATTTTCATAAAATCCACACGCATAAAAGTGAATTGAAACATTTTCTTTATCCTTAAGAATTGTCAGCAAAAACATTAAACAGTATTTATTAGATAAATTATTTACATGAATGATTTTATATTTATAAGATTATAAAAATATGAAACCTGATTATAATGAAATATTTGTTATTGACCATTTTATCATGAAATAAATACGAATTTTTTATATAGATAAATACATAATGACAAAACACTAATTATAACTTTTGAAAAAAAATTACTGCATCTTTCAAATACTTTTCTTTTGATACATTCACTAAAATAGGTTATACGCATCTTTTCCTCTGACCCAAACATTCTTTTAATTCATGTTTGCGCCATATGTTCATTCAAATTTTTTTCTTTTATACTTACTTATAAATAATAAATATTGCAATGTAATTAGTTAATATATTTAAATAATTTTGTAATTTTTATAAATTTTTAAATAACAAAGAGAATTCTTTATTACAAATTAATTTAAGAGATTACTGGATTTTTATGTGATGTCAGTTCTTCAATATGGCAGTGAAAGCTGGACAATTTCATCGAAGATGAAGGAAAAACTTGAAGCAACTGAAATGTAGTTCTATAGAAGGATGCTGTGAATATTATGGATCGAGCATGTGAGCAGTGATGAGGTTTTGGAAAGGGTGGAAATGAAAAGGAAATTAATAGTGAGCATCAGGAAGAGACATCCGAAGTTCCTGGGACATGCAATGAGGAAGGAGGGCTTGGAGAACCTGATACTAACAGGCCAGATAGAGGAGGAAAAAGAGACAGAGGAAAGCAGCGGATAAAAAATTTGAAGGGCCTGATCAGGTGAATGACAGAACGAGGGTTGTGTAGGCAATGATGAGGTTTTGGAAAGGATGGAAATGAAAAGGAAATTAATAGTGAGCATCAGGAAGAGACAGCTGAAGTTCCTGGGACATGCAATGAGGAAGGAGGATTTGGAGAACCTGATACTAACAGGGTAGATAGAGGAAAAAAGAGACAGGGGAAAGTAGCTGATAACATATTTGAAGAACCTGATCATGTGGATGACGGAACAAGGGTTGTGTGGTGTAACAGAAAAAAGCGTGCTAAAAGCCACTAGGGATAGGAAGATGTGGAAAGCCATGATTGCCTATGTCCTATCTACTAAATAAACATTGCCGAGGGAGTCAAAAGTGTATACAGTAATTGTGGTGTGAAGGGAACAACTGTCCTTTTGACATACCATTTTTTGCAGGCATTAAGATTAAATGTTGCTAAATCTTTGAAAAAAAAAAAAAAAATGACATGAATTCGTTTTTATTCTGTATTTCAATCATTGATAGTTTTTGGTCCATGATGTTTCCTGATGGTTGTAAAATGGCTATCTGATAAAAAGCAACTGAAAGTTAGTTTGGCATTGCCATTTTCCGTGACTTTTATATCATAGCAGCTAATACTCAAAGTAAAAAGCCCCATCATAACTCCAATTAGCCTACATGGTAATCATAGGAAGGGCAGAATTAGATTCATGCCTTTTTGAAGAGAGTTCATTTATAAGAGAGGCCAGTAACAAAATTTTATCTAAGCTTTAAGTGTTTCATGACCAGCAATAATGTCTGTGAAATGGGATCTTAAAAAGCATTCACCCTCATGAGATATATAAGAACTTTTGTGAACAAGTGACAACAAACCTGACATTGAAGACATCCAGTTGCAGACTTATATTAACAGTCACAGTTGGGATTTAAGTGGTGCCTGGCCTCCTGCTCATGGGTCAATAATGGCCATCTATCAATATAATGCCAAGCTGCTAACTAAGTGGTCTTGGCAAGCCATCCATCGATATGGTACCAGGCTGCCGACTAAGTGGTCTTGGCAAGCCATCCATCGATATGGTACCAGGCTGCCGACTAAGTGGTCTTGGCAAGCCATCCATCGATATTGTACCAGGCTGCCGACTAAGTGGTCTTGGCAAGCCATCCATCGATATGGTACCAGGCTGCCGACTAACTGGTCTTGGCAAGCCATCCATCGATATGGTACCAGGCTGCCGACTAACTGGTCTTGGCAAGCCATCCATCGATATAGTACCAGGTTGCTGACTAACAGGTCTGGGAAAGCCATGTATAGATGTAGTTTTGACACTACCTAGGCATAGATATGTCCACCTACCAGCTGGTTCACACACACCTCCTCTGTCTTTTGATCAAGAGTAGGGGTTTATCTTTTGTTTCTGGCTTTGAATTGAGTATTTGGTTCCTTTTAAAGTCTTCTCATTTTCTTTTTTACTGCCACTGGTGTGCAGGGGTTACATGGGAGAAAAGTGGTGAGAAAGAGGAACAAGTATATGGACAAGATGCATGGTACAAATCTTTATTACTAAATCATTGTCATCAATGATTTAGTAATTTGTTTCAAATGGAAATTATACTAAACAATTTAGCCATATCATGATGTGATATATGATACAGTTCATTAGTTTTATTGCAATTTTCAAAAAATGATGTAAATTTAAAACATTTTGTCCGATAAATTTGTGCCCAGAAATATTAAGGTGATATATACATTTATCTACTTATTCTTTTTAATTATGATCAAACAAATCTTATTCCTTTTTTGAAATCTTTTACAATTTTTTTTTCAGTTTTTACTTATCCAATACAGTAAAAAAAAAAAAGAAAAAAAATATTTTTCTTGTGGTGATTTATAATTAAAATTTTGGTTTAGATGGATTTGTGGCAGATAGAAATTAAGAATTAAAAGCAACTTTCTCTTTCACTTTTACAAAAATTCACAATGACATGTGAAATCCTGGTTTTGCCAAATAGAAAAAAGATTGACTTTGTGCTTAAAGAAAAAGTCAAAACCACATTTCGCGAGTAGATGTTAAATTGATTTTCTGACCAATGGAAGTGATTTGCAAGACTAAAATGACTTAATGATCCAGTGCAAAAAAAAACAAAATGACTAAATAAAAGCTTCAGTCACTGTCAGTCAGATAGTATGCACTAAAATGTAATGGGAGAAACTTCAAGTTGCCCTGAACAGACGTAAATGTCACGTCACACATTCGTTGTCTTTCTCCGTCCTTCTCATGTGCTGATTCCTTTTACTTCTTTTTCTTCACTCAAAGACATTCTTACCAAACAAATGCTCATACATATGTATACATGAACTCTTTCCAATAAATTACTACTAAGAACATTTCTACAACTCTTGATACCCTTAACTTTCTCATTGAACATTAACTTCTACAAAGTCATGTTATTCTTTTCCTTTAATAAATTTAACATGCAAAATGTATAATTTTATTCTTCCACACAATCCACACATTCCAATCTACAACCTCCAACCTGATGAAAACATTCTGAGAATTCTGATGATGATATTGGTTAAATCTTAAGCTGTAGAGAGTTCGGTTATGTATGTGTTATGGGGAAATACACCTATTCGTTAGATAATAGACTCTCCCTTCTATATTCATAAGAGTTAACAGAAAGTTAATGAAAGAAGTTCTTGGGAAGTTCATAGGAGTTCTTTAGAGTTCTATTGGAGTTCAGTAGAACTCATCATCATCATAATCATCCCGCAGTCTCGGCCGAGATAGAACTCACTACACACTTCCAGTATTCCCTATTTGTCACAGCTCCTGTAAGGTCTTCCTTGGCGATAGATGTATCTCTATGTAACCTGTCTGGAAAGGTTAACTTACGAGATCAATTGTGAGATGATGGGTGCCTCCATAATACAAATGATGAAACAAGTTCATCTTTGGCACGTGCACAATGCCCAGCAAACTGAACACATCTCTTTTGAACTAATTTTGATACTCTTAGGAGGTCTCCATATATCCTTTTTAGAATTGGGTGGTTTCGCCATGAAAGATCAAGTACTCTTCTGAGAAGACGAGTATAACATCCAGCTAAACGGCGCTGTTGTTTTGCTGAAAGAGTCCAAGTTTCAGATCCATAGAGTAAGTAGACCTACTAGGCAGTTGATATTAGTTGGCAGTTAGCTGAATACTAAGGAGTCAGTTTTCAGTAGAAGATTACCAAGTTCCTAACATTTTGGGTATGTTAAGTCGATTAGCAACCGACATAGCCTGATTATAATCTTCGGCCTGAAAAACTACTCCACAACAAAATGACATAAGACTAAATCAATAAACATTAACCATCTCACTATGGCTTCATATTTTCCCTTCAACGTATTCAATACGAAAGATATAAACTTTAACGGAAACTATTCTTGAAAAAGTAAAATGGTAAAGTCAGCTGGTAAGTGAAATCTTGCAGAAATGAAGTATTTCTGGAAACTTATTTTCCAGACGACATTTAATTTTAAATTTTTTTTTTTTTTTTAATCATATCACCCCAAAAAAGGCGATAATGCCACTGATGCGCAGGAGGCTACGTAAGGGTAAAAAGAATGGAAAAGAGAAAGCCGGAAACCACATCCTAAACAGGGAACAGGGGATGAGCCTCTTCACCTGTTCAATAGACGTGGGTGGAGTGTGAACCGGGCGATAGTTTAGTCTATCTACTCCAATTGAAAAAAAATAAAGAGAGAAAAGAGTGAAAAAGAATGGAAAAGAGAAAGCCGGAAACCACATCCTAAACAGGGAACAGGGGATGAGCCTCTTCACCTGTTCAAAAGACATGAGTGGAGTGTGAACCGGGCGATAGTTTAATGCTCAAACATTGTCAAGAGTTGCGACTCTAACTTTCGGTGTCAGTACTAAACAGCTTTCACATCAAGTACAATGTTGATTTTTCTAAATTTGAAAGATCAACCTGCCCTACTGATTGTGTGAGTAACAAAAATATTTTAAAGAAAATGGAAACAAAAAGGACACTTTTTCTTAGAATCAGAAAAAGACAATAAAAATTTCAAGGGCACATAATGAGGAAAGAGGGCTTGGAGGATATGGAACTCACAGGATATATTGGAGGAAAAAAGACATGAGGAAGTAAAGGGCCAGCTATCTAATGAGTTTTGTTAAATAGATAGCAAACTGAGAATGGGAGATATGGTTATAAGACAGGAGCTTCAAAGAATACAAAGATGTGGAGAGACATGATTGCTTACGTTCTAAAGAGATACAGAACAAGAAATGGTGAGAATGAAGAAATAAGAAATAGAAAACCATTATTAATTCTTTTTGTGTTTGTTCCTGTTTAACAGGCTATCAACATCTAAAGGGTCATTTAAAGCTGGAAACATATTTTTATATTTTATATTTTTTATTCAAAAAAGGTTTTGTTATTAACATTTTTCATTCAAAAAAGTTTTGTTGATAAATGCTTTCAAAGCATTTTGACCCTGGTCTGGGGGTTAACTATTTATCCATAGCTGGGACCCTAACAGGTGCTACCACTCCGAGTCAGGGTGGACTTGGGAACAACAGCAATTAAGAGGTGGTTCCATGTTTCTCACAACCTCCCGATCAGAGGTCTTGCTGCCAGATGCAGTTTACCGTCATACCCAGGACCTCCTTTTAGTGAATGCTCTACTATTCAAGCCTTGTGCCAAACTATACTAAGACGAATAATTGTTATATTTAAACTTTACAAATGACTGAGTACAAATACATTTTTACAGCTAGATTTTTCTTTTTTAATTCCCTCTTATCTTAAAAGAAAAAAAATTCTTTATAAATTTCATGGGAAGCCGAGTAAATGAACTCTTGTCACCTAAAAAATGTAAATCGTCATAACATTATTTTGAATTTTTATTAGATGAAACGTTGTCACAAATTATTCATTTTTAACAAGAATTTATTTCAACTAAATTTTAAGAGCTTAATTTTTCTTTTATAATGTTGTTTCCGTGAGCCTTTTCTATAAATACATTAAAGGGTTATTGTTTGGGTGACCTTACCTCTATAGGATTTAGGTTCTATGAATTTAAGTGTGGACTAGATTGTGGATGTGGGTTGTTGTGCAGTAGATAATGGCTCAAAACAAAAATCAGAGTCGAGTTCAAATTCCAGTTAAATTCATTGCATTCATTTAATCGCAAATTCCCTTAAGCTATATGGCAAAATTTGAATGATTCCTACAGGTTAGGCTTCTTAGATGAAGCATTGTCAATTATTATTCATTTTTCACTGGTATTTCTTTCATCTTCATTTCTCTTGCTTTTTATTGCAACTCCCATCCATAAGAAATAGAAGTAGAGAATATAGCTATATGGCTAAATTTGAATGACTCCTGCTGGTTAGCCGTCTTAGATGAAGCATTGTCAATTATTATTCATTTTTCACTAGTATTTCTTTCATCTTCATTTCTCTTGCTTTTTATTGCAACTCCCATCCATAAGAAGTAGGAGTAGAATATAGCTATATGGCTAAATTTGAATGACTCCTGCTCGTTAGCCGTCTTAGATGAAGCATTGTCAATTATTATTCATTTTTCACTAGTATTTCTTTCATCTTCATTTCTCTTGCTTTTTATTGCAACTCCCATCCATAAGAAGTAGAAGTAGAGAATATAGCTATATGGCTAAATTTGAATGACTCCTGCTGGTTAGCCTTCTTAGATGAAGCATTGTCAATTATTATTCATTTTTCACTAGTATTTCTTTCATCTTCATTTCTCTTGCTTTTTATTGCAACTCCCATCCATAAGAAGTAGAAGTAGAGAATATAGCTATATGGCTAAATTTGAATGACTCCTGCTGGTTAGCCTTCTTAGATGAAACATTGTCAATTATTATTCATTTTTCACTAGTATTTCTTTCATCTTCATTTCTCTTGCTTTTTATTGCAACTCCCATCCATAAGAAGTAGAAGTAGAGAATATAGCTATATGGCTAAATTTGAATGACTCCTGCTGGTTAGCCTTCTTAGATGAAGCATTGTCAATTATTATTCATTTTTCACTAGTATTTCTTTCATCTTCATTTCTCTTGCTTTTTATTGCAACTCCCATCCATAAGAAGTAGAAGTACAGAATATAGCTATATGGCTAAATTTGAATGACTCCTGCTGGTTAGCCTTCTTAGATGAAACATTGTCAATTATTATTCATTTTTCACTAGTATTTCTTTCATCTTCATTTCTCTTGCTTTTTATTGCAACTCCCATCCATAAGAAGTAAGTAGAGAATATAGCTATATGGCTAAATTTGAATGACTCCTGCTGGTTAGCCTTCTTAGATGAAGCATTGTCAATTATTATTCATTTTTCACTAGTATTTCTTTCATCTTCATTTCTCTTGCTTTTTATTGCAACTCCCATCCATAAGAAGTAGAAGTAGAGAATATAGCTATATGGCTAAATTTGAATGACTCCTGCTGGTTAGCCTTCTTAGATGAAGCATTGGCAATTATTATTCATTTTTCACTAGGATTTCTTTCATCTTCATTTCTCTTGCTTTTTATTGCAACTCCCATCCATAAGAAGTAGAAGTAGAGAATATAGCTATATGGCTAAATTTGAATGACTCCTGCTGGTTAGCCTTCTTAGATGAAGCATTGTCAATTATTATTCATTTTTCACTAGTATTTCTTTCATCTTCATTTCTCTTATTTCTTACAAATATTTTTTTCATTTTATACTATTTGTATATCTAGTAAATTTTGATTAGATAAAACAGCATTTTATATACATCATTTTGATAAATATTCCTTCCATCTTAATTTCAGTTGCTTTTTACTCTAAGTACTCAGAGGACGATATTACATTAAGTGACATATCAAATTCACTGAAAATGAGCCACTCAAGGTATAGAATTAGTGATTAAAATATGAAAACTTCATGGTTGACAGAAAAGCAAACTAAAATTATTAATGCATTTACTTTTTAGATTTTTTAAACAGTTCTGGAAAAAATGAGGAAAGTCGACATGGAGAATTCAATATTTACCAGATATACAAATAGTATAAAATAAAAAAAATATTTGTAAGAAATAAGAGAAATGAAGATGAAAGAAATACTAGCGAAAAATGAATAATAATTGCCAATGCTTCATCTAAGAAGGCTAACCAGCAGAAGTCATTCAAATTTAGCCATATAGCTATATTCTCTACTTCTACTTCTTATGGATGGGAGTTGCAATAAAAAGCAAGAGAAATGAAGATGAAAGAAATACTAGTGAAAAATGAATAATAATTGACAATGCTTCATCTAAGAAGGCTAACCAGCAGGAGTCATTCAAATTTAGCCATATAGCTATATTCTCTACTTCCACTTCTTATGGATGGGAGTTGCAATAAAAAGCAAGAGAAATGAAGATGAAAGAAATCCTAGTGAAAAATGAATAATAATTGCCAATGCTTCATCTAAGAAGGCTAACCAGCAGGAGTTATTCAAATTTAGCCATATAGCTATATTCTCTACTTCTACTTCTTATGGATGGGAGTTGCAATAAAAAGCAAGAGAAATGAAGATGAAAGAAATACTAGTGAAAAATGAATAATAATACTAGTGAAAAATGAATAATAATTGCCAATGCTTCATCTAAGAAGGCTAACCAGCAAATTCAAATTTAGCCATATAGCTATATTCTACTTCTACTTCTTATGGATGGGAGTTGCAATAAAAAGCAAGAGAAATGAAGATGAAAGAAATACTAGTGAAAAATGAATAATAATTGCCAATGCTTCATCTAAGAAGGCTAACCAGCAGGAGTCATTCAAATTTAGCCATATAGCTATATTCTCTACTTCTACTTATGGATGGGAGTTGCAATAAAAAGCAAGAGAAATGAAGATGAAAGAAATACTAGTGAAAAATGAATAATAATACTAGTGAAAATGAATAATAATTGCCAATGCTTCATCTAAGAAGGCTAACCAGCAAATTCAAATTTAGCCATATAGCTATATTCTCTACTTCTACTTCTTATGGATGGGAGTTGCAATAAAAAGCAAGAGAAATGAAGATGAAAGAAATACTAGTGAAAAATGAATAATAATTGACAATGCTTCATCTAAGAAGGCTAACCAGCAGGAGTCATTCAAATTTAGCCATATAGCTATATTCTACTTCTACTTCTTTATGGATGGGAGTTGCAATAAAAAGCAAGAGAAATGAAGATGAAAGAAATACTAGTGAAAAATGAATAATAATTGACAATGCTTCATCTAAGAAGGCTAACCAGCAGGAGTCATTCAAATTTAGCCATATAGCTATATTCTCTACTTCTACTTATGGATGGAGTTGCAATAAAAGCAAGAGAAATGAAGATGAAAGAAATACCAGTGAAAAATGAATAATAATTGACAATGCTTCATCTAAGAAGGCTAACCAGCAGGAGTCATTCAAATTTAGCCATATAGCTATATTCTCTACTTCTATTTCTTATGGATGGGAGTTGCAATAAAAAGCAAGAGAAATGAAGATGAAAGAAATCCTAGTGAAAAAAATGAATAATAATTGACAATGCTTCTATCTAAGAAGGCTAACCAGCAGAAGTCATTCAAATTTAGCCATATAGCTATATTCTCTACTTCTACTTCTTATGGATGGGAGTTGCAATAAAAAGCAAGAGAAAATGAAGATGAAAGAAATACTAGTGAAAAATGAATAATAATTGGCAACAAGCCATCTAAGAAGGCTAACCAGCAGGAGTCATTCAAATTTAGCCATATAGCTATATTCTCTACTTCTACTTCTTATGGATGGGAGTTGCAATAAAAAAGCAAGAGAAAATGAAGATGAAAAGAAATCCTAGTGAAAAATGAATAATAATTGACAATACTTCATCTAAGAAGTTAAATCATCAGAAGTCATTCAAATTTAGCCATATAGCTATATTCTCTACTTCTACTTCTTATGGATGGGAGTTGCAATAAAAAGCAAGAGAAATGAAGATGAAAGAAATCCTAGTGAAAAATGAATAATAATTGACAATGCTTCATCTAAGAAGGCTAACCAGCAGAAGTCATTCAAATTTAGCCATATAGCTATATTCTCTACTTCTACTTCTTATGGATGGGAGTTGCAATAAAAGCAAGAGAAATGAAGATGAAAGAAATACTAGTGAAAATGAATAATAATTGACAATGCTTCATCTAAGAAGGCTAACCAGCAGAAGTCATTCAAATTTAGCCATATAGCTATTCTCTACTTCTACTTCTTATGGATGGGAGTTGCAATAAAAGCAAGAGAAATGAAGATGAAAGAAATCCTAGTGAAAAATGAATAATAATTGACAATGCTTCATCTAAGAAGGCTAACCAGCAGGAGTCATTCAAATTTAGCCATATAGCTATATTCTCTACTTCTACTTCTTATGGATGGGAGTTGCAATAAAAAGCAAGAGAAATGAAGATGAAAGAACTTAGTGAAAAATGAATAATAATTGACAATGCTTCATCTAAGAAGGCTAACCAGCAGAAGTCATTCAAATTTAGCCATATAGCTATATTCTCTACTTCTACTTCTTATGGATGGGAGTTGCAATAAAAAGCAAGAGAAATGAAGATGAAAGAAATAATAGTGAAAATGAATAATAATTGGCAATGCTTCATCTAAGAAGGCTAAATCCAGCAGGAGTCATTCAAATTTAGCCATATAGCTATATTCTACTTTCACTTTTATGTGGATGGGAGTTGCAATAAAAAGCAAGAGAAATGAAGATGAAAGAAATACTAGTGAAAAATGAATAATAATTGGCAATGCTTCATCTAAGAAGGCTAACCAGCAGAAGTCATTCAAATTTAGCCATATAGCTATATTCTCTACTTCTACTTCTTATGGATGGGAGTTGCAATAAAAGCAAGAGAAATGAAGATGAAAGAAATCCTAGTGAAAAATGAATAATAATTGACAATGCTTCATCTAAGAAGGCTAACCAGCAGAAGTCATTCAAATTTACTACATAGCTATATTCTCTACTTCTACTTCTTATGGATGGGAGTTGCAATAAAAAAAAGCAAGAGAAATGAAGATGAAAGAAATCCTAGTGAAAATGAATAATAATTGGCAATGCTTCATCTAAGAAGGCTAACCAGCAGAAGTCATTCAAATTTAGCCATATAGCTATATTCTCTACTTCTACTTTTATGGATGGGAGTTGCAATAAAAAGCAAGAGAAATGAAGATGAAAGAAATCCTAGTGAAAAATGAATAATAATTGGACAATGCTTCATCTAAGAAGGCTAACCAGCAGAAGTCATTCAAATTTAGCCATATAGCTATATTCTCTACTTCTACTTCTTATGGATGGGAGTTGCAATAAAAAGCAAGAGAAATGAAGATGAAAGAAATACTAGTGAAAAATGAATAACAATTGGTAACAAGCCATCTAAGAAGCTAACCAGCAGAAGTCATTCAAATTTAGCGATATAGCCATATTCTACTTCTACTTCTTATGGATGGGAGTTGCAATAAAAAGCAAGAGAAATGAAGATGAAAGAAATCCTAGTGAAAATGAATAATAATTGACAATGCTTCATCTAAGAAGGCGACCAGCAGAAGTCATTCAAATTTAGCTACATAGCTATATTCTCTACTTCTACTTCTTATGGATGGGAGTTGCAATAAAAGCAAGAGAAATGAAGATGAAAGAACAATAGTGAAAAATGAATAATAATTGGCAATGCTTCATCTAAGAAGGCTAACCAGCAGGAGTCATTCAAATTTAGCCATATAGCTATATTCTCTACTTCTACTTCTTATGGATGGGAGTTGCAATAAAAAGCAAGAGAAATGAAGATGAAAGAAATACTAGTGAAAATGAATAATAATTGGCAATGCTTCATCTAAGAAGGCTAACCAGCAGAAGTCATTCAAATTTAGCCACATAGCTATATTCTCTACTTCTACTTTTATGGATGGGAGTTGCAATAAAAAGCAAGAGAAATGAAGATGAAAGAAATCCTAGTGAAAATGAATAATAATTGACAATGCTTCATCTACATATTAACCAGCAGAAGTCATTCAAATTTAGCCATATAGCTATATTCTCTACTTCTACTTCTTATGGATGGGAGTTGCAATAAAAAGCAAGAGAAATGAAGATGAAAGTAAAACTTATGAAAAATGAATAATAATTGGCAATGCTTCATCTAAGAAGGCTAACCAGCAGAAGTCATTCAAATTTAGCCATATAGCTATATTCTCTACTTCTACTTCTTATGGATGGGAGTTGCAATAAAAAGCAAGAGAAATGAAGATGAAAGAAATCCTAGTGAAAATGAATAATAATTGACAATGCTTCATCTAAGAAGGCTAACCAGCAGAAGTCATTCAAATTTAGCCATATAGCTATATTCTCTACTTCTACTTCTTATGGATGGGAGTTGCAATAAAAAGCAAGAGAAATGAAGATGAAAGAAATATCAGTGAAATGAATAATAATTGGCAATGCTTCATCTAAGAAGGCTAACCAGCAGAAGTCATTCAAATTTAGCCATATAGCTATATTCTCTACTTCTACTTCTTATGGATGGGAGTTGCAATAAAAAGCAAGAGAAATGAAGATGAAAGAAATCCTAGTGAAAAATGAATAATAATTGACAATACTTCATCTAAGAAGGCTAACCAGCAGGAGTCATTCAAATTTAGCCATATAGCTATATTCTCTACTTCTACTTCTTATGGATGGGAGTTGCAATAAAAAGCAAGAGAAATGAAGATGAAAGAAATACTAGTGAAAAATGAACAATAATACTTAGTGAAAAATGAATAATAATTGCCAATGCTTCATCTAAGAAGGCTAACCAGCAGGAGTTATTCAAATTTAGCCATATAGCTACATTCTCTACTTCTACTTCTTATGGATGGGAGTTGCAATAAAAAGCAAGAGAAATGAAGATGAAAGAAATACTAGTGAAAAATGAATAATAATACTAGTGAAAATGAATAATGAATACAATGCTTCCATCTAAGAAGGCTAACCAGCAAATTCAAATTTAGCCATATAGCTATATTCTACTTCTACTTTGGATGGGAGTTGCAATAAAAAGCAAGAGAAATGAAGATGAAAGAAATACTAGTGAAAAATGAATAATAATTGACAATGCTTCATCTAAGAAGGCTAACCAGCAGGAGTCATTCAAATTTAGCCATATAGCTATATTCTACTACTTCTTATGGATGGGAGTTGCAATAAAAAGCAAGAGAAAATGAAGATGAAAGAAATACTAGTGAAAATGAATAATAATTGACAATGCTTCATCTAAGAAGGCTAACCAGCAGGAGTCATTCAAATTTAGCCATATAGCTATATTCTCTACTTCTACTTCTTATGGATGGGAGTTGCAATAAAAAGCAAGAGAAATGAAGATGAAAGAAATACTAGGTGAAAAATGAATAATAATTGACAATGCTTCATCTAAGAAGGCTAACCAGCAGGAGTCATTCAAATTTAGCCATATAGCTATATTCTCTACTTCTACTTCTTATGGATGGGAGTTGCAATAAAAAGCAAGAGAAATGAAGATGAAAGAAATACTAGTGAAAAATGAATAATAATACTAGTGAAAAATGAATAATAATTGCCAATGCTTCATCTAAGAAGGCTAACCAGCAAATTCAAATTTAGCCATATAGCCATATTCTACTTCTACTTCTTATGGATGGGAGTTGCAATAAAAAGCAAGAGAAATGAAGATGAAAGAAATACTAGTGGGAAATGAATAATAATTGACAATGCTTCATCTAAGAAGGCTAACCAGCAGGAGTCATTCAAATTTAGCCATATAGCCATATTCTCTACTTCTACTTCTTATGGATGGGAGTTGCACAAAGTGAAGAGAAATGAAGATGAAAGAAATACTAGTGAAAAATGAATAATAATTGACAATGCTTCATCTAAGAAGGCTAACCAGCAGGAGTCATTCAAATTTAGCCATATAGCTATATTCTCTACTTCTACTTCTTATGGATGGGAGTTGCAATAAAAAGCAAGAGAAATGAAGATGAAAGAAATACTAGTGAAAATGAATAATAATACTAGTGAAAATGAATAATTGCCAATGCTTCATCTAAGAAGGCTAACCAGCAAATTCAAATTTAGCCATATAGCTATATTCTCTACTTCTACTTCTTATGGATGGGAGTTGCAATAAAAAGCAAGAGAAATGAAGATGAAAGAAATACTAGTGAAAAATGAATAATAATTGACAATGCTTCATCTAAGAAGGCTAACCAGCAGGAGTCATTCAAATTTAGCCATATATATATTCTCTACTTCTATTTCTTATGGATGGGAGTTGCAATAAAAAGCAAGAGAATTGAAAATGAAAGAAATACTAGTGAAAAATGAATAATAATTGCTACAATGCTTCATCTAAGAAGGCTAACCAGCAAATTCAAATTTAGCCATATAGCTATATTCTCTACTTCTACTTCTTATGGATGGGAGTTGCACAAAAGCAAGAGAAATGAAGATGAAAGAAATACTAGTGAAAAATGAATAATAATTGACAATGCTTCATCTAAGAAGGCTAACCAGCAGGAGTCAGTCAAATTTAGCCATATAGCTATATTCTCTACTTCCACTTCTTATGGATGGGAGTTGCAATAAAAAGCAAGAGAAATGAAGATGAAAGAAATACTAGTGAAAAATGAATAATAATTGACAATGCTTTATCTAAAAAGGCTAACCAGCAGGAGTCATTCAAATTTAGCCATATAGCTATATTCTCTACTTCTACTTCTTCTTATGGATGGGAGTTGCAATAAAAAGCAAGAGAAATGAAGATGAAAGAAATACTAGTGAAAAATGAATAATAATTGCCAATGCTTCATCTAAGAAGGCTAACCAGCAGGAGTCATTCAAATTTAGCCATATAGCTATATTCTCTACTTCTACTTCTTATGGATGGGAGTTGCAATAAAAAGCAAGAGAAATGAAGATGAAAGAAATACTAGTGAAAAATGAATAATAATTGCCAATGCTTCATCTAAGAAGGCTAACCAGCAGGAGTCAGTCAAATTTAGCCATATAGCTATATTCTCTACTTCTACTTCTTATGGATGGGAGTTGCAATAAAAAGCAAGAGAAATGAAGATGAAAGAAATACTAGTGAAAAATGAATAATCATTGCCAATGCTTCATCTAAGAAGGCTAACCAGGTTATATTTGGTCAAATTTAGCCATATAGCTATATTCTCTACTTCTACTTCTTATGGATGGGAGTTGCAATAAAAAGCAAGAGAAATGAAGATGAAAGAAATACTAGTGAAAAATGAATATTGAAATGTCAATGCTTCATCTAAGAAGGCTAACCAGCAGGAGTCATTCAAATTTAGCCATATAGCTATATATTCTCATTTACTTCTTATGGATGGGAGTTGCAATAAAAAGCAAGAGAAATGAAGATGAAAGAAATACTAGTGAAAATGAATAATAATTGACAATGCTTCATCTAAGAAGACTAACCAGCAGGAGTCATTCAAATTTAGCCATATAGCTATATTCTCTACTTCTACTTCTTATGGATGGGAGTTGCAATAAAAGCAAGAGAAATGAAGATGAAAGAAATCCTAGTGAAAATGAATAATAATTGACAATGCTTCATCCAAGAAGGCTAACCAGCAGGAGTCATTCAAATTTAGCCATATAGCTATATTCTACTTCTACTTCTTATGGATGGGAGTTGCAATAAAAAGCAAGAGAAATGAAGATGAAAGAAATACTAGTGAAAAATGAATAATAATTGACAATGCTTCATCTAAGAAGACTAACCAGCAGGAGTCATTCAAATCAGAAGTATATAGCTTACATATTCTCTACTTCTACTTCTTATGGATGGGGAGTTGCAATAAAAAGCAAGAGAAATGAAGATGAAAGAAATCCTAGTGAAAATGAATAATAATTGACAATGCTTCATCCAAGAAGGCTAACCAGCAGGAGTCATTCAAATTTAGCCATAGCTTGCTATATTCTACTTCTACTTCTTATGGATGGGAGTTGCAATAAAAAGCAAGAGAAATGAAGATGAAAGAAATACTAGTGAAAAATGAATAATAATTGCCAATGCTTCATCTAAGAAGACTAACCAGCAGGAGTCATTCAAATTTAGCCATATAGCTATATCTCTACTTCTATTTCTTATGCATGGGAGTTGCAATAAAAAGCAAGAGAAATGAAGATGAAAGAAATCCTAGTGAAAAATGAATAATAATTGACATTGCTTCATCTAAGAAGGCTAACCAGCAGGAGTCATTCAAATTTAGCCATATAGCTATATTCTCTACTTCTACTTCTTATGGATGGGAGTTGCACAAAAAAGCAAGAGAAATGAAGATGAAAGAAATACTAGTGAAAAATGAATAATAATTGACAATGCTTCATCTAAGAAGACTAACCAGCAGGAGTCATTCAAATTTAGCCATATAGCTATATTCTCTACTTCTACTTCTTATGGATGGGAGTTGCAATAAAAAGCAAGAGAAATGAAGATGAAAGAAATCCTAGTGAAAAATGAATAATAATTGATATTGCTTCATCTAAGAAGACTAACCAGCAGGAGTCATTCAAATTTAGCCATAGCTATATTTTCTACTTCTACTTCTTATGGATGGGAGTTGCAATAAAAAGCAAGAGAAATGAAGATGAAAGAAATCCTAGTGAAAAAATGAATAATAATTGACATTGCTTCATCTAAGAAGGCTAACCAGCAGGTCATTCAAATTTAGCCATATAGCTATATTCTACTTACTTTTTATGGATGGGAGTTGCAATAAAAAGCAAGAGAAATGAAGATGAAAGAAATACTAGTGAAAAATGAATAATAATTGCCAATGCTTCATCTTAAGAAGGCTAACCAGCAGGAGTCATTCAAATTTAGCCATATAGCTATATTCTCTTCATTTTCTACTTCTTAAGGATGGAGTTGCAATAAAAAGCAAGAGAAATGAAGATGAAAGAAATACTAGTGAAAAATGAATAATAATTGCCAATGCTTCATCTAAGAAGACTAACCAGCAGGAGTCATTCAAATTTAGCCATAGGCCATATTCTCTACTTCTATTTCTTATGGATGGGAGTTGCAATAAAAAGCAAGAGAATTGAAAATGAAAGAAATACTAGTGAAAAATGAATAATAATTGACAATGCTTCATCTAAGAAGGCTAACCAGCAGGAGTCATTCAAATTTAGCCATATAGCTATATTCTCTACTTCTACTTCTTATGGATGGGAGTTGCAATAAAAAGCAAGAGAAATGAAGATGAAAGAAATACTAGTGAAAATGAATAATAATTGCCAATGCTTCATCCAAGAAGGCAAACCAGCAGGAGTCATTCAAATTTAGCCATATAGCTATATTCTACTTCTACTTCTGTGATGGAGTTGCAAATAAAAGCAAGAAATGAAGAGAAAGAAATACTAGTGAAAATGAATAATAATTGACAATGCTTCATCAAAGAAGGCTAACCAGCAGAGTCATTCAAATTTAGCCATATAGCTATATTCTCTCTACTTCTACTTCTTATGGATGGGAGTTGCAATAAAAGCAAGAGAAATGAAGATGAAAGAAATACTAGTGAAAAATGAATAATAATTGACAATGCTTCATCTAAGAAGGCTGGGACCAGCAGGAGTCATTCAAATTTAGCCATATAGCTATATTCTCTACTTCTACTTGATGGAGTTGCAATAAAAAGCAAGAGAAATGAAGATGAAAGAAATACTAGTGAAAATGAATAATAATTGACAATGCTTCATCTAAGAAGACTAACCAGCAGGAGTCATTCAAATTTAGCCATAGCTATATTCTCTACTTCTACTTCTTATGGATGGGAGTTGCAATAAAAAGCAAGAGAAATGAAGATGAAAGAAATACTAGTAGAAAAAAATGAATAATAATTGACAATGCTTCATCTAAGAAGACTAACCAGCAGGAGTCATTCAAATTTAGCCATATAGTATTCTCACTTTTACTTTATGATGGGAGTTGCAATAAAAAGCAAGAGAAATGAAGATGAAAGAAATACAGAAAAATGAATAATAATTGACAATGCTTCATCTAAGAAGACTAACCAGCAGGAGTCATTCAAATTTAGCCATATAGCTATATTCTCTACTTCTACTTCTTATGGATGGGAGTTGCAATAAAAAGCAAGAGAAATGAAGATGAAAGAAATACTAGTGAAAAATGAATAATAATTGACAATGCTTCAATTTAAGAAGACTAACTAAGGAGTCATTCAAATTTAGCCATATAGCTATATTCTCTACTTCTACTTCTTATGGATGGGAGTTGCAATAAAAAGCAAGAGAAATGAAGATGAAAGAAATACTAGTGAAAAATGAATAATAATTGCCAATGCTTCATCTAAGTTAGGCTGCTAACCAGCAGGAGTCATTCAAATTTAGCCATATAGCTATATTCTCTACTTCTACTTCTTATGTGATGGAGTTGCAATAAAAAGCAAGAGAAATGAAGATGAAAGAAATACTAGTGAAATGAATAATAATTGACAATGCTTCATCTAAGAAGACTAACCAGCAGGAGTCATTCAAATTTAGCCATATAGCTATATTCTACTTCTACTTCTTATGGATGGGAGTTGCAATAAAAAGCAAGAGAAATGAAGATGAAAGAAATACTAGTGAAAAAATGAACAATAATTGCCAATGCTTCATCTAAGAAGGCTAAAATTGCAGGAAAGTCATTCAAATTTAGCCATATAGCTATATTCTCTACTTCTACTTCTTATGGATGGGAGTTGCAATAAAAAGCAAGAGAAATGAAGATGAAAGAAATACTCGTGAAAAATGAATAATAATTGACAATGCTTCATCTAAGAAGGCTAACCAGCAGGAGTCATTCAAATTTAGCCATATAGCTATATTCTCTACTTCTACTTCTTATGGATGGGAGTTGCAATAAAAAGCAAGAGAAATGAAGATGAAAGAAATACTAGTGAAAAATGAATAGCCATTGACAATGCTTCATCTCACAAGAGAGGCTAACCAGCAGGAGTCATTCAAATTTAGCCATATAGCTATATTCTCTACTTCTACTTCTTATGGATGGGAGTTGCAATAAAAAGCAAGAGAAATGAAGAGATGAAAGAAATACTAGTGAAAAATAGACTAATAATTGCCAATGCTTCATCTAAGAAAGGCTAACCAGCAGGAGTCATTCAAATTTAGCCATATAGCTATATTCTCTACTTCTACTTCTTATGGATGGGAGTTGTAATAAAAGCAAGAGAAATGAAGATGAAAGAAATACTGATGAAAAATGAATAATAATTGCCAATGCTTCATCTAAGAAGGCTAACCAGCAGGAGTCATTCAAATTTAGCCATACTATTGCTATTCTCTACTTCTACTTCTTATGGATGGGAGTTGCAATAAAAAGCAAGAGAAATGAAGATGAAAGAAATACTAGTGAAAAATGAATAATAATTGACAATGCTTCATCTAAGAAGGCTAACCAGCAGGAGTCATTCAAATTTAGCCATATAGCTATATTCTCTACTTCTACTTCTTATGGATGGGAGTTGCAATAAAAAGCAAGAGAAATGAAGATGAAAGAAATACTAGTGAAAAATGAATAATAATTGCCAATGCTTCATCTAAGAAGGCTAACCATCAGGAGTCATTCAAATTTTAGCCATATAGCTATATTCTCTACTTCTACTTCTTATGGATGGGAGTTGCAATAAAAAGCAAGAGAAATGAAGATGAAAGAAATCCTAGTGAAAAATGAATAATAATTGACAATGCTTCATCTAAGAAGGCTAACCAGCAGGAGTCATTCAAATTTAGCCATATAGCTATATTCTCTACTTCTACTTCTTATGGATGGGAGTTGCAATAAAAAGCAAGAGAAATAGAGATGAAAGAAATCTAGTGAAAAATGAATAATAATTGCCAATGCTTCATCTAAGAAGGCTAACCAGCAGGAGTCATTCAAATTTAGCCATATAGCTATATTCTCTACTTCTACTTCTTATGGATGGGAGTTGCAATAAAAAGCAAGAGAAATGAAGATGAAAGAAATACTAGTGAAAAATGAATAATAATTGCCAATGCTTCATCTAAGAAGGCTAACCAGCAGGAGTCATTCAAATTTAGCCATATAGCTATATTCTCTACTTCTACTTCTGTGGATGGGAGTTTCACAATAAAAAGCAAGAGAAATGAAGATGAAAGAAATCCTAGTGAAAAATGAATAATAATTGCCAATGCTTCATCTAAGAAGGCCTGCCAGCAGGAGTCATTCAAATTTAGCCATATAGCTATATTCTCTACTTCTACTTCTTATGGATGAAGTTTGCAATAAAAAGCAAGAGAAATGAAGATGAAAGAAATACTAGTGAAAAATGAATAATAATTGCCAATGCTTCATCTAAGAAGGCTAACCATCAGGGAGTCATTCAAATTTAGCCATATAGCTATATTCTCTACTTCTACTTCTTATGGATGGGAGTTGCAATAAAAAGCAAGAGAAATGAAGATGAAAGAAATCCTAGTGAAAAATGAATAATAATTGACAATGCTTCATCTAAGAAGGCTAACCAGCAGGAGTCATTCAAATTTAATATATAGCTATATTCTCTACTTCTACTTCTTATGGATGGGAGTTGCAATAAAAAGCAAGAGAAATGAAGATGAAAGAAATACTAGTGAAAAATGAATAATAATACTAGTAGAAAAATGATGTATATTGCAATGCTTCATTTAAGAAGGCTAACCAGCAAATTCAAATTTAGCCATATAGCTATATTCTCTACTTCTACTTCTTATGGATGGGAGTTGCAATAAAAAGCAAGAGAAATGAAGATGAAAGAAATACTAGTGAAAAATGAATAATAATTGACAATGCTTCATCTAAGAAGACTAACCAGCAGGAGTCATTCAAATTTAGCCATATAGCTATATTCTCTACTTCTACTTCTTATGGATGGGAGTTGCAATAAAAAGCAAGAGAAATGAAGATGAAAGAAATACTAGTGAAAAATGAATAATAATACTAGTGAAAAATGAATAATAATTGCCAATGCTTCATCTAAGAAGGCTAACCAGCAAATTCAAATTTAGCCATATAGCTATATTCTCTACTTCTACTTCTTATGGATGGGAGTTGCAATAAAAAGCAAGAGAAATGAAGATGAAAGAAATACTAGTGAAAAATGAATAATAATTGCCAATGCTTCATCTAAGAAGACTAACCAGCAGGAGTCATTCAAATTTAGCCATATAGCTATATTCTCTACTTCTACTTCTTATGGATGGGAGTTGCAATAAAAAGCAAGAGAAATGAAGATGAAAGAAATACTAGTGAAAAATGAATAATAATACTAGTGAAAATGAATAATAATTGCCAATGCTTCATCTAAGAAGGCTAACCAGCAAATTCAAATTTAGCCATATAGCTATATTTTCTACTTCTACTTCTTATGGATGGGAGTTGCAATAAAAAGCAAGAGAAATGAAGATGAAAGAAATACTAGTGAAAAATGAATAATAATTGACAATGCTTCATCTAAGAAGGCTAACCAGCAGGAGTCATTCAAATTTAGCCATATAGCTATATTCTCTACTTCTATTTCTTATGGATGGGAGTTGCAATAAAAAGCAAGAGAATTGAAAATGAAAGAAATACTAGTGAAAAATGAATAATAATTGCCAATGCTTCATCTAAGAAGGCTAACCAGCAAATTCAAATTTAGCCATATAGCTATATTCTCTACTTCTACTTCTTATGGATGGGAGTTGCAATAAAAAGCAAGAGAAATGAAGATGAAAGAAATACTAGTGAAAAATGAATAATAATTGACAATGCTTCATCTAAGAAGACTAACCAGCAGGAGTCATTCAAATTTAGCCATATAGCTATATTCTCTACTTCTACTTCTTATGGATGGGAGTTGCAATAAAAAGCAAGAGAAATGAAGATGAAAGAAATACTAGTGAAAAATGAATAATAATTGACAATGCTTCATCTAAGAAGACTAACCAGCAGGAGTCATTCAAATTTAGCCATATAGCTATATTCTCTACTTCTACTTCTTATGGATGGGAGTTGCAATAAAAAGCAAGAGAAATGAAGATGAAAGAAATACTAGTGAAAAATGAATAATAATTGACAATGCTTCATCTAAGAAGACTAACCAGCAGGAGTCATTCAAATTTAGCCATATAGCTATATTCTCTACTTCTACTTCTTATGGATGGGAGTTGCAATAAAAAGCAAGAGAAATGAAGATGAAAGAAATACTAGTGAAAAATGAATAATAATTGCCAATGCTTCATCTAAGAAGGCTAACCAGCAGGAGTCATTCAAATTTAGCCATATAGCTATATTCTCTACTTCTACTTCTTATGGATGGGAGTTGCAATAAAAAGCAAGAGAAATGAAGATGAAAGAAATCCTAGTGAAAAATGAATAATAATTGACAATGCTTCATCTAAGAAGACTAACCAGCAGGAGTCATTCAAATTTAGCCATATAGCTATATTCTCTACTTCTACTTCTTATGGATGGGAGTTGCAATAAAAAGCAAGAGAAATGAAGATGAAAGAAATACTAGTGAAAAATGAATAATAATTGCCAATGCTTCATCTAAGAAGGCTAACCAGCAGGAGTCATTCAAATTTAGCCATATAGCTATATTCTCTACTTCTACTTCTTATGGATGGGAGTTGCAATAAAAAGCAAGAGAAATGAAGATGAAAGAAATACTCGTGAAAAATGAATAATAATTGACAATGCTTCATCTAAGAAGGCTAACAGCAGGAGTCATTCAAATTTAGCCATATAGCTATATTCTCTACTTCTACTTCTTATGGATGGGGGTGCAATAAAAAGCAAGAGAAATGAAGATGAAAGAAATACTAGTGAAAAATGAATAATAATTGACAATGCTTCATCTAAGAAGGCTAACCAGCAGGAGTCATTCAAATTTAGCCATATAGCTATATTCTCTACTTCTACTTCTTATGGATGGGAGTTGCAATAAGCAAGAGAAATGAAGATGAAAGAAATACTGAGTGAAAAATGAATAATAATTGCCAATGCTTCATCTAAGAAGGCTAACCAGCAGGAGTCATTCAAATTTAGCCATATAGCTATATTCTCTACTTCTACTTCTTATGGATGGGAGTTGCAATAAAAAGCAAGAGAAATGAAGATGAAAGAAATACTAGTGAAAAATGAATAATAATTGCCAATGCTTCATCTAAGAAGGCTAACCAGCAGGAGTCATTCAAATTTAGCCATATAGCTATATTCTCTACTTCTACTTCTTATGGATGGGAGTTGCAATAAAAAGCAAGAGAAATGAAGATGAAAGAAATACTAGTGAAAAATGAATAATAATTGACAATGCTTCATCTAAGAAGGCTAACCAGCAGGAGTCATTCAAATTTAGCCATATAGCTATATTCTCTACTTCTACTTCTTATGGATGGGAGTTGCAATAAAAAGCAAGAGAAATGAAGATGAAAGAAATACTAGTGAAAAATGAATAATAATTGCCAATGCTTCATCTAAGAAGGCTAACCATCAGGAGTCATTCAAATTTAGCCATATAGCTATATTCTCTACTTCTACTTCTTATGGATGGGAGTTGCAATAAAAGCAAGAGAAATGAAGATGAAAGAAATCCTAGTGAAAAATGAATAATAATTGACAATGCTTCATCTAAGAAGGCTAACCAGCAGAGTCATTCAAATTTAGCCATATAGCTATATTCTCTACTTCTACTTCTTATGGATGGGAGTTGCAATAAAAAGCAGAGAAATGAAGATGAAAGAAATACTAGTGAAAAATGAATAATAATTGCCAATGCTTCATCTAAGAAGGCTAACCAGCAGGAGTCATTCAAATTTAGCCATATAGCTATATTCTCTACTTCTACTTCTTATGGATGGGAGTTGCAATAAAAAGCAAGAGAAATGAAGATGAAAGAAATACTAGTGAAAAATGAATAATAATTGCCAATGCTTCATCTAAGAAGGCTAACCAGCAGGAGTCATTCAAATTTAGCCATATAGCTATATTCTCTACTTCTACTTCTTATGGATGGGAGTTGCAATAAAAAGCAAGAGAAATGAAGATGAAAGAAATCCTAGTGAAAAATGAATAATAATTGCCAATGCTTCATCTAAGAAGGCTAACCAGCGGGAGTCATTCAAATTTAGCCATATAGCTATGTTCTCTGCTTCTACTTCTTATGGATGGGAGTTGCAATAAAAAGCAAGAGAAATGAAGATGAAAGAAATACTAGTGAAAAATGAATAATAATTGACAATGCTTCATCTAAGAAGGCTAACCAGCAGGAGTCATTCAAATTTAGCCATATACTAGCTATATTCTCTACTTCTATTTCTTATGGATGGGAGTTGCAATAAAAAGCAAGAGAAATGAAGATGAAAAAAAGAAATACTAGTGAAAAATGAATAATAATTGCCAATGCTTCATCTAAGAGGCTAACCATCAGGAGTCATTCAAATTTAGCCATATAGCTATATTCTCTACTTCTACTTCTTATGGATGGGAGTTGCAATAAAAAGCAAGAGAAATGAAGATGAAAGAAATCCTAGTGAAAAATGAATAATAATTGACAATGCTTCATCTAAGAAGGCTAACCAGCAGGAGTCATTCAAATTTAGCCATATAGCTATATTCTCTACTTCTACTTCTTATGGATGGGAGTTGCAATAAAAAGCAAGAGAAATGAAGATGAAAGAAATACTAGTGAAAAATGAATAATAATACTAGTGAAAAATGAATAATAATTGCCAATGCTTCATCTAAGAAGGCTAACCAGCAAATTCAAATTTAGCCATATAGCTATATTCTCTACTTCTACTTCTTATGGATGGGAGTTGCAATAAAAAGCAAGAGAAATGAAGATGAAAGAAATACTAGTGAAAAAATGAATAATAATTGACAATGCTTCATCTAAGAAGACTAACCAGCAGGAGTCATTCAAATTTAGCCATATAGCTATATTCTCTACTTCTACTTCTTATGGATGGGAGTTGCAATAAAAAGCAAGAAGAGAAATGAAGATGAAAGAAATACTAGTGAAAAATGAATAATAATACTAGTGAAAAATGAATAATAATTGCCAATGCTTCATCTAAGAAGGCTAACCAGCAAATTCATTAGCCATATAGCTATATTCTCTACTTCTACTTCTTATGGATGGGAGTTGCAATAAAAAGCAAGAGAAATGAAAGATGAAAGAAATACTAGTGAAAAATGAATAATAATTGACAATGCTTCATCTAAGAAGGCTAACCAGCAGGAGTCATTCAAATTTAGCCATGTAAGCTATATTCTCTACTTCTATTTCTTATGGATGGGAGTTGCAATAAAAAGCAAGAGAATTGAAAATGAAAGAAATACTAGTGAAAAATGAATAATAATTGCCAATGCTTCATCTAAGAAGGCTAACCAGCAAATTCAAATTTAGCCATGGCTATATTCTCTACTTCTACTTCTTATGGATGGGAGTTGCAATAAAAAGCAAGAGAAATGAAGATGAAAGAAATACTAGTGAAAAATGAATAATTGACAATGCTTCATCTAAGAAGGCTAACCAGCAAGGAGTCATTCAAATTTAGCCATATAGCTATATTCTCTACTTCTACTTCTTATGGATGGGAGTTGCAATAAAAAGCAAGAGAAATGAAGATGAAAGAAATACTGGTGAAAAATGAATAATAATTGACAATGCTTCTAAACTAAGAAGGCTAACCAATAGAGTCATTCAAATTTAGCCATATAGCTATATTCTCTACTTCTATTTCTTATGGATGGGAGTTGTACCAATAAAAAGCAAGAGAAATGAAGATGAAAGAAATACTAGTGAAAAATGAATAATAATTGCCAATGCTTCATCTAAGAAGGCTAACCATCAGGAGTCATTCAAATTTAGCCATATAGCTATATTCTCTACTTCTACTTCTTATGGATGGGAGTTGCAATAAAAAAGCAAGAGAAATGAAGATGAAAGAAATCCTAGTGAAAAATGAATAATAATTGATACTTCATCTAAGAGGCTAACTTAAGCAGGAGTCATTCAAATTTAGCCATATGGCTATATTCTCTGCTTCTACTTCTTATGGATGGGAGTTGCAATAAAAAGCAAGAGAAATGAAGAATGAAAGAAATACTAGTGAAAAATGAATAATAATACTAGTGAAAAATGAATAATAATTGCCAATGCTTCATCTAAGAAGGCTAACCAGCAAATTCAAATTTAGCCATAGCTATATTCTCTACTTCTACTTCTTATGGATGGGGATGCAATAAAAAGCAAGAGAAATGAAAGAAATACTAGTGAAAAATGAATAATAATTGACAATGCTTCATCTAAGAAGACTAACCAGCAGGAGTCATTCAAATTTAGCCATATAGCTATATTCTCTACTTCTACTTCTTATGGATGGGAGTTTGCAATAAAAAGCAAAGTAGAAGATGAAAAATACTAGTGAAAAATGAATAATAATACTAGTGAAAAATGAATAATAATTGCCAATGCTTCATCTAAGAAGGCTAACCAGCAAATTCAAATTTAGCCATATAGCTATATTCTCTACTTCTACTTCTTATGGATGGGAGTTGCAATAAAAAGCAAGAGAAATGAAAGATGAAAGAAATACTAGTGAAAAATGAATAATAATTGCCAATGCTTCATCTAAGAAGACTAACCAGCAGGAGTCATTCAAATTTAGCCATATAGCTATATTCTCTACTTCTACTTCTTATGGATGGGAGTTGCAATAAAAAGCAAGAGAAATGAAAGATGAAAGAAATACTAGTGAAAAATGAATAATAATACTAGTGAAAAATGAATAATAATTGCCAATGCTTCATCTAAGAAGGCTAACCAGCAAATTCAAATTTAGCCATATCGCTATATTCTCTACTTCTACTTCTTATGGATGGGAGTTGCAATAAAAAGCAAGAGAAATGAAGATGAAGAAATACTAGTGAAAAAAATGAATAATAATTGACAATGCTTCATCTAAGAAGGCTAACCAGCAGAGTCATTCAAATTTAGCCATATAGCTATATTCTCTGCTTCTATTTCTTATGGATAGGAGTTACCAATAAAAAGCAAGAAGGTGAAAATGAAAGAAATACTAGTGAAAAATGAATAATAATTGCCAATGCTTCATCTAAGAAGGCTAACCAGCAAATTCAAATTTAGCCATATAGCTATATTCTCTACTTCTACTTCTTATGGATGGGAGTTGCAATAAAAAGCAAGAGAAATGAAGATGAAAGAAATACTAGTGAAAAATGAATAATAATTGACAATGCTTCATCTAAGAAGGCTAACCAGCAGGAGTCATTCAAATTTAGCCATATAAGCTATATTCTCTACTTCTATTTCTTATGGATGGGAAGTTGCAATAAAAGCAAGAGAATTGAAAATGAAAGAAATACTAGTGAAAAATGAATAATAATTGCCAATGCTTCATCTGAAGGCTAACCAGCAAATTCAAATTTAGCCATATAGCTATATTCTCTACTTCTACTTCTTATGGATGGGAGTTGCAATAAAAGCAAGAGAAATGAAGATGAAAGAAATACTAGTGAAAAATGAATAATAATTGACAATGCTTCATCTAAGAAGGCTAACCAGCAGGAGTCATTCAAATTTAGCCATATAGCTATATTCTCTACTTCTACTTCTTATGGATGGGAGTTGCAATAAAAGCAAGAGAAATGAAGATGAAAGAAATACTAGTGAAAAATGAATAATAATACTAGTGAAAAATGAATAATAATTGCCAATGCTTCATCTAAGAAGGCTAACCAGCAAATTCAAAATTTAGCCATATAGCTATATTCTCTACTTCTACTTCTTATGGATGGGAGTTGCAATAAAAAGCAAGAGAAATGAAGATGAAAGAAATACTAGTGAAAAATGAATAATAATTGACAATGCTTCATCTAAGAAGGCTAACCAGCAGGAGTCATTCAAATTTAGCCATATAGCTATATTCTCTACTTCTACTTCTTATGGATGGAGTTGCAATAAAAGCAAGAGAAATGAAGATGA
Organism: Ascarosepion bandense; assembly: GCA_037127315.1. Taxonomy (NCBI): domain Eukaryota; kingdom Metazoa; phylum Mollusca; class Cephalopoda; order Sepiida; family Sepiidae; genus Ascarosepion; species Ascarosepion bandense. The sequence goes on from JBBBDQ010001966.1 coordinate 1,871,984, forward strand.
AAGAAATACTAGTGAAAAATGAATAATAATACTAGTGAAAAATGAATAATAATTGCCAATCCTTCATCTAAGAAGGCTAACCAGCAAATTCAAATTTAGCCATATAGCTATATTCTCTACTTCTACTTCTTATGGATGGGAGTTGCAATAAAAAGCAAGAGAAATGAAGATGAAAGAAATACTAGTGAAAAATGAATAATAATTGACAATGCTTCATCTAAGAAGGCTAACCAGCAGGGAGTCATTCAAATTTAGCCATATAGCTATATTCTCTGCTTCTCTTATGGATGGGAGTTGCAATAAAAAGCAAGAGAATTGAAAATGAAGAAATACTAGTGAAAAATGAATAATAATTGCCAGTAGCCATCTAAGAAGGCTAACCAGCAGGAGTCATTCAAATTTAGCCATATAGCTATATTCTCTACTTCTATTTCTTATGGATGGGAGTTGCAATAAAAAGCAAGAAGGTGAAAATGAAAGAAATACTAGTGAAAAATGAATAATAATTGCCAATGCTTCCTTCTAAGAAGGCTAACCAGCAGGAGTCATTCAAATTTAGCCATACTTAGCTATATTCTCTACTTCTATTTCTTATGGATGGGAGTTGCAGCCAAAAAGCAAGAGAATTGAAAATGAAAGAAATACTAGTGAAAAATGAATAATAATTGCCAATGCTTCATCTAAGAGAGCTAACCAGCAGAGGTCATTCAAATTAGCCATATAGCTATATTCTCTACTTCTATTTCTTATGGATGGGAGTTGCAATAAAAGCAAGAGAATTGAAAATGAAAGAAATACTAGTGAAAAATGAATAATAATTGCCAATGCTTCATCTAAGAAGGCTAACCAGCAGGAGTCATTCAAGTTTAGCCATATAGCTATATTCTCTACTTCTATTTCTTATGGATGGGAGTTGCAATAAAAAGCAAGAGAATTGAAAATGAAAGAAATATAGTGAAAAATGAATAATAATTGCCAATGCTTCATCTAAGAAGGCCCAACACAGCAAATTCAAATTTAGCCATATAGCCTATATTCTCTACTTCTACTTCTTATGGATGGGAGTTGCAATAAAAAGCAAAATGAAGATGAAAGAAATACTGGTGAAAAATGAATAATAATTGACAATGCTTCATCTAAGAAGGCTAACCAGCAGGAGTCATTCAAATTTAGCCATATAGCTATATTCTCTACTTCTACTTCTTATGGATGGGAGTTGCAATAAAAAGCAAGAGAAATGAAGATGAAAGAAATACTAGTGAAAAATGAATAATAATACTAGTGAAAAATGAATAATAATTGCCAATGCTTCATCTAAGAAGGCCTTGGCAAATTCAAATTTAGCCATATAGCTATATTCTCTACTTCTACTTCTTATGGATGGGAGTTGCAATAAAAAGCAAGAGAAATGAAGATGAAAGAAATACTAGTGAAAAATGAATAATAATTGACAATGCTTCATCTAAGAAGGCTAACCAACTAAGGAGTCATTCAAATTTAGCCATATAGCTATATTCTCTACTATTTCTTATGGATGGGAGTTGCAATAAAAAGCAAGAGAATTGAAAATGAAAGAAATACTAGTGAAAAATGAATAATAATTGCCAATGCTTCATCTAAGAAGGCTAACCAGCAAATTCAAATTTAGCCATATAGCTATATTCTCTACTTCTACTTCTTATGGATGGGAGTTGCAATAAAAAGCAAAGAAATGAAGATGAAAGAAATACTAGTGAAAAATGAATAATTGACAATGCTTCATCTAAGAAGGCTAACCAGCAGGAGTCATTCAAATTTAGCCATATAGCTATATTCTCTACTTCTACTTCTTATGGATGGGAGTTGCAATAAAAAGCAAGAAATGAAGATGAAAGAAATACTAGTGAAAAATGAATAATAATTGACAATGCTTCATCTAGAGAAGGCTAACCAGCAAATTCAAATTTGTATATAGCTATATTCTCTACTTCTTCTTATGGATGGGAGTTGCAATAAAAAGCAAGAGAATTGAAAATGAAAGAAATACTAGTGAAAAATGAATAATAATTGCCAATGCTTCATCTAGAAGGCTAACCAGCAAATTCAAATTTAGCCATATAGCTATATTCTCTACTTCTACTTCTTATGGATGGGAGTTGCAATAAAAGCAAGAGAATTGAAAATGAAGAAAATACTAGTGAAAAATGAATAATAGTTGCCAATGCTTCATCTAAGAAGGCTAACCAGCAAATTCAAATTTAGCCATATAGCTATATTCTCTACTTCTACTTCTTATGGATGGGAGTTGCAATAAAAAGCAAAGAGAAATGAAGATGAAAGAAATACTAGTGAAAAATGAATAATTGCCAATGCTTCATCTAAGAAGGCTAACCAGCAGGAGTCATTCAAATTTAGCCATACTTAGCTATATTCTCTACTTCTACTTCTTATGGATGGGAGTTGCAATAAAAAGCAAGAGAAATGAAGATGAAAAATACTAGTGAAAAATGAATAATAATTGACAATGCTTCATCTAAGAAGGCTAACCAGCAGGAGTCATTCAAATTTAGCCATATAGCTATATTCTCTGCTTCTACTTCTTATGGATGGGAGTTGCAATAAAAGCAAAGAAAGGAAGATGAAAGAAATACTAGTGAAAAATGAATAATAATACTAGTGAAAAATGAATAATAATTGCCAATGCTTCCTTCTAAAGTAACCAGCAAATTCAAATTTAGCCATATAGCTATATTCTCTACTTCTACTTCTTATGGATGGGAGTTGCAATAAAAAGCAAGAGAAATGAAGATGAAAGAAATACTAGTGAAAAATGAATAATAATTGACAATGCTTCATCTAAGAAGGCTAACCAGCAGGAGTCATTCAAATTTAGCCATATAGCTATATTCTCTACTTCTACTTCTTATGGATAGAGGTTGCAATAAAAAGCAAGAGAAATGAAGATGAAAGAAATACTAGTGAAAAATGAATAATAATACTAGTGAAAAATGAATAATAATTGCCAATGCTTCATCTAAGAAGGCTAACCAGCAAATTCAAATTTAGCCATATAGCTATGCTACTCTACTTCTTCTTATGGATGGGAGTTGCAATAAAAAGCAAAGAGGAAATGAAGATGAAAGAAATCCTAGTGAAAAATGAATAATAATTGACAATGCTTCATCTAAGAAGGCTAACCAGCAGGAGTCATTCAAATTTAGCCATATAGCTATATTCTCTCACCTACTTCTTATGGATGGGAATTGCAATAAAAAGCAAGAGAAAATGAAGATGAAAGAAATCTAGTGAAAAATGAATAATAATTGCCAATGCTTCATCTAAGAAGGCTAACCAGCAGGAGTCAGTCAAATTTAGCCATATAGCTATATTTCTCTACTTCTACTTCTTATGGATGGGAGTTGCAATAAAAAGCAAGAGAAATGAAGATGAAAGGAAATCCTAGTGAAAAATGAATAATAATTGCCAATGCTTCATCTAAGAAGGCTAACCAGCAGGAGTCATTCAAATTTAGCCATATAGCTATATTCTCTACTTCTACTTCTTATGGATGGGAGTTGCAATAAAAAGCAAAGAGAAATGAAGATGAAAGAAATACTAGTGAAAAATGAATAATAATTGCCAATGCTTCATCTAAGAAGGCTAACCAGCAGGAGTCATTCAAATTTAGCCATATAGCTATATTCTCTACTTCTACTTCTTATGGATGGGAGTTGCAATAAAAAGCAAAGAGAAATGAAGATGAAAGAAATACTAGTGAAAAATGAATAATAATTGCCAATGCTTCATCTAAGAAGGCTAACCAGCAGGAGTCATTCAAATTTGGCCATATAGCTATATTCTCTACTTCTACTTCTTATGGATGGGAGTTGCAATAAAAAGCAAAGGAAATGAAGATGAAGAAACCATAGTGAAAAATGAATAATAAGGTAACAATGCTTCATCTAAGAAGACTAACCAGCAGAGTCATTCAAATTTAGCCATATAGCTATATTCTCTACTTCTACTTCTTATGGATGGGAGTTGCAATAAAAAGCAAGAGAAATGAAGATGAAAGAAATCTCAGTGAAAAAATGAATAATAATTGACAATGCTTCATCTAAGAAGGCAAACCAGCAGGAGTCATTCAAATTTAGCCATATAGCTATATTCTCTACTTCCACTTCTTATGGATGGGAGGTTGCAATAAAAAGCAAGAGAAATGAAGATGAAAGAAATACTAGTGAAAAATGAATAATAATTGACAATGCTTCATCTAAGAAGACTAACCAACTGGGAGTCATTCAAATTTAGCCATATAGCTATATTCTCTACTTCTACTTCTTATGGATGGGAGTTGCAATAAAAAAGCAAGAGAAATGAAGATGAAAGAAATACTAGTGAAAAAATGAATAATAATTGACAATGCTTCATCTAAGAAGGCTAACCAGCAGGGTCATTCAAATTTAGCCATATAGCTATATTCTCTACTTCTTCTTATGGATGGGAGTTGCAATAAAAAGCAAGAGAAATGATGATGAAAGAAATCCTGGTGAAAAATGAATAATAATTGCCAATGCTTCATCTAAGAAGGCTAACCAGCAGGGTCATTCAAATTTAGCCATATGGCTATATTCTCTACTTCTACTTCTTATGGATGGGAGTTGCAATAAAAACAGAAGAAATGAAGATGAAAGAAATACTAGTGAAAAATGAATAATAATTGCCAATGCTTCATCTAAGAAAGGCTAACCAGCAGGAGTCATTCAAATTTAGCCATATAGCTATATTCTCTACTTCTACTTCTTATGGATGGGAGTTGCAATAAAAAGCAAGAGAAATGAAGATGAAAGAAATACTAGTGAAAAATGAATAATAATTGCCAATGCTTCATCTAAGAAGGCTAACCAGCAGGAGTCATTCAAATTTAGCCATATAGCTATATTCTCTACTTCTACTTCTTATGGATGGGAGTTGCAATAAAAAGCAAAGAAATGAAGATGAAGAAATACTAGTGAAAAATGAATAATAATTGACAATGCTTCATCTAAGAAGGCTAACCAGCAGGGTCATTCAAATTTAGCCGCTTCTTCTATATTCTCTACTTCTACTTCTTATGGATGGGAGTTGCAATAAAAAGCAAGAGAAATGAAGATGAAAGAAATACTAGTGAAAAATGAATAATAATACTAGTGAAAAATGAATAATAATTGCCAATGCTTCATCTAAGAAGGCTAACCAGCAAATTCAAATTTAGCCATATAGCTATATTCTCTACTTCTACTTCTTATGGATGGGAGTTGCAATAAAAAGCAAGAGAAATGAAGATGAAAGAAATACTAGTGAAAAATGAATAATAATTGACAATGCTTCATCTAAGAAGGCTAACCAGCAGGAGTCATTCAAATTTAGCCATATGGCCTGTTCTCTGCTTCTACTTCTTATGGATGGGAGTTGCAATAAAAAAGCAAGAGAAATGAAGATGAAAGAAATACTAGTGAAAAAATGAATAATAATTGACAATGCTTCATCTAAGAAGGCTAACCAGCAGGAGTCATTCAAATTTAGCCATATAGCTATATTCTCTACTTCTACTTCTTATGGATGGGAGTTGCAATAAAAAGCAAAAGTAGATGAAAAGAAATACTAGTGAAAAATGAATAATAATTGCACCAATGCTTCATCTAAGAAAGGCTAACCAGCAGGAGTCATTCAAATTTAGCCATATAGCTATATTCTCTACTTCTACTTCTTATGGATGGGAGTTGCAATAAAAAGCAAGAGAAATGAAGATGAAAGAAATCTAGTGAAAAATGAATAATAATTGCCAATGCTTCATCTAAGAGGCTAACCAGCAGGAGTCATTCAAATTTAGCCATATAGCTATATTCTCTACTTCTACTTCTTATGGATGGGAGTTGCAATAAAAAGCAAGAGAAATGAAAGATGAAAGAAATACTAGTGAAAAATGAATAATAATTGACAATGCTTCATCTAAGAAGGCTAACCAGCAGGAGTCATTCCAAATTTAGCCATATAGCTATATTCTCTACTTCTACTTCTTATGGATGGGAGTTGCAATAAAAAGCAAAGAGAAATGAAGATGAAAGAAATACTAGTGAAAATGAATAATAATTGACAATGCTTCATCTAAGAAGGCTAACCAGGAGTCATTCAAATTTAGCCATATAGCTATATTCTCTACTTCTACTTCTTATGGATGGGAGTTGCAATAAAAAGCAAGAGAAATGAAGATGAAGAAAATACTAGTGAAAAATGAATAATAATTGACAATGCTTCATCTAAGAAGGCTAACCAGCAGGAGTCATTCAAATTTAGCCATATAGCTATATTCTCTACTTCTACTTCTTATGGATGGGAGTTGCAATAAAAAACAAGAGAAATGAAGATGAAAGAAATACTAGTGAAAAATGAATAATAATACTAGTGAAAAATGAATAATAATTGCCAATGCTTCATCTAAGAAGGCTAACCAGCAAATTCAAATTTGTATATAGCTATATTCTCTACTTCTACTTCTTATGGGAGTTGCAATAAAAAGCAAGAGAAATGAAGATGAAAAGAAATACTGAGTGAAAAATGAATAATAATTGACAATGCTTCATCTAAGAAGGCTAACCAGCAGGAGTCATTCAAATTTAGCCATATAGCTATATTCTCTACTTCTACTTCTTATGGATGGGAGTTGCAATAAAAAGCAAAGAAATGAAGATGAAAGAAATACTAGTGAAAAATGAATAATAATTGACAATGCTTCATCTAAGAAGGCTAACCAGCAGAGGTCATTCAAATTTAGCCATATAGCTATATTCTCTACTTCTACTTCTTATGGATGGGAGTTGCAATAAAAAGCAAGAAATGAAGATGAAAGAAATGCTAGTGAAAAATGAATAATAGTACCAATGCTTCATCTAAGAAGGCTAACCAACCGGGAGTCATTCAAATTTAGCCATATGGCTATATTCTCTGCTTCTACTTCTTATGGATGGGAGTTGCAATAAAAAACAAGAGAAATGAAGATGAAAGAAATACTAGTGAAAAATGAATAATAATTGCCAATGCTTCATCTAAGAAGGCTAACCAGCAGGAGTTATTCAAATTTGGCCATATAGCTATATTCTCTACTTCTACTTCTTATGGATGGGAGTTGCAATAAAAGCAAGAGAAATGAAGATGAAAATCTAGTGAAAAATGAATAATAATTGCCAATGCTTCATCTAAGAAGGCTAACCAGCAGGAGTCATTCAAATTTAGCCATATAGCTATATTCTCTACTTCTACTTCTTATGGATGGGAGTTGCAATAAAAAGCAAAGAGAAATGAAGATGAAAGAGAAATCTGGTGAAAAATGAATAATTGCCAATGCTTCATCCTAGAAGGCTAACCAGCAGGGTCATTCAAATTTAGCCATATAGCTATATTCTCTACTTCTACTTCTTATGGATGGGAGTTGCAATAAAAAGCAAGAAATGAAGATGAAAGAAAATACTAGTGAAAAATGAATAATAATTGACAATGCTTCATCTAAGAAGGCTAACCAACAGGAGTCATTCAAATTCATATAGCTATATTCTCTACTTCTACTTCTTATGGATGGGAGTTGCAATAAAAAGCAAGAGAAATGAAGATGAAAGAAATACTAGTGAAAAATGAATAATAATTGACAATGCTTCATCTAAGAAGGCTAACCAGCAGGAGTCATTCAAATTTAGCCATATAGCTATATTCTACTTCTACTTCTTATGGATGGGAGTTGCAATAAAAAGCAAGAGAAATGAAGATGAAAGAAATACTAGTGAAAAATGAATAATAATTGACAATGCTTCATCTAAGAAGGCTAACCAACTGGGAGTCATTCAAATTTAGCCATATGGCTATATTCTCTACTTCTACTTCTTATGGATGGGAGTTGCAATAAAAAGCAAGAGAAATGAAGATGGAAAAAATACTAGTGAAAAAATGAATAATAATTGACAATGCTTCATCTAAGAAGGCTAACCAGCAGGGTCATTCAAATTTAGCCATATAGCTATATTCTCTACTTCTACTTCTTATGGATGGGAGTTGCAATAAAAAGCAAAGAGAAATGAAGATGAAGGAAAGAAATACTAAGTGAAAAATGAATAATAATTGCCAATGCTTCATCTAAGAAGGCTAACCAGCAGGAGTCATTCAAATTTAGCCTTATATGCTTCTATTCTCTACTTCTACTTCTTATGGATGGGAGTTGCAATAAAGCAAGAGAAATGAAGATGAAAGAAATACTAGTGAAAAAATGAATAATAATTATGCTTCATCTAAGAAGGCTAACCAGCAGGGAGTCATTCTAAAATTTAGCCATATAGCTATATTCTCTACTTCTACTTCTTATGGATGGGAGTTGCAATAAAAAGCAAGAGAAATGAAGATGAAAGAAATACTAGTGAAAAATAATAATTGACAATGCTTCATCTAAGAAGGCTAACCAGCAGGAGTCATTCAAATTTAGCCATATAGCTATATTCTCTACTTCTACTTCTTATGGATGGGATTTGCAATAAAGCAAGAAATAGATGAAAGAAATACTAGTGAAAAATGAATAATAATTGACAATGCTTCATCTAAGAAGGCTAACCAGCAGGGATCATTCAAATTTAGCCATATAGCTATATTCTCTACTTCTACTTCTTATGGATGGGAGTTGCAATAAAAAACAAGAGAAATGAAGATGAAAGAAATACTAGTGAAAAATGAATAATAATTGCCAATGCTTCATCTAAGAAGGCTAACCAGCAGGAGTCATTCAAATTTAGCCATATAGCTATATTCTCTACTTCTACTTCTTATGGATGGGAGTTGCAATAAAAACAGAAGAAATGAAGATGAAAGAAATCCTAGTGAAAAATGAATAATAATTGCCAATGCTTCATCTAAGAAGGCTAACCAGCAGAGGTCATTCAAATTTAGCCATATAGCTATATTCTCTACTTCTACTTCTTATGGATGGGAGTTGCAATAAAAAGCAAAGAGAAATGAAGATGAAAGAAATACTAGTGAAAAATGAATAATAATTGCCAATGCTTCATCTAAGAAGGCTAACCAGCAGGAGTCATTCAAATTTAGCCATATAGCTATATTCTCTACTTCTACTTCTTATGGATGGGAGTTACAATAAAAACAAGAGAAATGAAGATGAAGAAATACTAGTGAAAAATGAATAATAATAATTGACAATGCTTCATCTAAGAAGGCTAACCAACTGGGAGTCATTCAAATTTAGCCATATAGCTATATTCTCTACTTCTACTTCTTATGGATGGGAGTTGCAATAAAAAGCAAAGAAGAAATGAAGATGAAGAAGAAATACTAGTGAAAAATGAATAATAATTGACAATGCTTCATCTAAGAAGGCTAACCAGCAGGAGTCATTCAAATTTAGCCATATAGCTATATTCTCTACTTCTACTTCTTATGGATGGGATTTGCAATAAAAAGCAAAGAAATGAAGATGAAAGAAATACTGAAAATGAATAATAATTGACAATGCTTCATCTAAGAAGGCTAACCAGCAGGAGTCATTCAAATTTAGCCATATAGCTATATTCTCTACTTCTACTTCTTATGGATGGGAGCTGCAATAAAAAGCAAGAGAAATGAAGATGAAAGAAATACTAGTGAAAAATGAATAATAATTGACAATGCTTCATCTAAGAAGGCTAACCAGCAGGAGTCATTCAAATTTAGCCATATAGCTATATTCTCTACTTCTACTTCTTATGGATGGGAGTTGCAATAAAAAGAAAGCAAGAGAAATGAAGATGAAAGAAGCACTGAGTGAAAAAATGAATAATAATTGACAATGCTTCATCTAAGAAGGCTAACCAGCAGGGTCATTCAAATTTAGCCATATAGCTATATTCTCTCTTCTACTTCTTATGGATGGGAGTTGCAATAAAAAGCAAGAGAAATGAAGATGAAAGAAATACTAGTGAAAAATGAATAATAATTGACAATGCTTCATCTAAGAAGGCTAACCAGCAGGAGTCATTCAAATTTAGCCATATAGCTATATTCTCTACTTCTACTTCTTATGGATGGGAGTTGCAATAAAAAGCAAGAGAAATGAAAGATGAAAGAAATACTAGTGAAAAATGAATAATAATTGACAGAGAAATGTACTTCATCTAAGAAGGCTAACCAGCAGGGTCATTCAAATTTAGCCATATAGCTATATTCTCTACTTCTACTTCTTATGGATGGGAGTTGCAATAAAAAGCAAGAGAAATGAAGATGAAGAGAAGAAATCCTAGTGAAAAATGAATAATATTGCCAATGCTTCATCTAAGAAGGCTAACCAGCAGGAGTCATTCAAATTTAGCCATATAGCTATATTCTCTACTTCTACTTCTTATGGATGGGAGTTGCAATAAAAAGCAAGAGAAATGAAGATATAAAAAAAAAAAAAATCCTAGTGAAAAATGAATAATAGTGCCAATGCTTCATCTAAGAAGGCTAACCAGCAGGAGTCATTCAAAATTTAGCCATATAGCTATATTCTCTACTTCTACTTCTTATGGATGGGAGTTGCAATAAAAAGCAAGAGAAATGAAGATGAAAGAAATACTAGTGAAATGAATAATAATTGACAATGCTTCATCTAAGAAGGCTAACCACTTTCATTCAAATTTAGCCATATAGCTATATTCTCTACTTCTACTTCTTATGGATGGGAGTTGCAATAAAAAGCAGAAATGAAGATGAAAGAAAATACTAGTGAAAAATGAATAATAATACTAGTGAAAAATGAATAATAATTGCCAATGCTTCATCTAAGAAAGGCTAACCAGCAAATTCAAATTTTAGCCATATAGCTATATTCTCTACTTCTACTTCTTATCTGGATGGGAGTTGCAATAAAAAGCAGAAGAAATGAAGATGAAGAAATACTAAGTGAAAAATGAATAACCCAATGCTTCATCTAAGAAGGCTAACCAGCAGGAGTCATTCAAATTTAGCCATATAGCTATATTCTCTACTTCTACTTCTTATGGATGGGAGTTGCAATAAAAGCAAGAGAAATGAAGATGAAAGAAATGCTCATGAAAAAATGAATAATAATTGACAATACTTCATCTAAGAAGGCTAACCAGCAGGAGTCATTCAAATTTAGCCATATAGCTATTCTCTACTTCTACTTCTTATGGATGGGAGTTGCAATAAAAAGCAAGAGAAATGAAGATGAAAATCTAGTGAAAAAATGAATAATAATTGACAATACTTCATCTAAGAAGGCTAGCCAGCAGGAGTCATTCAAATTTGGCCATATAGCTATATTCTCTACTTCTACTTCTTATGGATGGGAGTTGCAATAAAAAGCAAGAGAAATGAAGATGAAAGAAATACCAGTGAAAAATGAATAATAGTGGTATTGGCTTCATCTAAGAAGGCTAACCAGCAGGGAGTCATTCAAATTTAGCCATATAGCTATATTCTCTACTTCTACTTCTTATGGATGGGGAGTTGCAATAAAAAGCAAAGAGAAATGAAGATGAAAGAAATACTAGTGAAAAATGAATAATAATTATTAATGCTTCATCTAAGAAGGCTAACCAGCAGGAGTCATTCAAATTTTAGCCATATAGCTATATTCTCTACTTCTACTTCTTATGGATGGGAGTTGCAATAAAAAGCAAGAGAGAAATGAAGATGAAAGAAATACTAGTGAAAAATGAATAATAATTGACAATGCTTCATCTAAGAAGGCTAACCAGCAGGAGTCATTCAAATTTAGCCATATAGCTATGTTCTCTACTTCTACTTCTTATGGATGGGAGTTGCAATAAAAAGCAAGAGAAATGAAGATGAAAGAAATACTGACTGAAAAATGAATAATAATTGACAATGCTTCATCTAAGAAGGCTAACCAGCAGAGGTCATTCAAATTTAGCCATATAGCTATATTCTCTACTTCTACTTCTTATGGATGGGAGTTGCAATAAAAAGCAAGAGGAAATGAAAGATAGAGAAATCCTAATTGAAAAATGAATAATAATTGCCAATGCTTCATCTAAGAAGGCTAACCAGCAGGAGTCATTCAAATTTAGCCATATAGCTATATTCTCTACTTCTACTTCTTATGGATGGGAGTTGCAATAAAAAGCAAGAGAAATGAAGATGAAAGAAATCCTAGTGAAAAATGAATAATAATTGCCAATGCTTCATCTAAGAAGGCTAACCAGCAGAGGTCATTCAAATTTAGCCATATAGCTATATTCTCTACTTCTACCACTTCAGGATGGGAGTTGCAATAAAGCAAGAGAAATGAAGATGAAAGAAATACTAGTGAAAAATGAATAATAATTGAAATAATGCTTTAAATAAGAAGGCTAGCCAGCAGGAGTCATTCAAATTTGTATATAATATTCTCTACTTCTACTTCTTATGGATGGGAGTTGCAATAAAAAGCAAGAGAAATGAAGATGAAAGAAATACTAGTGAAAAATGAATAATACTAGTGAAAAATGAATAATAATTGCCAATGCTTCATCTAAGAAGGCTAACCAGCAAATTCAAATTTAGCCATATAGCTATATTCTCTACTTCTACTTCTTATATGGGAGTTGCAATAAAAAGCAAGAGAAATGAAGATAGAAGAAGAAATACTAACAGTGAAAAATGAATAATAATTGACAATGATACTTCATCAGAAGGCTAACCAGCAGAGTCATTCAAATTTAGCCATATAGCTATATTCTCTACTTCTACTTCTTATGGATGGGAGTTGCAATAAAAAGCAAGAGAAATGAAGATGAAAGAAAATGCTCATGAAAAATGAATAATAATTGACAATACTTCATCTAGAAGGCTAACCAGCAGGAGTCATTCAGAAATTTAGCCATATATTTATATTCTCTACTTCTACTGTATGGATGGGAGTTGCAATAAAAAGCAAGAGAAATGAAGATGAAAGAAATCCTAGTGAAAAATGAATAATAATTGACAATACTTCATCTAAGAAGGCTAACCAGCAGGAGTCATTCAAATTTAGCCATATAGCTATATTCTCTACTTCTACTTCTTATGGATGGGAGTTGCAATAAAAAGCAAGAGAAATGAAGATGAAAGAAATACCAGTGAAAAATGAATAATAATTGACAATGCTTCATCTAAGAAGGCTAACCAGCAGGAGTCATTCAAATTTAGCCATATTCAAACAAGCAAATGACTATATATAAAGATATTGTTTTTCTATCTGATGACATTGGTAGGTGCAAAAAGGAATGATGATTATTTAAAAAGATTTTTATTATTCAATGGAGTAGCTTTCCTTTTCTGAGAATTTTTATGTTTTTATCCAATTTCTTTTTATCAGAAAAAGCAAAGAAATTTAAGACAATGACATTTCCTGTTATGGGTCTGAAATTTCTTTTGTGTTTTCATTCTTACTGATCCTTCCTTCAAGTAACAAGTGAGGTGATGTCTATAGTAGAAAGGTGAGTAAGGGGCTAAAATTCATCAGAAGCTCTTCACAAAATATGGTGACAATGCATGACTGCATAAAAGTGTTTATATAGGGATCAAGAAGTTTAAAAGTGTCCAGACAAGGAGGAACATACAGCAGAGATCATTCTCCTCATTGATGAGCACTAGTTTTGTCGTTACCTCCTCTTGAGCTTGCTGGATCTTCTCTTCAGGACAAGAACAACAGAATTTTCTGGACTGATAAACCTAATGTTCCATAACCCTTTTTTTTAGTTCATATTGCAATTGGTGATGTTAATGGTTTTCTTGAGTATTTTGGAAGTTTAATTGTTTTTTTTTTTATAAGCGTTTCACCCCGAGCAAGGCATTTCACTGCCACTACTGTGCAGGGGGCTACATAGAGTGGAGAAAAGATGGTTAAATATAGGAAATGTCAGAGGGTGGGTGATAGGCGGGTAGGGATACCGAGAATAAGGGTTGGGTAGATGAGAGTGTTCTGAGAATAATTGGGAGTTAGTGTGATAGGAGGTGTCTATTGACCCTACATTTAAACACCTGGAGATTGTAGCTGTCAGGAAAGCAGACTTGTGGAAGGGAATTCCACAGGCGGGAAGCGTGAGAAAAAAAGCTGTTGGAGTAGAAATTACAGTTACATCTTATCTGTTTTACTGTAAAAGGGTGGGACCTAGTTGCTAATCTAGTATCTTGTGTAAATCCATGCTTAGGCAGCACCAGTGATCTAAGTTCATCGGAGCAGAAGCCATGAAAGTACTTGTAGAAGAGGCACAGGGAAGCCACATCATGCCGGTGAGAGAGTGGTTGCAGCTGGTCTGCCAAGTCAGTATCAACCACGTTACAGATTCTCCTTTGTATTTTGTCAAGAAGCCCAAGGAGAGTAGCAGGGGCACCCGACCAGATATGGTAGCAGTATTCAATACATGGGCGGATGGTAAATTTGTATATGTGCAGGATAGATTCAGGTGGGAAAAAACTTCCGGGCCCTGCACAGAGAGCCGACTTTCTTAGCGGCAGATTTGGCAATGGATTTGATATAGTCATTCCATTTGAGGTCCGCCGAAAGTGTAAGGCCAAGGAGGCGTAGTGTTTTACTCTCTGGGAGGCAAATGCTATTGTCTATAGTGGTTAGTTGATAACAGCTTCGTTTTAGAAGCATTGAAATTTACTAGCCATTTCCTACCCCAGGCTACTACGGATAGGAGGTCCTTTTCAAGCTCAGCAGCGAGGGTCGCTTTGTCGCCCACACCGGGTTTTTGATCGAGGCGAGAGCAGATTGTTGTGTCATCGGCGTACATGCCTACTTTGGATCTAATGGCATCAGGGAGATCATTAATGTCCATCAGAAAGAGCGTGGGACCTAGGATAGAACCTTGTATGGTAGTTTTTGGAGGCATGCCCATTTAATACTACTTTCAATGTGCAGTTAGAGAGGAATGACTGGATGAGGTCAAACAGATGTCCAGTTATACCGTAGCTCCGCAGTTTGCATAAGAGGCCAGTGTGCCAGACCCTGTCGAACGCTTTGGAGATATCCAAGGCAACGTTTCGGGCTTCGCTATTCTTGTCAAGAGCCCGGTATATGTACTCGATAATGGTTGTTAGCATATCAGCAGTAGACCTGGTGAAGCGAAACCCGTACTGTTTGTCAGAGAGAAGCCTGTAGGCCGTGAGATGCTGAATCACCTCGGCGTTGATAGTGGCTTCGAAAACTTTGCCGAAGATCGGAAGGAGACTAATAGGGCGGTAATTGGCGGGGTCTGAGGGTTCACCAGAATTCTTAAATACAGGAACCACACAGGAGGACTTCCAACAGGCAGGAAAACAGGAAGCAGATAGGCAGAGGTTATAGAGTTTAGAGAGGACAGAGGAGAGTTCTGGAGCACATTTCTTCAGTACTATGATTGGGATTCCGTCCCCGCCGCTCGCTTTGTGTGGGTCAAGTTGTGCAATTATCTTGGAGAACAGCGAGGGTGTAATGTGGACGTTATTTAGTTGAGCCTTAGTTCTGGGTGGGAAGTCGGGTGTAAGTATTCCTAACGAGTCCAGTGTCGAATTGGTGGAGAATCTACGGGCAAAGCATTCAGCCTTGTCCGCTGGGGAGGTGAGAACTTCAAATCCATTGATTAGTGGGTGTATTGAAGTCTTGCTCTTGTTGAGCACGCTTTTGCAGAGTCGCCAGTAATCTTTGGAGCCGAACTTAGAGGATGCTATGCGTTGCCTCATTCTGGTAGCAAACGCCCTCTTAGCTTCGTTCAGTACTTTTTTACACTTATTACGTGCTGAGGCGAAAAGGCACCTGTTTTGGTTCGACGAGCAGCTTCGATAGAGCCGGAAGAAATGGTTACGGTGGGCAATGGCGGCCGAGCAAACGGGTGAGAACCAGGGGACGAATTTGATTTTAGCTGGAATTTCCTGGCCAGGATAAAAGCATCGATGCCAGCCTTAACCCAAGAGGAGACCGCAGAAGCACAGTCTTCGACAGGAAGATCGAAGACGTTGTTCCAGGGGACGTCGCAGAGGAAGTCTCGGAACGAGTCTCAGTCTGCTCTCTGGTAGCAGTATGATATTCTGCTGGTCTGGTTTTCTTGGGTAGAGTAAGAGTGGATTGAGCTGTTAACAAACTACGGCGTGGTCAGAGTTTCTGAGGGAGTAGAGCTGCCTGGTAGTGCAGGAGTCTGGAATAGAGGTAAAGCAGAGGTCGAGTAAGGTCGTTAGGGTTATTAGAGAAACGCGTGGGGAAGTCCACCACTTGCGTTAGAGCTTGGGTTATTGAAAAATACATGGTGCGGATCCCAGCAAGGTCGGTGACTGAGTTTTCAAGCCACTTGGTGTGTTGGGCGTTAAAATCGCCAAACACAAATATATGGGCAGATGAGTGAGAAGAAATGGCCTTGTCGATATTGATAGAGATGCTATCAAGTACCGAACAGTCAGAGGAGGAGGGGGAGCGGTAGAGGAAGAAGAGATAGCTAACCGAGTTTAGAAGTGAGAGACGGAAGCACATGAAAGAATGATCCAGGGATTCAAGAGATGTGACCCTGGCTAGAGGGAGTTGTTCGCTGACATATACACCAAGCCCATGCATATGGACATTGGAGTCCTTCCTGAAGAGGGGAAGGTAACCAGGAACGAAAAGCTCCGTGGAGGGGATAGAAGGGTCAAGGTTAGTCTCACATATAGCTTAGATATCGGGTGAGTTAGTTTGGAGGAATGATTCTACACTATTAAAGTTACTACGGATACCTCGTATGTTTGTGAAGGAAACACAGTTTTTTTAGGCTTAACGGTTTTCTCGAGTATTTTGGAGCTTTAATGGAGGATGTGAGTCGTGATGCAGTGGATATTGACTTGGAACGACAAATTAGGGAGCCGAGTTCGAATTCCAGTTGAATTCATTGCATTCACTTTCGCGCAAATACCCTTGGGAAAGGTATTAATCCGTTTCTTCCTTCCAGTCATGGGTTAAATAACAGGACAGATTGGGTTCTATAGCCTTGGCAGGCAACCAGTCTACCGCAGAAAGCAATGGCAACCTACTGCGGGATAATAACATATTTAGCTTTATCACACTACCTTCTGCTCGTTCGTGCTTATAGATGGTACTCTTGTGGTCACATGATCAAAGTTTGAGCTTGATTATGCCAGTTTTCCTGCTGCTATTACAGTATAAGCATAGCCGCTCCTCTAGAAGTGTGCACCAAGGAGGAACAAAGAGCAGTGATTCAAATATGCAGACAACATGCTAGCTCATCTGAGATGAGGTGGTATTTACAGTATTTATACTATTCAAACTATTGTTCTCAACTTCGTTGCCAATTTTTAAACTGACCAGGCATAGAGATAAACACAATATAGGAACCAGTAATATGGAGTGCCAGAGAAAGTCATTAGCGTCAAAATTGCAATATGAGCTCTGGTAAAAATACTAGCGAAAACCATTAACCCTCCCAAATATTCGAGAAAACCATTAACCCCCCCAAAATACTCGAGAAAACCATTCAGTTAAGTGCCATACGTGAATCACGCTTGGGCGATCATGTCTCGAAAGAGACATGACTGACTGGGCAGAAGATTATCCCGCAGTAGGTTGCTATTGCTTTCTGCGGTAGATTGGTTGCCAGCCAAGGCTATAGAACCCAATCTGTCCTATTATTTAACCCATAACTGGAAGGAAGAGACGGATTAATACTTTTCCCAAGGGTATTTGCGCGTAAGTGAATGCAATGAATTCAACTGGAATTTGAACTCGGCTCTCCGATTTCTTGTTCCGATATCCACTGGACCACCATGCACATAGGTTTCTCAATTTACTGAACTTCTCGCCATATTCCTTGGCTTTCTCCTCAGCTGCTGGGGTCACATGACAGATATTCTTGCCTGTGTTGAAAGGTAGCTTCGATTTTCTCTTTACTCCAGTCTCCTCCAAAGATGAGTCTTTGTCTCCACGTGCAACAATCATTGAAAAAAAAAAAAAAAAAAAATATATATATATATATATATATATATATATATATATATATCAAGAGGCTATTCATGGTTGAGTGGTTAAGACAGTACCAGATCAAATGGTAGCTTCCCCTATATAAATAGGGGTCGCAGGTTCGAATCCTGCTGGATTCGACACATTTTCGTAATAAAAATTTATCGTGAAATAATCAGGCCGGTAGATATAAATATAAAAAAATACTGTTTAATTAAAAACAGAATATCTACTTCAATACGAGTATCGGTAAAAATAATGTTCAAAATAATTCATTATATATATATATATATACACACACACAACAACAACAACATCAGTGGCAATGAGTCTTAATATTAATTGCATATAAAGATCCAAATGTGCCTAAATGAGTGTTGATGGAAGTTCTTGTCATCTCTTGTCTTAAACAAAACCGAGCTTGTCTCTTCCGCTGACCCATTCATACTAACAATGTCTCTTTCACCATAACGCATAGATACGTGACTGGCGCACCATGTTCACGCAAACCTCACTTTCACAGTAAAAACCGTAGGATGAAATTTTATTTACACTGTGTGGATAAAGAGTATAAAATAGAACGCAATGATGATTTTATACAATCAGATAAATATACGTACATGAAAATGACAATGTAAAAGGCAGATCCCTAGATGATCAGGGTTATTTATTGTCTTGTTTGTACAGTAATCAATAAACATAAAGATAAAATTATTTATATAAAAATTCTAATATGTAAATTATGATAATAAACGTTTTTACTCCATTTTTTTCAAGTGATTATATTTTAAATATTAAATTTTATTGATGTGCTCTCTTTAAAAAAAAGAAAGAAAAAGAAATAGTGTAACTTGGTACTTTTAACAATAACTTCATGCTTTTATGATAAAATTATATTTTTATTTGACTAGAGTCAAATATTAATAAAGATAAGCACAGAATTATTTGAGTTAAAATATAATAAAAGATAAGTTATCAGAATAAATATATTTTTTCCATTCAACAATTAATAAAAAATGAATTTTGTTGTTAAATATGCAAATGAAGCAGCCCACAGGCAGTGTAGTAGTAGCTGTGACTGATAATTCAAATCAGCGAGTATGGATATAACGATCATGCTTATAAGGATCATTTCTTAAGTATGAATCGCACGAACGTCTGATATTTTTGTTCGGACGACACACCACGATGAGGAGCTACAGTGCTGGTCTCTGAGCGTGAAGCCGACATTGCCTTGAGGGTGGCTCTGACCCTTAAAGATAATGTCATTGAGGATCGTTCCTCTCCCTTCTTATTATAAGGGAGAAGGAGGAGATCAGCGCATTCTGAGTGGTGTCAAATAACTTACCAAAAAATAGAAAACTTAATAAAAACAATGTTTTATCGCTGAAATCTTTATATCATTATTTTTACATAATCTTGGTAAAAATATTTCCTTTCGACATAAGTTACCTCACCTCCACTTAATTTCTAGAAAACGCAGGACCCCTTGAGGACTGTAAATCACAAATTTTATTTCTTTTTTACAGTAGCTCCTCTTTAGATAACCTGCCCCGATTAGTGAAAGTAAAAATGCAATAGAACAATTCTATTTTTTTTTTATTTGATAAACTTTTAATTACTTTTATAAAAAATATACATTAAGGTTATATTAGGTTTAAATAAATTGAATAATAATAATACGTCTATCGACAAGATTTAATGTGGAAATTCTAGTAATTTAAAACTGTTTATAGAACTGTATATTTTATAATTAACTACGTATTTCTTACAGTTATTTTATTTATAATTCAGTAGCCTAAACATTAAAAAACAAATAAATGAAAGCTTTTTCAATTTATATAAACCTTAGGTATTACATTCACATTTAATTTTTAAAATCAGAAAACTCGTCAAACCAATCGCTCCAAAACGAATGCGCTTTTTAAGATGAGTTGTTCCCGAATGTATTGTATTTTGGCCAAGTGCGTGCTCTGCGGTGATTTTGTGTGAAGTTTGGTGAGAATTGGATAAAAATTGTGGATATTTATAAAGGACATACAGATAGAGAGACAGACACACATATAAACACCTTGCCTTATATATACATAATGAATTATTTTGAACATTATTTTTTATCGATACTCGTATTTAAGTAGATATTCTGTTTTTAATTAAACAGTATTTTTATATTTATATATACCGGCCTGATTATTTACGGTAAATTTTTATTACGAATAAATAGATAGCACACATTTCCGTAATAAAAATTTATCGTAAATAATCAGGCCGGTATATATAAATATAAAAATACTGTTTAATTAAAAACAGAATATTTACTTTAATAAGAGTATCGGTAAGAATAATGTTCAAAATAATTTATTACAAATTGTCGGTTGCTTATAACGAAGTTTCGTTAAAATTCGTTAATTTCCGTAACATGTTATATATATATATATATATATATATATATATATATATATATATATATAGTCCAACTTTTGGAATGGTGGGCGATGCAGAGAGAATTCGAAGTCCTACCAGCCGTGATTTTAATAACCTAAGTGACTGTGTTGATAGCTGATAGAGAAAGGAAACTACAAAAATTCCTAAAAACGGTAGTGAAGAAAAGTGGAAAGAAAGGCGTAAACCTTAATTGCAAGACGACAGAATGCATGGGTGTTAGCAAAACGACCCCCCCCCCCCCCAAACATGCAAATTACAAATTGGAGAGACCAAAATAAAACAAGTACGAAAACATCTGGGAATTGTTTTAAACAGGAGGTGGATAGTGTTACACTGAAGTCTAAAGATGCATTGGCATATTGAAATATGCCTTCCAAAAACTAAGCAGAGTATTAAGAAAAAGAAAAATTCTATTAGAAACAAGAGTTCTGAACTGTTATATAATATCAATCCTCCTATATGACAGTGAATGATGGACAATCTCCTCACAGAGGAAGAAGAAACTTGAAGCAATAGAAAAAAAGAGAAAATTTTTATTATATGCAATATCAGTCTTCCTATATGGTAGTGAATGCTGTACATATCTTCTAAAAGTTAAGTAAAGTTTTTTTTTTAATCATTTCACCCCGAGCAAGGCGGAAATGCCACTGATGTGCGAGGGGCTACATAACTGTAAAAAGATTAATTAGAAGAGAGTGAGGAGTACAAACTAGTTAGAAAGGAGCAATAGAAAGCTGAGAATGCAGGTGCGATGACAGATACATAGGTGGAGAGAAAGGGAAGGGTATACGGGGGTGGGGAGAGAGCTAGAGTCCAGTGGTTAATAGATGAGTATTGACATTGCATTTAAATTCTTGGAGGTTGAAGCCATCAGGAAAGCAAGAATATGGGAGCGAGTTCCACAGGCGGGAAGTGCGAGAAAAGAAACCGAGGAGTAGAATTGTCGTCTGCATTTGGCTAACCTAACTGTGAATGGGTGGGACCCAGTTGCCAGTCTGGTTGCACGAGTAAACACCTGTTGAGGAGGTACCAGTGACTTAAGTTCGTCCGAGCAGAAGCCATGAAAGTATTTATAAAACAGACAAAGGGAGGCCACATTTCGTCGGTGGGTAAGTGGCTGCAGTCGAGCCGCCAAGTCAGTACCTATCACATGACAGACTCCTTTGGAGCCTGTCGAGAACAATGAGGTGAAAGGCAGGGGCGCCTGACCATAAATGGCAGCAGTACGGACGGATGGTTGACTTGTATATATGCAGGATGGATTAAGGCGGAAAAAACATCCTGGATCGACATAATGACCCAACCTTCTTAGCAGTAGATTTAGCTATGGATTCGATATAGTGGTTCCATTTGAGGTCTTAAGAGAGAGTAAGGCCGAGGAGGCGCAGTGTATTGCTCTCAGGGAGAATAGCTTGGTCCATGCTTATGGGAGGCAGGAGAGGTTGCCTGTGATGGTTGACAGACAACAGCTTGGTCTTAGACGCATTGAAGTTGACAAGCCACTTCTTGCCCCAATTCACCACAGAGTGTAGATCTCGTTCAAGGTCAGCAGTGAGATTATGTCGATCTGCCACGACGGGTTTATTAAAAAAACAGGAAAATTTCACTAGAAACCATGGAAAACGTGTCAGACATTTGTCATATCAGTCCTCCTATATGGCACTGAATGATGGACAATTGTGGCTTAATGACCTTATTTAATCCATAGATGGGGTGGATAGCTATTAAAGGAGGAGTTCATCTATTTTTCAAAAGTTTTTTTTTTGTGGTATTGGGGTTCTACTTACCCTAAATACTAGTGTATGAGCTGACTTAAAATTCATGCAAAAAATTTCTATGGTTTCATTGTATATTTAAAAAAAATTACCTGTCTGTAAAAAAATATGCATAATTGTTAAACTCATCAAAGAAAAAGAAAAAAGCCAATATCCATGTATAGTGTGTCCCCAACATTTTGAGTAAAAAAAAAAAAAAAAAAAAAAAATGGATCATAAAAACTAAAACTCTATTTGAGTATATACAGATCCGTCCTTACCAGAGCAGATGGTTTAGTCATTGACCACACAGATTTTAAATTCGCAATAAAATGTTTTGCTAAAAAAAAAAAAAAAGAAAAAAAAAAGCGTACTAAAATGTTATGTAATATCTGTCCCACTGTAAAGTGTGGGCTGGACAATCTCTTCAAAGATGAAGAAACTTGAAGTAACAAAAATGTGGTTCTACAGAAGGATGATGAGAATAGATCAAATATTCAAAGCAACCACAAATTTAAAAAAAAAAAATTGAAATAAAAAGGTCACTTATACCTAAGATAGTTGAAATTTCTAAGGCACGTAAAGAGAAAAGAGGGCTTGGAAAATGTAATACTCACAGATTGGAGGCATGAGGGACCATAGAAAAACAATGCATAACATAGTTAATGAGCTTGAGTAAATAAATGGCAGAACAAGTTACAAAAAAACAGAATGTTGTGGAGAGTCTTGATCGCCTACATCTTGAAGGAAAGGAGAGCATTGAAGAAGTTTTAATGAAATTAAGAATTTCTTTTTAAACTAATACCAACTCTTTATAATTAATACAAGATTTTACAGTGGACACTAATGTGTTAAAAAAATTTAAAAAACAATTTTATTCCTTAGAAGGCAATGTCCAAAAAAAAAAAAAAAGAAAAAAAAGTATCTTTTTTTTTTTCTTTTAATTTTTTTACAGTGTGATTCATTATGTAAAAGGTCTGGGAGATACTCAAGGTAGAGGGTTACAGAGTAATAGATACAATTTATGAGGATAGTTCAGGAAGATAACTTAACTCTAGACTTGAACAGATTAAGATTGGAGCCATTATGGAAACCTCCTCTTGAGACACAGTTCCACAGAACAGAGAAATGCATGAAGAATTTGCTCCGGTGGAACTTCTCACTAAAAGAATACAAGGGGAATGAGGGTGGTTTGCTAAAATGTGCGTGGCATGATGTGTCCTAGTCGTGAAGATTTGCACTGGTGAAACCAAGATATGTAGTTCGTCTGAGCACTTTCCATGTAAGTAGCAATAGAGTAGTGAGAGGCTTGCAACATTTTCGTCTGTGAGGAATGAGGTTGTAGGGTAGAAAATAACACATCACTGACAAGGATGCAGAGATTGAAAAGTGAAGACTGGACAGCTGCTGCCCATATATGGCAGCAGTACTCAGTACAGAAAGACAAGAAAATCACACACACTCCACCGACGTCTATTGAACAGGTGAAGAGACTCATCCCTTGTTCCCTGTTTAGGGTGTGGTTTCTGGCTTTCTCTTTTCCAATCTTCTCACTTTGATTTCTTTTTTTTTTTCAATTGGAGTAGATAGATCTATCGCCCGGTTCACACTCCACCCACGTCTATTGAACAGGTGAAGAGACTCATCCCTTGTTCAGGATGTGGTCTCCGGCTTTTTCTTTTCCAATCTTTTTACTCTTTCTTCTTTTTTTGTTTCAATTGGAGTAGATAGACTAAACTATCGCCCGGTTCACACTCCACCCACGTCTATTGAACAGGTGAAGAGGCTCATCCCTTGTTCCCAGTTTAGGATGTGGTTTCCGGCTTTCTCTTTTCCAATCTTTTCACTCTTACGTAGCCCCCTGCGCATCAGTGGCGTTACCGCCTTGCTCAGGGGTGATATGACTAAAAAAAAAATAAAAAAATAAATGAATAAAAGAGGCATCGACTGCTGTGTGATAGTTATCCTTATAAATGGCAGCAAATGTTAAAAAAATCTTTGTATTTATTCCCAAGAGGAGTAATTTTCAATAATCTTAGAATTATTTTGAAATATTGTTCTCATCTTGGTTGATATAGATGTTATAATAGACACAACTGCACCGCAACGCATATCCTACCATCGGCTTGGAATGAGAAATCGGGGAGCCGCGTTCGAATTCCAGTTAAATTCATTGCATTCACTTACGCGCAAATACCCTTGGGAAAGGTATTCATCCGTCTCTTCCTTCCAATTATAGGTTAAATAACAGGACAGATTGGGTTCTATAGCCTTGGCTGGCAACCAGTCTACCGCAGAAAGCAATGGCAACCTACTGCGAGATAATCTTCTGCCCAGTAAGTCATGTCTCTTTCAAGACATGATCGCCCAAGCGTGTTTCACGTATGGCACTTAAATGACTGACCCTCTGGTCATCATCAGATGTCCATAGATTGGTTGATATAGATTATCTTGTTGATTATTGCAAAATATGTGAAATCAGTTATTGTTCTTTCATGTTGGATTTGGTTCGTCAATATAGATCCAAGGATAGAACTCATGACCACTAGATGATACTAATACATAACCAACTACTATATTCACTACGCCACAGTAGAACTTTAGTGGTGTATTTTTGGAGCCTTTTATATTCAGTGTAAAATGGTTTGTGACAACTGAATTATGTTAGTGGGTTCGTGCCACTTGGCATAATATGTATTTATTTTTGAGATGAGTAATTTTCAATAATCTTGGATTTATTTCAAAATATTGTTCTCATCTTGGTTGATATAGATTTTAAAATAGACAACGTTTCGACCAAGTACCCTCAGTTAATCATCAGAAACGTGTCTATTATAATATCTATATCAACCAAGATGAAAACAATAGTTAGAAATATTTCCAAGATTGTTAGAAGATCTCTTCAAGGATGAAGGAGAGGCTTGAAGCAGCAGAAATGTGGTTCTACAGAAGGCTGCTGAGGAAACTGCAGACGGTGCACGAGAGCAATGGCGTGGTGTTGGAGAGGATGCAAACGAGAAGAAAACTTTTATTTAACACCAGAAAAAGACAGCTGAGGTTCCTGGAACACGTAATGAGGAAGGAGGGTCTGGAAAATTCAGTACTCTTAGGACAGATAGAGGGAAAGAGACGAAGAAAAATCAACGCAAGACATACTTGATGGACTTGAGCAAATTGATGACAAAGCGGGGTTCGGGAGAGATATCAAGAAGAAAAATATTAAGAGCGACAAGCGACAGGGGTAAGTGCAACTCCATGATTGCTTACGTCGTGGAGGGGTATGGCACATGAAGAAGACGACTATTTTCGTCTTGACCTGACTCTCGTAAAGTTAGAGGATAGTAGGAAAAGTCAGGTACTTACTAGCGGGGTACAGGGAACTGAACATTTTCCAGTATCTTTAGTAATAGATGCTATGTTAGAATTGCACTTAAGGTTTGGTTTCAGTTTAAGGCTTAATAGTCGCTAATGTGTGTTGTTTTACATATGACACTTACTGTGCTGACTGTGGCGCAGCATGGCCGAGCGGTCTTAGCACCAGACCCAAGGTCGTAATTATACCTTATCAGCACATATAATTTTAGGATGTGCGTTGTGGTGCAGTGGATATCGACTTGGAACAATAAATCAGGAAACCGAGTTCGAATTCCAGTTGTATTCCTTGCATTCACTTATGCACGAATACCCTTGGGAAAGGCATTAATTTGTCTCTTCCCTCCAGTTATGGGTTAAATAACAGGACAAATTGGGTTCTATAGCCTTGTATGGCAACCAGTTTACCGCGGAAAGCAATGGCAACTTACTGCAGGATAATCTTCTGCCCAGTCAGTCACACCTCTTTTGAGACATGATCGCCCAAGTGTGTATCACGTATGGCACTTAACTGACAGCATGGCCAAGCGGTCTAAACTGCCAAACCCAAGGTCTTAATAATACGTTATCAGCACATATAATTTTAGAATGTGCGTTGTGGTGCAGTGGATATCAACTCGGAATGACAAATCGGGTTGCCGAGTTCAAATTTCAGTTGAATTACTTGCATTCACTTACGCACAAACAACCTTGGAAAAAGCATTAATACGTTTCTTCGTCCAGTTATGGTTTAAATAATAGGAGAGATTGGGTTCTATAGCCTTGGCTGGCAACTAGTCTACCACAGAAAGCAATGGCAACCTAGTGCGAGATAAACTTCTGCCCAGTCAGTCATGTCTCGAAAGAGACATGATCGCCCAAAGCGTGTATCACGTATGGTACTTAACTGATTGAGTCGCTAAAGGTACAGGGTCTCTTTGAATGGACATACATTGATCGTGACGTGGTAGTTCAGGGTCTGATCAGCAATGATGCAATGTAATTTGTTTTTTGAGGCATTGAATGTAACTAACCGTTTTTCCTTCACAGAGATGTTAGAGTTGGATCAAATAAGACAACATTTGCCAACTTTGGTCATCACGTTATTTTGACTCTCAAAAACAGGTTGTGCAACTGTGATGTAACTTTAGAATTCAATCAGATGGAACCTTACAACACATGCATTAACTCTTCCTTGGGGTTGCTCAGTTGGAAGTCAGCAATTTGAAAATTGTAATAATCATGACAGTGCACTTTTTAATTCTTCACATGTTGGACAGAATTTTTAGTTAAAAAAAAAAAAAAAAAAATAGAAAAACCCTATAACCCATGTATATTAACCACTTTTGTGTCCAGGTTTTGCCTCGTGTCTCTTCTGAATTTTTCCCGAGTAAATGAACAAGACTAGTTATCTGATGGCAATCCTGAAAGAAGACTTTGTCGAATGTTGTTAAAAGATGAAAAGAGCATTGGGAGAAGTTGCGTGGATATGAATTAAAGTAGACAAAAAGACCGAAGATAACATTGACGTCTGGGAATTGTTCTAACAGAGGACGGAAAATAAGAAACTGAGATCCAAAACCGTCTAGAGATGGCCAAAGACGTAATCCAGAAGCTCAGCAGTGTATTAACAGAAAGGAAAAATTTCGTTGAAAAAGAAAAATGTACTGAACCGATACGTGATATCTGCCCTTTTGTATAGCAGTAATTTTTTTTTTATTAAATCATATCACCCCGAGCAAGGCGGTAACGCCACTGATGCGCAGGGGGCTACGTAGGAATGAAAAGATTGGAAAAGAGAAAACCGGAAACCACATCCTAAACTGGGAACAAGGGATGAGCCTCTTCACCTGTTCAATAGATGTGGGTGGAGTGTGAACCGAGCGATAGTTTAGTCTATCTACTCCAATTGAAAAAAAAAAAAAGAAAAGAGTGAAAAGATAGGAAAAGAGAAAGCCGGAAACCACATCCTAAGCAGGGAACAAGGGATGAGCCTCTTCACCTGTTCAATAGATGTGGGTGGGGTGTGAAACGGGCGATAGTTTAGTCTATCTACTCCAATTGAAAAAAAAGAATAAAATAGTGAAAAAATTGAAAAAACGAAAAAATATCCTCAAAAATGATGGAGAGACGCGAAGAAACTGAAATGTGGTTCTACAGAAGGATGCTGAGGATACCATGGACAGAACACGTGAGCAACGATAGGGTTTTAGAGACAATGGAAACAGAAAGGAAACTTGTATTTATAATCAGGAAGAGACAGTTAAAGTTTTAGAGACAGGTGATGAGGAAGGAGGGCTTGGAAAATCTAATACTCACAGGACAGATAGAAAGAGAGACAGGCAAAACAGCACATGGCATACTTGATGGGCTTAAGCAAATAGATGGAAGAGTAGGGTTTGAGAGAAATAAGACAAAATACATTAAGATCTACAAGAAACAGGAAGATGTGGAGGGCTATGATCGCCTACATCCTGAAGCGTTATGGCATGTAAAAGAAGTTTAAATTAAGTAACAGACTTTGTCCTTTAGTCTCTACATGTTTAACTTTGCTTCTTAATGTCGTTTCTTTTTTAATCATTCCTCCCCCCCCCCCCAGCAATGCGGGTCCGCCATTAGAGCGTAAGTGTGGAGTTACAGTGAAGGAAAAGACTGGGTACAGAGCGTTTTGAAGGAAGGATAAAAAGATTAACGGGATTCAAGAAGATAGAAGATGGCGATTAACATTGCATCGAAATGTTGGGATATTGTAGCTATCAGAGAAGCAAGTAAACGGAAGGAAGTCCCACAGGCAGGAAGTGCGAGAAAAGAAGCTATTGCAGTATAAGTAGCAGTTAGATATAACTACTTCAACGACAAAGGAGTGGGACCTGAAAGCCAATCTAGTATCACGCTTAAATTCATGTGTTCAGGACACCAGGGTAAAAAAGCTCATCAGAGCATTTATCGAGAAAATATTTGTTGCGGAGTAGTTTTCGCACTGAAGGTTATAATCGTGCTATATCGGTACCTAATCGACTTAACGTACTCCAAATGTTAGGAACTTGGTAATCTTCCACTGAAAGCTGACTCCTTAGTATTCGGCTAACTGCCGACTAATGTCAACTGCCTAGTAGATCTACTGAACTCCAATAGAAGTTTAAAGAACATCTAAGAACTTCTGTTAAATCTTATTAATATAGGAGGGAGAGTCCATTATCTGAGGAAGAGGTGTGTCTCCCCATAACATTAATATAGGAGGGAGAGTCCATTATCTGAGGAAGAGGTGTGTCTCCCCATAACATTAATATAGGAGGGAGAGTCCATTATCTGAGGAAGAGGTGTGTCTCCCCATAACATAAATATAGGAAGGAGAGTCCATTATCTGAGGAATAGGTGTGTCTCCCCATAACAATATTTGTAAAAAGGACAGAGGGAAGTCACATCACGTCGGTGAGAAAGTGACTGAAATTGGGATGCCAAGTGAGGACCGATTACATTGCAAATCCTTCTGTGAATTTTTTCGAGACTCTCTTACTCTGACAAACCCTGAAATTCTCTATCACTGACGCAAGTGATGGATTTTCCTATATGTTTCCCTAGTAACCCGGAACGACATATTTCTCTTTAGGTTCCTTGACTCATGTCATTCAATGGTGTCTGTAAACATCTTTTTGCTTCCCTTTTCATGATGGAGTGGATAGCGACTTGGAAGAACAAATCGGGGAGCCGAGTTCGAATTCCGGTTGAACCTCTCGCATTCACTTACGCACAAATATCCTTGGGAAAGGTATTAATCCGTCTCTTCCCTCCAATTATGGGTTAAATAATAGAACAAACTTGGTTCTATAGCTTTGCTGGCAACCAGTCTACCGCAGAAAGTAATAGCAACCTACTGTGGGATAATCTTCTGCCCAGTCAGTCATGACTCTTTCGAGACATGATCGCTCAAAGCGTTTTTCACGTATGGCCCTTAACTGACCGACTGAATATAATAGTTGGAAACATGATTAAGGCTTCTACTGAGCATAAAGTGGGGGATAGTTTTTCTATTGCTAAGAAGTAATAAACTGATCCCACTCTTATTAGTACTTTATATATCTTCTCCCTCTAGCTATGAGTCAAATAACAGGACAAATTGGGTTTTATAGCCTTGACTGGCAACCAGTCTACCGGAGAAAGCAATGGCAACCTACTGCGGGATAATCTTCTGTCCAGTCAGTCATGTCTCGAAAGAGACATGATCGCCCAAGAGTGTATCACGTATGGCACTTAACTGACTGACTGAATATAACAGAAACATGATTAAGGCTTCTACTGGGCATAAAGTGGGTGATCGTTTTTCTATTGTCATGAAGTAATAAACTGATCCCCCACTAATTACTACTTATTAATATAATTCACCAGTCTACCGCAGAAAGCAATGGCAACCTACTGCGGGATAATCTTATGTCCAGTCAGTCATGTATCTTTCGAGACATGATCGCCCAAGCGTGTATCATGTATGGCACTTAACTGACTGACTTCATCCAGGAATCACCTTCCAACATTCTACTTGACATTCCAGCAAAAAATCCTGAATGGGGTGAGAGAATCACCTTAACCACTGGGTAATCCACATTAAAGGCTAAAGTCTAACTGGTTTATAGAAGATTGAGAGTTCAATCTCTGTGCTGGGCAGTAAATTTTAATTTTTCTCTTCTACTACAGATTGTTTTGAAAGCAAATAAATCTGATACACGCTAGGTGCTCTTCAACTGTGGCCTGGTGCAACATTAAACACTCTTTTTGAGGGTGTGCTATACAACGATAATAAGCTTGTTGAACCAATTTTAAGTTCATCTATACAGGGCACTCCACTATTGTTTGAAAATTCTTAAGTTCTAGAAAACAATAATAACAAATAGACTGATCAGACCAACCCATTTATAAAAAACCTCACAATGTCTTGTGAGTCATAAATGATTTTGTGCTTTACATCTGAAGAAGTCCAAAGAATGGATTAATGAAAACAATGTAACAAATGAAAAAGAAAAAAAAAAGAGATCAATCATCTTGACAATGCATAGTAGAAATGAAAAGATGTAGGTGACATTGTTAGCAAATCGTTTATAAATGCCAAGAAGAAAAGAAAACGAAAAGAAGAAAAAAGGTTAAAAAAGAAAGAAAGAGAAAAAAGTTAAAAAAGAAAGAAAGAGAAAAAAGTTAAGAAAGAAAGAGAAAAAAGTTAAGAAAGAAAGAGAAAAAAGTTAAGAAAGAAAGAGAAAAAAGTTAAAAAAGTTAAAGAAAGAAAGAAAAAAGAAAAAAAGTTAAGAAAGAAAGAGAAAAAAGTTAAGAAAGACAGAGAAAAAGGTTAAGAAAGACAGAGAAAAAGGTTAAGAAAGACAGAGAAAAAGGTTAAGAAAGAAAGAGAAAAAAGAAAAAGGTTAAGAAAGAAAGTGAAAAAAAAGAAACAAGTTGAAAAAGAAAGAGAAAAAGGTCAAGAAAGAGAAAAAGGTTAAGAAAGACAGAGAAAAAGGTTAAGAAAGACAGAGAAAAAGGTTAAGAAAGATAGAGAAAAAGGTTAAGAAAGAAAGAGAAAAAGAAAAAGGTTAAGAAAGAAAGTGAAAAAAAAGAAAAAAGTTGAGAAAGAAAGAGAAAAAAGTTAAGAAAGAAAGAGAAAAAGGTCAAGAAAGAGAAAAAGGTTAAGAAAGACAGAGAAAAAGGTTAAGAAAGACAGAGAAAAAGGTTAAGAAAGACAGAGAAAAAGGTTAAGAAAAAGAGAAAAAGGTTAAGAAAGAGAACAAGGTTAAGAAAGACAGAGAACAAGGTTAAGAAAGACAGAGAACGGAAGGTTAAGAAAGACAGAGAAAAAGGTTCAGAAAGACAGAGAAAAAAGTTGAGAAAGACAGAGAAAAAAAGTTAAAGAGAAAAAAGACAGAGAAAAAAGAAAAAAGAAGAAAGAAAGAGAAAAAAGTTAAGAAAGAAAGAGAAAAAGTTAAAGAAAGAAAGAGAAAAAGTTAAAAAAAAGAAAAGAAAGAGAAAAAGGTTGAAAAAAAAAAGAAAGACAGAGAAAAAAGAAAAAGGTTAAGAAAGAAAGTGAAAAAAAAGAAAAAGGTTAAGAAAAAAAGAAAGTGAAAAAAAAGAAAAAGGTTAAGAAAGAAAGTGAAAAAAAAGAAAAAGGTTAAGAAAGAAAGTGAAAAAAAAAGAAAAAGGTTAAGAAAAAAAGAAAGTGAAAAAAAAGAAAAAGGTTAAGAAAGAAAGTGAAAAAAAGAAAAAGGTTAAGAAAGAAAGTGAAAAAAAAGAAAAAGGTTAAGAAAAAAGTGAAAAAAAAGAAAAAGGTTAAGAAAGAAAGTAAAGAAAAAAAGAAAAAGGTTAAGAAAGAAAGAGAAAAAGGTTAAGAAAGAAAGAGAAAAAGGTTAAGAAAGAAAGAGAAAAAGGTTAAGAAAGAAAGAGAAAAGACGAAAAAAGGTTAAAAGAGAAAAGACGAAAAAAAGGTTTAAAAAGAAAGAGAAAAGAAAAAATGTTAAGAAAGAAAGAGAAAAGAAGAAAAAGGTTAAGAAAGAAAGTGAAAAGAAGAAAAAGGTTAAAAAGAGAAATTAAGAAAAAGTTAAAAAAAAGAAAAAGAAAAGTTGAAAAAAGTTTAGAAAAGAAAGAGAAAAGAAAAATGTTAAGAAAGAAAGAGAAAAGAAGAAAAAGGTTAAGAAAGAAAGTGAAAAGAAGAAAAAGGTTAAAAAGAGAAAAGAAGAAAAAGTTAAAAAAAGAAAAAGAAAAGTTGAAAAAAGTTTAAAAAAGAAAGAGAAAAGAAAAATGTTTAAAAAAAAGCGAAAAGAAGAAAAAGGTTAAGAAAGAAAGCGAAAAGAAGAAAAAGGTTAAGAAAGAAAGCGAAAAGAAGAAAAAGGTTAAGAAAGAAAGCGAAAAGAAGAAAAAGGTTAAGAAAGAAAGGAAAAGAAGAAAAAGGTTAAGAAAGAAAGCGAAAAGAAGAAAAAGGTTAAGAAAGAAAGCGAAAAGAAGAAAAAGGTTAAGAAAGAAAGCGAAAAGAAGAAAAAGGTTAAGAAAGAAAGCGAAAAGAAGAAAAAGGTTAAGAAAGAAAGCGAAAAGAAGAAAAAGGTTAAGAAAGAAAGAGAAAAGAAGAAAAAGGTTAAGAAAGAAAGAGAAAAGAAGAAAAAGGTTAAAGAGAAAAGAAGAAAAAGGTTAAGAAAGAAAGCGAAAAGAAGAAAAAGGTTAAGAAAGAAAGAGAAAAGAAGAAAAAGGTTAAAAAGGAAAGAAAGAGAAAAGAAGAAAAAGGTTAAGAAAGAAAGAGAAAAGAAGAAAAAGGTTAAAGAGAAAAGAAGAAAAAGGTTAAGAATGAGAAAAGAAGAAAAAGGTTAATTAAGAAAGAAAGAAAAGAAAAGAAGAAAAAGGTTAAAGAAAGAAAAGAAAAGAAAAAGAAGAAAAAAGAAAGAGAAAAGAAGAAAAAGGTTAAAGAAAGAGAAAAGAAAGAAAAAGTTGAAAGAAAGAGAAAAGAAGAAAAAGGTTAAGAAAGAAAGTGAAAAGAAGAAAAAGGTTAAGAAAGAAAGTGAAAAGAAGAAAAAGGTTAAGAAAGAAAGTGAAAAGAAGAAAAAGGTTAAGAAAGAAAGTGAAAAGAAAAAAAGAAAAAGGTTAAGAAAGAAAGAAAGAAAAAAAGAAAGAAAGGAAAAAGGTTAAGAAAGAAAGGGAAAAAAGAAAAAGGTTAAGAAAGAAAGAGAAAAGAAGGAAAAAGGTTAAAAAGAGAATAGACGAAAAAAGGTTAAAAAAAGAAAAAAGTTTGAAAAAAAAGAGAAAGGAAGAAAAAAGTGTAAGAAAGAAAGAAAGAAAAGAAGAAAAAAGTGTAAGAAAGAAAGAAAAGAAGAAAAAAGTGTAAGAAAGAAAGAAAAGAAGAAAAAAGTGTAAGAAAGAAAGAAAAGAAGAAAAAAGTGTAAGAAAGAAAGAGAAAAGAAGAAAAAAGTGTAAGAAAGAAAGAGAAAAGAAAAAAGTGTAAAGAAAGAGAAAAGAAGAAAAAGTGTAAGAAAGAAAGAGAAAAGAAGAAAAAGTGTAAAGAAAGAAAGAAAAGAAAAAGTTTAAGAAAAAGAAAGAGAAAAGAAAGAAAAAGGTTAAAGAAAAGAAAAAGAAAAGAAGAAAAAGGAAAGAAAGAAAAGAAAAGAAAAGAAAAAGGTTAAAGAAAGAGAAAAGAAGAAAAAGGTTAAGAAAGAAAGAGAAAAGAAGAAAAAGGTTAAGAAAGAAAGAGAAAAGAAGAAAAAGGTTAAGAAAGAAAGAGAAAAGAAGAAAAAGGTTAAGAAAAAGTGAAAAAAAGAAAAAGGTTAAGAAAAAGTGAAAAAAAGAAAAAGGTTAAGAAAAAGTGAAAAAAAGAAAAAGGTTAAGAAAGAAAGTGAAAAAGAGAAAAAGGTTAAGAAAGAAAGAGAAAAGAAGAAAAAGGTTAAGAAAGAAAGAGAAAAGAAAAAGGTTAAGAAAGAAAGTGAAAAAAAGAAAATGTTAAGAAAGAAAGAGAAAAGAAGAAAAATGGCTAAGAAAGAAAGAGAAAAGAAGAAAAAAGGCTAAGAAAGAAAGAGAAAAGAAAAAATGTTAAGAAAGAAAGAGAAAGGAAGGAAGGAAAAAGGTTAAAAAGAGAAAAGACGAAAAAGGTTAAAAAGAGAAAAGACGAAAAAGGTTAAAAAGAGAAAAGACGAAAAAGGTTAAAAAGAGAAAAGACGAAAAAGGTTAAAAAGAGAAAAGACGAAAAAGGTTAAAAAGAGAAAAGACGAAAAAAGGTTTAAAAAGAAAGAGAAAAGAAGAAAAAGGTTAAAAAGAGAAAATAAGAAAAAAGGTTAAAAAAAAGAAAAAGAAAAGATGAAAAAAAGTTTAAAAAAGAAAGAGAAAAGAAAAAAGTTTAAAAAAGAAAGAGAAAAGAAGAAAAAAGGTTAAGAAAGAGAAAGAAGAAAAAGGTTAAAAAAGAAAGAGAAAAGAAAAAAGTTTAAAAAGAAAGAAAAGGGGGAGAAAAGAGAGAAAAAGGAGAAAGAGAAGAGAAGAAAAAAGGAAGAAAAGAAAAATGAAAAATCGAAGAAAAGAAAAAATCGAAGAAAAAAGGGAAAAAAAAAGAACAAAGAAAAACGAATAGAAATAACAGAGAAGGGAAGAAAAGAAAAAGAGAAAACAAAAAAGAAAGAGAAAATGGAAAAAGAACAGAAAAAGAGAAGAAATGAAAGCGAAGAAAAGAGAAGAGCGTAAAAAAAAAAAAAAAAAAAAAAAGGCTGTAAGAAGCTAAGAGAGAAACTTGTAGCCAAAGGTGAGTTGATATTTTATAAATCCGATTGAATCAATGCTATTAATGTGGTTGAAATAAAAAGCATTTGGTACATGAAAAAAAAAAAAATTCCATCATCGGAATAGTCAATTACATTGAAAAAATTTGCCCATTGCTACGTAGAGGACTTTTATGATGACGTAGGAAAGTGTTATACATACACTATATGATCATAATATTTAAAATTTGCAATATTCACGAGGAAACAGTGCTCACTGTTGGGAATCAGTCAGTCAGTCAGTTAAGTGCCATACATGATACACGCTTGGGCGATCATGTCTCGAAAGAGACATGACTGACTGGGCAGAAGATTATCCCGCAGTAGGTTGCCATTGCTTTCTGCGGTAGACTGGTGAATTATATTATTATATTAACAAGTAGTAATCAGTGGGGGATCAGTTTATTACATCATGACAATAGAAAACCGATCACCCACTTTATGCCCAGTAGAAGCATTAATCATGTTTCTATTATATTCAGTCAGTCAGTTAAGTGCCATACGTGATACACGCTTGGGCGATCATGTCTCGAAAGAGACATGACTGACTGGGCAGAAGATTATCCCGCAGTAGGTTGCCATTGCTTTCTGCGATAGACTGGTTGCTGACCAAGGCTATAGAACCCAATCTGTCCTATTATTTAACCCATAACTGGAAGGAAGAGACGGATTAATACCTTTCCCAAGGGTATTTGCGCGTAAGTGAATGCAAGGAATTCAACTGGAATTCGAACTCATAGTCACAAACCTATACACTCTGCCCTAAAAATAGTCTACCTATAAACACAACAACTGAACTTCTAAAATTTTAACTAAATTTAAACTAAATTATTGCTGAAAGAAATACTGTACATAAATGCTGCATATTTTATTACTGGTTGAATCGTGTGACGGACGGACACAGCTTTTGTTATAGTATAGATTTTATATATGTTTATTCATGGATACTTATTTGAGTAGATGAACGCATTTTTTTTCTAACAAGATTTCCCGATTATTCAAGGCCGGTAAATGAGAATAAATATACTGTTTAATAATAATAAAAAATCTGAAATATTTTTACTTTACGTGATTAAAGATTATTAATGAATAATCATATTTGAGGAGATTTTTTATTATTATTAAACAGTATATTTATTCTCATTTACCAGCCTTGAATAATCGGGAAATCTTGTTAGAAAAAAAATGCGCACATACACACAAACACACGGTGGTCCATATATATATATATATATATATATATACACGAGCGCGCACGCACACGCGATTGTCCATCGGTAGGTGGACAGTAAACGATAACATTTTTGTGATATTACACACGCAATTTTATTTACTGATGTAAGTATTATATTGATAAATTTTATTGTGTACAATAATACACAATTTTATCAGCGCAGCCGCTCAGATTGTCCATCACATTTTACACAGCTTTGATATCTACCCATCACGCTTCGGCAAGCATTGAAGCACAAGTCTCTTTGTGTAATAAATTTTTGAAATGCATCTCTTCTGTAATTTTTCAAATCTCCAACGCTTCTTGGTTTTCGACTAATAAACCTTATTCTTAAGAAATCGATTGAGGGCAAATCAGGAGGACTTTCTAACCAATCGAGTGTTTTTTTTTTAGCCAATCTATTTCTCAGTAAATGGATCATTAAGATACTCACGCGTTGCTCTTAAATAATGTGGAGGCGCCCCATTTTGTTGGTAACAGTGTATACAATTATATAACCGATACAAAACCCCTATTCCACCTACTACTGGAACTCTTTCTCTCTCTCTCATATATATTTTTTTTAATCGTATCGCCCCGAGCAAGGCGGTAACGCCACTGATGTGCAGGGGGCTACGTAATAGTGAAAAGATTGGAAAAGAGAAAGCCGGAAACCACATCCTAAACAGGGAACAAGGGATGAGCCTCTACACCTGTTCATTAGACGAGTCTTCCTTTATAAATATCATATTGCTCTGGATAATATCCACTGAGCTCTCTCTGTAGATATATCCCTTAATATTTTATAAGATTGTCGTATTTTTTGTCTAGCTGCAGCATCCATTCCAATTCCTTGACGAAAGATTATTTTACTTTGAAGAGAAATGCGGAATTTTTATTTTTTATTTTATTTTTTTTAATCGTATCACCCGAGGAAGGCGGTAACGCCACTGATGTGCAGGGGGCTACGTAATAGTGAAAAGATTGGAAAAGAGAAAGCCGGAAACCACATCCTAAACAGGGAACAAGGGATGAGCCTCTTCACCTGTTCAATAGACATGGGTGGAGTGTGAACCGGGCGATAGATCTATCTACTCCAATTGAAAAAATAAAATAAAAAAAAAACAAAGTGAGAAGATTGGAAAAGAGAAAGCCGGAAACCACATATATATATCAGCATGCTGTGTGGCTATAGAAGAATCCAAAGGAGTATCCAGTACCTACAGTGGTAGGATAACTCTCTAAAAGAGCTCATATATATATATTAATCATTTCACCCCAAGCAAGGCATTCCACTGCCACTATTGCGCTTGGGGCTACATGGGGGAAGGTAAATAGAAAGAGTGGTTAGATATAGGAAATGTCAGAAGGGGGGTAATAGATAGTTTGGAGGATGGGAAGAGTGTTTGAAAGAATGGAAGCGAGTTAGTTTGTTAGGAGGTGTCTATTGACCTTACATTTAAACTCCTGGAGATTGTAGCCGTCGGGGAAGCAGTCTTGTGGAAGGGAATTCCACAGTTGGGAAGTGCGAGAAAAGAAACTGTTGGAGTAGAAGTTGCGGTTGCATTTTATCGGTTTCACTTTAAAAGGGTGGGATCTAGTTGCTAATTTAGTATCTCGTGCAAATTCGAACCTAAGGGGCACCAGTGATCTAAGTTCATCGGAGCAAAAGCCGTGAAAGTATTTATAGAAGAGACACAGGGAAGCCACGTCGCGCCGGTGAGAGAGAAACTGCAGGCGGTCTGCTAAGTCGGTATCGATCACATTACAGACCCTCCGCTGTACCTTGTCGAGAATCCCGAGGAGAATAGCAGGGGCACCCGACCTGATATGGCAACAGTATTCAATGCACGGGCGGATGGTAGATTTATAAATGTGCAGAATAGATTCAGACGGAAAAAACCTCCGGGCCCTGCACAGAGAACCGACTTTCATAGCAGCGGATTTAGCAATGGATTCGATATAGTCATTCCACTTGAGGTCCGCCGAAAGTGTGAGACCAAGGAGGCGTAGTGTTTTACTCTCTGGGAGGCTAGCCTGGTCCATGCTCATAGGAGGTAGGTGCGATTGTCTATGATGATTAATTGATAGTAGCTTCGTTTTAGAAGCATTAAAATTTACGAGCCATTTCTTACCCCAGTCCACTACGCATTGGAGGTCCTTTCCAAGCTCGGCTGCAAGGTTAGCTTTGTCGCCCACACCAGATTTTGATCGAGGCGAGAATAAACTGTGGTGTCATCGGCGTACATACCTACTTGGGATCTTATGGTATCAAGGAGATCATTAATGTAGATCAGAAAGAGCGTAGGACCTAGGATAGAGCCTTGAGGGACACCCGCGTTCGTATGGTAGTTCTGGGAGGCATGTCCGTTTAATACTACTTTCAATGTGCGGTTAGATAGGAATGGCTGGATTAGTTCAAACAATTGTCCAACTATACCATAGCTCCGCAGTTTGCATAGAAGGCCAGCATGCCAAACTCTGTCGAATGCTTTAGAGATATCCAAGGCAACGGTTCGGGCTTCACCATTCCTGTCGAGTGCCTGATATATGTACTCGGCCATTGTCGTTAGCATATCAGCAGTAGACCTGGTGAAGCGGAAACCATACTGCTTGTCCGAGAGGAGCTTGTGTGCTGTGAGATGCTGAACCACCTCGGCGTTGATAATGCCTTCGAACACTTTGCCAAAGATCGGAAGAAGGCTGATAGGTCGGTAATTTTCGGGGTCCGAGGGTTCTCCAGTGTTTCTAAATATAGGAACTACAGAGGAAGATTTCCAACAGGCAGGAAAGCAAGAAGCAGATAGGCAGAAGTTGTAGAGCTTAGAAAGTACAGAGGAAAGTTCAGGGACACATTTCTTTAAGACTATGATTGGGATTCCGTCCCATCCATTCGATTTCTGAGGGTCAAGTTTCGAGATTATCTTAGAGACAAGCGAGGGTGTAATATAGACGTCATTCAGTTGAGCATCAGTTCTAGGTGGGAAGTCGGGAGTAGAAACTCCAGACAAGTCCAGTCTCGAATTATTCGAGAATCTGCGGGCAAAGCATTCAGCCTTGTCCGCTGGGGAGGTGAGAACCTCAAATTTGTTTATTAGTGGGGGTATTGTGGACTTGCTCTTGTTAAGTACTCTTTTACAGAGCCGCCAGTAGTCTTTGGTGCCGAACTTAGAGGATGTTATGCGTTGCTTCATTCTGGCAGCAAATAACATCTTAGCTTCGTTAAGTATCTTTTTTACACTTATTACGAGCTGAAGCGAAAAGGCGTCTGTTTTGGTCCGACGCGTAGCTACGATAGAGTCGGAAGAAATGATTCTGATGGGCAATGGCGGCCGAGCAAGCGGGCAAGAACCATGGAGACGAATGAGATTTAAGCTGAAATTTCCTGGCAGAGATGAAAGCATCGATGCCAGCCTTAACCCAGGAGGAGACCTCGGATGCACATTCTTCGGAGGGGAGGATAAAAACGTTGTTCCATGGGACGTCACAGAGGAAGTCTCGGAACGAATCCCAGTCTGCTCTTTGATAGCAGTAGGATATTCTACTTGTCTGGGTTTCTTGGGTTGGGTGAGAGTGGAATGAAATGTTGACGGAAACTACGGTGTGGTCAGAGTTACCGAGTGGGCAGAGTTTTCTGGTAGTGCATGTGTCTGGGATGGAAGTGAAGCAGAGGTCTAGCAGTGAGTCCCTTCCGTTAGGGTTGTCGGAGAAACGCGTGGGGAAGTTCGCCACTTGCGTAAGGGATTGGGTGATTGAAAAAAATAGAGTTCTCCAGCTACTTGGTGTGGTGGGCGTTAAAGTCACCAAACACGAATATATGGGCAGAGGGATGGGAAGAAATGGCTTTGTCAATATTGTCAGAGATACTGTCAAGTAACGAACAGTCAGGGGAGGAAGGGGAGCGGTAGAGAAAGAAGAGATAGCTAATCGAGCTTAAAAGTGAGAGGCGGAAGCACATGAAGGGGATTCAAGGGATGCCGCCCTAGCTAGGGAAAGGTGTTCACTGACATACACACCAAGCCCATGCATATGAACATTGGAGTCCTTCCTGAAAAGGGGAAGGTAGCCAGGAACGTCAAACTCAAAAGAGGGGATAAGGTTAGTTTCACATAGGGCTAAGATATCAGGTAAGTTAGTGTGAAGGAATGAATCAACGCTGAGGAAGTTAGTGCGGATACCACGTATGTTAGTGTAAGAGATGCAGACGGGTTTGGGCGTTTTCAGACTAGCTGGTTTAGCTTTGCTATTATGTTTGCTTTTTTTCATAGTGATTCCGTTAAGGAGAGGTCTTAATAGAGTCAGTCGGTCACTTGTTTGCAGCATGTGAAGGATGGAGACTGGCGCGGCCTAAAACATAATAATAATTATAATATATATATATATATATATATATATATATATATATATATATATAGAGAGAGAGAGAGAGAGAGAGAGAGAGAGCAAATATAAGAAAAATTAAGGCAGACACGTTATTTCATGGTGAATGGGAGGTTTAGGCCTATTTCAAGCGAACCATCATCAGCTTCTGTCTATTTTACAAA